>JAOXYM010000024.1:8481211-8504594 GCA_028567055.1 Leptatherina wallacei | reverse complement strand
TTATTATTATTATTATTATTATTATTATTATTATCATTATTATCATTATTATTATTATTATTATTATCATCATTATTATTATTATTATTATTATTGTTGTTGTTGTTATTATTATTATACAGTTTTGTCTTTTTTTTATCCCCACAAAACTGCTTTTGAATAATTCTCTGTTCCTGGTTCCTATTTGGAGACCTTATCATTTTCATCTTGTGGACAGTTTTTAATTGACAACTTCAGATAATCTTTATTTTTAGTATCCAATCATTGAATATAAATAAATGAATAAATTACCCCAAATCAGAAGTTTCTTAAACATTTTTGCACCCCAGCTGTTTCTGAAAATTGTTGCAGGCCCTGAAATGTAAGCATGTCTGCACTGACAGGTGATGGGACAAAACATTAAATATGATTCATTCAGACAGTCTGCAATGAAAGAAAGTAAAAGCAGGAGGAGGGGGTCTGTACAATTTTCATGTCGTCCCAATGTTTTCTGATTCAGGGTTGTTATTAAAAAGACACTTAACCATTCTAGCTACACACTGGCTTGCCTGACTGCCCAAAGCCTGAAATATAGTCAGACCACTTTTGGGAATTCTTCAGAGGAAGTGTCCAGGCAGGTGGCCTGGACTAAACATCTGGAGAAGCGGAAGCGAGGGCGGTTGGGAGAATATAAGGATAGAGGTGTTGGAGGCGACTCAGCAGGGAGATGAAAGCTCCTACGGCTCACTGCCGAGGTTGAGTAGGCCGTGACATTTCCAATTTGCTCAAATTGATCGCCAGCCAGACCCTGTCTTTGCTCCCCTCCCCATCTATGGTGCAACCCAGCCCAGACTGTGGCGTGTTATGATGAATGGGCTAAATGTCAATGACTTGAATCCTAGCTCAGATCCTCCATAGCTACACTCCATTTAGTATGCTGCTTCTGCCGCGATGGGACAAATTCACCCTAAACTTGAGAGTCTTTTAACTTTTTTCTACCAACGTAGATATTATGTTTTTTTTTCTTATAAAGACTTTTTTTTTTTTTTTTTAAATAGCTGGAGGAATTTTTTTGTTTTTCAAGATGTGACTCAGGGAGCCGTCAGATGTGGCACAGCTCCATCTTGATATTCTGAGTGTTTGACACTCTTTGGGACTGTGCTGTTGAGGTGAGTCAGAGTCAAGCTGTGGCGTGGCAGCGCTGAAGGCCAGAATCAGTCGATAAGGAGTCTCGCCTACACACTGATGAGAACAGTGGCACAACCTCAAAGAAACTTCGCTATAGTTTGCTACCAGGGGGATACCTGAGACAAGGTCACACTCAATTACTGAAGCACACATCAAAGTTTGCCTTTGGAGCCCACATTTGATTTGTTTATAGGATTAAGTCTCCAGGCAAGCACCCCAAGTGAGTCTGTTTTAAATCTGACCTTTTTAGTAGCAATAGAGTCTTTTTTTTTTATTACCAAGGAAGGTGATACTGTACCTCAATGTCCCTCTTGATCCTTACTACATAATTGAACATTTCCTGGAGCTACTTCTCACTTTTCAACACACTCTCATCTTTCTCTTCTCAGATCTCTTTAAGTCTGCCAAAGGTATTCATTTAAACACAGGTTCTCCAAAGAATATACAGCATATGCCTTTGCTCAGGATGTGATGACACGGACTCAACCACCTACATTGCAATGAGTTCAAAGAAGACGTGAGCCAGCCAGCTCAGCAGGAATCTTCCTACATTCTAAACACTTCAACAGGAGATGAAACCGCAGGTCATGTTCTGTACAAGAGCTCATCTCTCACAGGAGATTGTGCTGTCGTAGTGGAAAGTGTATACTGTGCTGATGAGAGAATATGAACAGGGCCATACAGTAGAGTTTTCCCTGGTTTCCTCAAAAGGATGTTTTGTTTGAGGGGGTTGAGCTGTAATGAGACACCTCGCTGAGGCAAAAATGCTTCCAGAGCCAAGCTGCAGTCCCAGTCGCTGCTTAGTAAACTTGGGAAATTCACTTGACTTCAGAGCCGTGGTCTTGTTGAATTTCGCAGATGTGTTAATACTAACCTAATTTGGGTTGTTTTAGGGTGCTGCTCCTGCTGGTCCCCTGCAAAAAGATACTACACTTTCAAAAATAAGAAATGAAATAAATAAATAACACAATTGGTGTGTTTCGTAAGGAAGATAAAATGATTGCACTCAGTGTCATCATCAGCCTACAGTTTTCTATCAAAGCTCAAGCCCTAACAAGAGGTCTCACTGAGGGGAGTTTTAAATTTAAACCTCATAGTCTCTCCTGTATCAGTGAGAACCAGCTTTTTGGCGTTATTTTAAGGTGTAATTGTGAATTCAGTTGAAATCAAACTGTCATGCAGTATTTTTATATACAGCATCGCCCTTTTGACATTCAGTACTTTCTCCTGTGTAGCATCAGTAGAAATCCAGCAGAGATGAAAAGGAAAGTGAACTATACGTGGAAAGAGTCTGATGCTATGAATTTAGAACTGTCTTCCACAGGGAACTTATTTACAGTCAACAAAAATTCTCATCACACATTGCCCATTAGTGATACTTAATTTAAGTTACCTTTAGCTACAGAATAATTTATAATCACTTGCAGAACTATGGCATAATTAATGTATCATTTTATATGACTCAAGTCTAACCTTTGGCTCAGCTTGGCTGTGCTTCGCATGTGGGAGAATATATAAATCTGAAATACAGGAAACGGCATGAATATTAACCTGAAAGTCCAATTTATCTCAGAGTGGAACTTGAATTCACAATGGACTCTTCGATGTGGGTGGTATCAAGGAGAGGAATTACTTAAAAAAAGAGGGCAAATACTTTTATTGTTATGATTTGAGTCCTTAAGTTAGATGTGTGAATTCTGAGATAACCCAACTCTGAACAGTCTTGCGTTTTCCCGTCTTTGCTTTCCCATCTTGCCACTGATCAAATACAAGCTGAGCAACCCCACACCATAATGCAGTCACTACTGTGTGTCACTGCATGGATGCTACAGTAAAAACAGTGCACCTGATTTAACAAAATGCCAAGCATGGGATGATGAAGTGCTGCTGAAAAAGTCATCTTTCTGACAGGTTCTCTCATATCTTTAGAGGACATCTGAAGCTTTGTTAAAGCAGCTTTTGTTTTTTTCTCTGTTATTTAACGTGGCAGGGCAATCAACTGTAGGTAGACAGCTGGTGGGCCCACACGTCCTTCTTTTTACAACGTTTGAAGCCACTGTGCCTCTGGGAACTCTCAAATCATTAGAAATAGTTTTATACTCCACGTCTCACCATAATGTCATCTTTTAGGTCTACAGAGATTTTCTCATCTTCATGGCTTGATTTTAACCTGTCATGCAGTTTGATTTGAGGGTCCCTTGATACATAACTCTATCTGTCTTAGCCACGTGCAGTAAGGGGGATGAAACAGAATATGGAGCATGAAAATAAAAACTGTTAAGGCTACAAGAAGAGGAAGCTCCTTAGTTTTTTGTTTGTTTTTTTTTTTACCTTTAGTTTTGACATTAACTAACCCATTAAAACACTTGTGCTGATGGAGCAACTTTTGTGTTCTTTTGGGAAAATTGCTATTTTCTCTTTTTTGATGTCTGCTAGCTCTGAAAAGAGTAATAGAAAAGCTTCAGGTACCTGTCTGAAAGACATTCTCCGACCTGCGTCCTACCTTGGCCATTCTACTCCAAAAAAAAAGCTAAGTCAGGGTGGCCATATGTGGACTTATGCTGAAGTGTGGTTTGGAAAGACACTAATTGCTCCCAATTGGCTGATGGAAATCTTGCATGGCAGCTCTGAAGCCATGGGTAACAGGCCATTTTCTAAACTATTGAATTAGTCAAGAAATATCTGCCGTTTCTGGGTTGTTTGTTTTCATCACACCTCAGAGGTTCGACCCATGTTTTTACTGAATCCCTCCCACTTTCCAGGCTGACTGATAATGGCCTCACCTACTTTCATGCAAAGCTGAAGGATTAATGTGTTTAAGATGGTTTGGTTGCCTTGAGTGCTGATGCCCCGATTTGATTTCCAGTATTTTTCTTACTGAGCTGCACGACTTGAGAGAATGGCGTGTGTCTTGGACTGATCTCAATCCTGGGGTTACGAACCAGCGAGTTAAATGGAGTTCAGTGTTGCAAAATGATGTAGATATTTATTGAGATCACACGGGTGTGTGTGGGTGTGCACTGAAGTGTGTAAGTCACCATCTCTCTCCTTCACGCAGGAAAACTTAACGCATTCCTAAAGCAGAAGGGCCAAACGACCTCAGAGAGTCCTGTGTGGTCGCAAAGTGGTAACCAAGGTGAACGGTGGAAGCAGGCCAAAGTAAGCATCCATCCAACATCGTCCTTCCAGGTGAGACCCAAAAAAAAAAAAAAAAAGAAAAATCAATCCATTGAGCAGCAGAGCTCTCCTTCCTGCCCTCTATTTTTATTCTTTTTGTTTGTATGGTATTTGTTTCCTTTGGGGCTGCATACAGATGTAGCGCATCACAAGCTTTAATATCAGGTGAAGAAGTGGACAACACATAGTCATTTTTTTTAGAACGGAGAAAACAATATTACTCATGCTTTGCCACCAGGAAGCCTAAACTTTTTGAGTGAATATAGAACTACAGAGTTCATTTTTATCAGTGTTCCAGTTTCAGGCGTATCATTTTATTTACAGTTTCAGCAGCACTTCTGAGTCTTTTTTCCCTACTCTTGTAGTTAACTGTTCAAACCACAAACACACAATTTTGCCACCTGCTGTAATAATGTCATAGGGCTGTTAAGCTAAATTGCACCTTGTACAATTTAGATTTTATCTTTTTAAGCTAATTTCCTTGTTTCTGTGGTTTATCTGGGCTGGATGTATAATAAGTTGTTTTATTCTCCACAGGTTGTTCTTGAAGGTATCCGGGGCCCAGGAATCGAAGGGGACATTGCCATTGATGATATCACGCTGGAAGAAGGGGAGTGTCGAGACCCACCGCCCGGTGAGTGGCTCCACACATCCACCTACTCCTTCACTTCTTCTGTCCCTCTTATCTAAGCCCCGGGTTCTCTTTGCCTCGCCAGACAAAGCGGAGATTTACAGGAGAGGATCTAATCTTAGACAGTTGGCAGCTGCAGTGAACTACCATCTCATGGAGAAAACAAGGTTGTCATAGCAACTCGGTTGTAATTACATGAACGATAGCCGTGCTGCTTGCTGAGTGGAGAACTGTAATTGTTCCAGATGAACAAACAGAAGGTAAAAGGAGAAAATAGGCCACATAAAATGGCCTGCGGTTGACAAGGTCATACTGTTAGCCAGACAGAGCCTGTTCCTTTTCATTTAATTCCTATTATTTATGATTGGAAGGAAAACTCATTTCCAGAAGCCACTCAAACTTAGACGTCTCGATTAACGTACCATAAACAAATCAGGGCTATCTGTTTTAATTATGCATGTCAGTAGACGATTATAACCATGAGTCCAAAGGAAAATCAGAAGCAGTAAACTGGTCTGCAAGATGTATTCTTTTTATTACTGCAATATTATTGTTCTACAAGTTATTTTTCATTTGGAGCCATTGCAGCATAAAGAGACTACATAAATTCATTTGGAGTAAAAGGGAGTAGTGGCCCAGGCTGAGGACATAGTATGAATAATGCAATTCAATCTCACACGATGAATCTTGCATGGTTTTTGGTGATGTTAGATGGAAAATTGCGAAATATCTCATAAGGACCTATCAGAGGTGACTTCTTACTGATGAAGTTGAATTTTTCTGGAGAATGGTTCAGTGTGTCTGTTTTAGGATCTTCTCACATAGTTAGTTGTGCATTAAGGGAACAGCACAGCATTATGAGGAATCGTTTATTGGCAGTCTTGCTCAAAGTAACTGTTAAGTCTGTATATTAGGTAACTGAGTGGCTTTCTGCTGTGGAGCTCCTCATTGGTTAAGATACGTCTTTTACTTATCAAAAGCTTACTCTAAAGAAATAATCACGATGGTGGAACTGAGTCGTACAAAATTTGGTTTTTAACTAGTGATATTGTAACATTGACTGAAATATACTGAAATACTCCCCATCTGGACACATTCTGACTCAGCCTTCAATCCTCCAGACATGCGATGCAGTAAAGCCTTTGCAAAAGCTTCACATTTGACGGAAACACAAGAATTTGAATTACAAGAAACTCAGCATGTTCAAATTTCAAAGTGATCCATCAACAAATGCTGATCACTTGTATAACTATTGTGTTTTTCTATCAGGACATAATCGTTTCTTTCTTCACAAGTGCAGAAAACTGACAGTTACTACTGTTGTTTTTTCTTTCTTTTCCAACTTAGATGACAACGCCAGTGGCCTGACCACATACTACCATATATGGCTGCTATGTGTCATCTTGGTGCTGACCCTCCTGGAGGGTCAGAGGTGACCCTTCTCTCCGTCATCTCAAAGGCGAATGTTCAAACCCGCCGTCTGCGAGATATACCCTCGGCATCCGATCACCAAAGATTCATGCATCCTGAAAGCAGCAGGGTCCCCATATGGACCACAGACCACGGGGGGAAGGGCAACACTTATGAAAGAAAGAAAGACAAATCAGAAAGCAGTAAAGAAGATACGCTAATTTTTTTCTTTTGAGGAGAGCTCTTTAAGGGAAAACAGCCCCCCGGTGCAGGACTTGGGATGTCTTTACGAGCACAAAGACATGTGGGCGATGAATGAGCCTGGACTTTGGCGGAGGAGTTTGGAAGCTTTGAGGAAGAACCGTTTGTAAAGCACAAGACTAATTTTATGAAGCTATGGAAATCTCTTTGGACGGCGGACGAATACAGACACTGCTGACTTTTTGAATATTACATAACATTTCCCTGCTTACAAACACATGGAATCAGACCTTTCTCTGCGTATCTTTATCTTCATTTTCTTGCACCAGATGCCATTCACCGACACTTGTTTTTCACTCTAGCCCAGCCTCACGTCACACCCTGGCATTTCTTTATCTGCTTGGTGCTGTTCTGTAGAAAAACATGGACTCGGGCAACATTTAGTTCTGTCTGCTTACTCCCCTGTAGCTGCCTATGTATCTTTTAACACTGTGCTCACGAGTCCAAGTGGCCAACCGACAGTATGATGGCAGAATAATAAATGCAGAAGAATCAGCACAGGTGTAGACAGCTGGAAATGGGCGGCAGAAAGAAGTTCAAGCTTAGGAGCGATAATATGGATAGGTTGAAGTGAAGCGAAGAGTGGACAGAAAGAAGGAAGAGGCAGAAAGTAGCGAAAGGTCCAATTAGTAGAGTCTGACTCAAATATTCAGTCAGTCTGCATGTGGAACAGAAGCCACTTTACTTTCTGCCATGAAACAAAGTGCCTTCAGATTACAAACCGAATCGTGAGCCTGGGTGTTAATCAACATCGAACAAGTCTCTGTTCATGTTTTACTCTGATGGGCTATTTTCTACGTTTCTTTTGCCCCACAAGTGCTGAAAGGAAGGCATGAGTGTTCAGAGGGAGTATGGGGCTGAGCTAAACCCAGATTACATTCCTCATAGGGACAGTTGCCTGTGACTGCGTGTGTTTGTGCGCATGCAAGGGTGCGTGTTAGTGTGTGCGCATGCACCTAGACCTACGCACAAATTTCGCAGCCAACCAGGCAGCACTGGTAGACCCTGAGCACAGGTTTGGATAAAAACAATGAGCTGAATCGGTGAAAGTGAGGCTGAGGATATTCTTTTTTTTTTTTTTTTTTTTTTCAGATCAGAAGGATAAAGACATTTCATGGAATGAATACCCCACTCTCTCTTCTCATAATTCTCCCTCCCTGCGGGAGAGCATTTTTTAACAAGCGAGAAGAACAACTGTGGAATAAAACATTGCGTTGTACAGGGAGGAGAGCAGGAACTTTGGGACTGCGAGCTCTTCATTAGGGTGATGCGCCTCATCCGTATCCTCCAACATTTATATGGAACAATATGAAAATAAAAAATGAAAATGACCACAATAATAGTCATGATATTTTATTACTCTAGCGAGAATGTTTCTCTGCTTTTACACAAACTGTGAAGATTGACTCTGGAAGATCTACCTGAGACCATAACCTTAACCAGCGGGGTTTTTAAAAAAAAATATGTATTGTAAAAAAGAGAAAATAAGAATATGAAGAATTCCGTTCATTGTTGGTTATGGGAAATGTTTTGAGGACTTGTGTCTTGTTTCTCTTTTTCTTTTCTTTTGTTTTGTTGTTTTTTTGAAGATGACTTAACTTACTTTCTCTTCTTGTTGTCTCCCTTTGCATTGCTAAAATATCAAAGCTGATGGAAGCATAAGAAGTAAACCAATTTGGTAAATGTATAACTTGTAAATGTTAAAGAAGCTCTATTCAAAGGTTTATGATAAATGTTTTATGTTGGAGTACAGGAAGCACAACATACAGTTTAAGGTCTCAACATATAAAGTCCTTTTTTTTTTATTTCTCTTCACATGCGTGACCTACTCCCACAAATTCAGGCTTTTTCAATACTCAAATCTATATTTAACAGCAAATTGCCCATTTTCTACTTGTAGTTTTATTTATAGTGCAACCGCAACACTAAGGAATATCAAGGGAATCCTGTCGGAAGTATAAAAAAAATCCCATGAATGCAGACTGGGTGTTGTGGTTCAGCATATGTAGCCTCTTCAGTTAAAGCCTGGATTAGTCTGAGTGGGTTGTGCATTTGTGCGTGCATAAAGCTGTGTACAATAGTTGTGAAAATAAATTGATACAATGTAAAGAAGATAAATGCGCTACGCAAAACAGAGCAGAATGATGAGCATTTTCAGGGCATCCTTACAATAATGTTTTGGTCTGTATGATTTTATTACAGAGACATATTCATTACAGATATAAAGTAATCTGTTATCAGTTTCTCTTTTTTATCATTTCAGTCATTTTCATTTCAAGTTTCAGATCACACTGAATGTAAGTGGACTTCTTGGGCGTTCTTGATCTTACAGTCTTACTAGATGTAATGTTTTACTAAGTCATATGTTTTTCTGTGTGCGTTTGATGATGAGGACTTTCAGACTTGCACGGGTCGTTTAAGACACAATCAAGAAAAAACTGTTTGATGCAGACTTTCCCAAAATAGAGCTTCAGATAAAATCCATTAGCTTGCTCTCCCTGCTATATCTTCCTGTGGTATAGAGGTTAACAAAAAGTGCCAAAGTGACCCTTCAGTCATCACTGTAACGAAGTATGGGTCCATCTAGATTTGCTGGCAAATGTTTCTTGTACATCCCTGAGCATCTGATCAATTCACAATGGGAACAAAAGATCTGCACATTTTACTGAGAACAGCTCTCTGGCACACGAATACCTAAATTACTGCAAAGTTTAAATAAAATGATACATTTGTTGTTGTTGTCAAAGGACTTAACATTATGGGGAACTTGCTTGAAGTGTATGTTCATGTATTATTATTGTGACGCTAACCAGGAGTCACCTAGCATAGCTTAAAACTCAAAAGGAAGAGGGGAACAGCTTGGCTAGCTGTCTTTGTCCAACATTTACAAATTCTACCAGCGACTCCAAAACTCATTTAATAACTCATTATATCTTGTCTGTTTCATCCCTAATAAAAAGAAAGGGTTAAAACAATGAGTTGCTCTTTTCAGGGGGGAATCACAATACAGAGGAAGGAAATACTTTTTCATGTGTAGGCTTTACAAATGCTCGTAGCCTGATTTTGCAACCTTTGAATGGGACCAGGCTAGCTTCACCCCCACATCCAATCATTTTGCTATGCTAAGCTAACTGGTCAGTGTCATATTCTTAACACTAGAAGCGCCGCTAACGGTCTTTTGACCGTCAGTCACTTTAATATGCTTATTAGTGTATTAAAAACAAAACGCCTGAACCTGATATTTTATGACTTTTATTAGTTAGTATTCTTTCTTTGTAAAAGTAAACACATCAAGATTTACGAGCATTTTAACACTTCCAAACCGCACTGGCTTCATTGTAAATAAGTCCGAGGGAGACCCATTGCCATAGTAACAATTTTGCGGGGATGGTTAACAAACCCCTGTGTACTGATAGGCTACTGGTTCCTGTTATTTACAGCAGCCCTCTGCTCGTGTCCTGCTGCCTGCTTCACAGACGGAGGGCAGGTTGGCTGTCACAGACACAGGGAAAACTGATTAACATAAAGAGTTTTATCACTATGGCTGTGAATGATATCCAGGGACACTTTATTTCACATTATAAACAGTTTATTTACTTATCTATTGAAGATTATTTTTGAAAAAGACTTAGGATAATAGCGCTTTGTAATTCAGAACATAAGTTGTGCTGGGTCCGGACTGATGTGCCTCGCGGTCCGTATCCGGACCGGGGTCCAGACTATGAGGATCCCTGCTTTACAAATTATCACTATTATTATGATTACCTAGCAATATTAAGTTTTGATTTTGATTTCAGCATTCAATTATACAGCAGGCTATATCTGCCCAAACCGTGAATTACTTGTATAGCAGTCAGATGACCGTTAGCGGCGCTGCTCGGGATATTTAGAACGCGGCGCTCATAGTGTTAATAGATAAAGATAATCAAAAATAAAATCAGCCTTCTTTGAACAACATAAAAATAACAACTTCTCTCTGCCACGTGAGTTGAAAAATCACTTAAAAGGACAGATTTCCGGAGTATATGCTTTGTATAAGACATCAGTATTAGCCTGCAAACTCTACGGCAGACCTCATATTTATCTCAGTGTTATGATGCACATTATAAAATACTGAGTAAATTCATGCAAGTTTGAAATTTAAATTTACTTTTGGGCTAAAACTGCACTACAAAAAGATCATTGTTTATTTTCTTAATGGTGCAGCTCTCATTATGTCCCTGATTTCCAATTCTGTGCACTTCGCTCCGTTAATGTTGACAATATGATCAATATGAGCCTGAAGAGTAGCCCCAACTCTCAGCTTGTTCTGTTCTTGACAAAAGTCCTCCTAGCGCCTTCAAAGTGCAATTGTGAGGATTAATATCCTTTGAATATGTAAAGCATACTTTGCTTTCTTATCTTGTGTAATCAATTTAACTTAATCACAACAGGCCTCTACAGCTGTGGAACGTGTGAAGTGTTCATAGACGAAAATCTGGAAATTAAGATTTTATTAAAGACCATTGTGGATGCTGGAGCTATTTTTGTTTTTAAATCAGTGGACTTCAACATTTGGACCCTTTTTTCCCCGTAACAGCAGTGGTACACATGCTTTTGCAATTACAAGGCTCTAGTTTATTTCTTTTCTTCGTTGTACATCTTCTCAGCAGAATATTTAATTCCGTATATGTGCTTTCTGCTTCAAGTTCATGCTAGGAAGAAATGTAATATCTAGTAAGAACAATTTTTTATAAAACTGTTAGAAATACTTTTTTTGTAGCATGAAAATTCACTCAACTTTAAATTTCCCAAAGATGACCGCAGTGTTGTGTTGGGGGATACATTAAGCAAACTGGTGATGTTTTCCCAAATGAGTACTGCATCTGGATATTTTCAGTTTACAAAAGATTTGTTTTTTGTTTTTTTGGTAACTGCTCTCCACAGAGTACATTTTGTTCAGATCAATCCGGCTGGTGCAGCAGGTGGTTTCAAAATCAGCGTATCACTCCTTGCTGCAACATCGTTAATCTTCTCAACCCTTTTAGTATTCAAAAGATTTCATCATGTGTGTTTTACTCATGTGCAATGACATTTGCTATAATTTCTGCTCAGATTTGGGATTCTTTATTAAACTGTTTATGACGCTGTTGTTTTGCTCTCCACTCACTCTCATATGATATAATACAGACGTAATAAAGGCTCCAAATATGCAGAAATCACATAAAATCGCTAGAAAGTAAGCAGTGTGTACCTTAGACTTCAAGTAATATTTAAAAAGGTTTAAAAAAAAGCTTGCAGTCATGACAAATACTGCTCATTAAAACAAATAAGGTGTTTAAGTCAGCTATTGCACTGCATTACATCATACTAGTCACAGCACACATGAAAGATTGTCTTTTTTACTGTAAAAACAAAGTCTATCTTTAATCTTTTTGCATTCAAAAGGTAATTTGATTAGTCGGGAAGGAAGCAGACTGCAGCAGTTTCACTCTATCCTGTAAATTTTTTTCTAAGAAGACAGAGAAAATGACTTGTTGTCAGATGTCCTTGGCTATAAAAGAAACACACAGCCTTAATGCTGGTTTGTCTAAAAGATAAATAAAAATTGATTGAAATAAATATATAAATAAAATTAAAAAAAACCTCAGTTAGTTCATCTTGACTTTGATGAATACATGAACGAATAATGCAGTTGTGCATGAATGTGCCCAGTGCTTACCTTAATGCCATTAAATTAGAAGTACTGTAGCGTTTCAAGGATGAGGTCTGTCTGAGTTTTTGCGGGCCATAGATTGAAAATAATTACAGCAACATGAAATATCTTGAAACAATTTCCCAGTTCTTTGGTAAATTTGATTAAATTTATCCATGTGAGTAGAACCATGACTTGCTGCTATGGGACAAAATGTAATTTAGAAGAAAGTTTTGCCTTAATTCCCAAAAGTGCATACCTCGTGATATCATAAAGTACACATTGGAAAAAAAAAAACTCAAAGAGTGAAATGCTGTCCAGTTATGAGGCTAGAACACAAGATTTCCCCATTGTGATTTAGCATGAGAGGTATTTTTTAAAGAAATTCTACATAACTTTGAGCATATTTGCAAATTTAGTTATAACTACAATTAACTGGAGATATATCATTCATACTTTGCATTTTACAGCTAAAAATCTCATGTTTAAAGGGTCTCTGAAAGGAAGTCTGAACATGTCTTTCTGAATGGAAATGTTCTCATGTTTTGTTCAACCTAAAAAGGGCTTTGTCACATCGTGCCATTCATTGTGCTATTTTTGCTCCCCCACAAATTTTTTATTTTTTTTTAAATTCAGCTCCACTGAAGTGATCGAAGAGCATTCATTAAAGAGAGCTGGTGCCAAACTGGGGGAGCATAGCGGTGAACCACAAACAGCTCAAAAAACCTTTTAGTCACTGTGAAATTCTCACAGTCAGGAGTCAAACGGAAACAAAACGTGTCTGATATTTAACTGGAACTCTTGCTATTGTTGCAGTTTTTACAAGACCAAAATAGCCCCTTTAATGTGAGTTTCACTTCCAGACAGCATTGAGAGGTTGCTGCATCTCACTAAAAAAAACAATCTTCTTTTACACTGTCAGTATGTCACTGTTGATGGCATGGCTGCTCAGTGTGACAACTTTGAAAGAGAGAAACCTGCCACCTCTTGGTGCAGTCTCTCGCTCGTCGGTGGATTTTCTCTTCTCTCTGTCCTCTCTTTCTCTTTCACCCACTATGGTCAGCAACTATAGGCCATTTCAGAAGCTAAATATTTGCTCTCACAGACTCCAGTTCTTTCCCATAAGTGCAACTGACCCCCGTCCAGGGTGACAGAAGAAGAAATCTGTCAATGATAAGACCCATTCCCCGCTGCCATTTGAACTAAAAGAAAAAAAGAAATACCCGTGGAAATATTTAAATTTAATGCTGTAAAATCAAGGTTGTTGCAAAAGCTGTGTTTCAGTGATGTTATTTATCTTATGCTGTGCAGACACCCTGTAATGATGACCTGTCACTCTTCTCTGTTTTGTGCTCTATATCTATGTATGAATGATCAGGCTTTTTTTTTCATTACATTTCTTTGGATTTATCACCCATTTTTTGTGCCATACCTGCAACTAATGAAAAAAAAATAAAGAAAAGGAATATTTTATGTGTTTTTCTCAGTTCAGTTTTACATTGTCCTATATGGAACTGTAAAATACAATGATAGGCTGACATACTGCAAGAAATGAGAACTAGTTAAAATAATAGTTGACAGCAGATTTTCTCATCGAGAATCTGAGTCTGTTATATATTGCGTGGCACATGAAGTGGCAGAGTGTCCTGAGGTGTAGGCAGTGAAGCATGACTTATGGGAGGTGACACCCTCTAGTATTTAATTCATTTTCAATGAGAAGCAGGGAGACAGGGGGTGCTGGGTGGGCAAGTTGGGTTCCGGTACAGTGGATGGGCTCAGTCCCAAGAGTCTTGCTGCTCAGGCAACTTTTCAAACTCTGAGGCAAAATATATAATTTTTTCTTTTGTTTAGCTTTTTTCTAAACTCTTATTCAAAATTCCAGCAACTGAACATATTGTGTTGTGAAATGTGTGATTAGAAATATGTAACATGATTTCTTCATTAGTGATGGCAGAGATCCTGTAAGGCTTCCTGACTCAGGGGATGTTTGTTCCACCAGGGTGGTGGATGTGGAGCGGAGGTCATATGCTACCACATTAGAAAGGTGCAAACAGTATTTCTTTGTTCTAATATAATACTTCTATGAAAGAAAAATGGGAAATAATACAGGCTGTGACAGGTTCATAATGCTAACAAAATAACTTGTTTTCTGTCTTTGTAGCTTTACCATCTTGACTTTTTCAGGATTCTGCCAATCTACGTATACACTCATGCATACCATCTCCTCTGTAGTCCTTCCATTTCTTCTGAAGTCACTTTTACTCAAAATTGATTGAAAACTTCCTAATGTACTCAAAGAACCAGAGTTACATAAAGTAACTCATGTAGCATTGTCTGTAGAAAGTTATGGACCCTGAAACACTGCCAAACGGTGCAGGCCGACACATACACGCTACTGCAGAGGAATAAACTCCCTTAAACTAATATAGCCGGATAGTATCAGGAATAAGTACATCAGAAGGACAGCACATGTTAGATGCTTTGGAGACAGTCAGAGAAGTTAGACTAAGGTGGTTTGGAAAGAGAGTGAATAACAACAGAACGATGCTGAGGTTGGAACTACCAGGCAGGAGGCCTAAAGACCAAAGAGGAGGTCTACAGGTGTTGAGAAAGAGGATGTAGAATAAGTTGGTGTAAGAGAAGAGGATGCAGAGGAGGATTGCGTTGGATGTAGGCGAGTGATTCGCAGTGGTGACCCCTGAAGGGAACAGCCGAAAAGGAAAAGAAGAAAAAACTAAAATGGAAGGATAAATCAAGCTTAAGTCAGTGAAAAGCTGTATCTTGTGTGGCTCGTGAGGAAGTGCGTTTGTCTCTGGAGTTAAGTAAGGAAGCAAGAAAAAGGACAGAGGTTCATGTAGCATCCAGTCTGTTTTCTCTCCATTTTGTGTTGGATGTGTGACGTGTTAAAAAGTTCATGCTTTCAAAGTATTTCTGTGTATAAGATTTGTTTTTATGAATTTGACTTTTAAAACAGAGATCAGCTGGACAGAGACATCCATAAATAACCTCTTTCATGTTAATTTGTCAGCAAATATCAAGTACTACTACTAGCAAAGCTGTTGAATTAATTGAAGAAGAAAAAAAAAGCACTATAGAAGGTGAGAAATAAGTTTTCTTTGAATACATTAGGAGTAAAATAGGCTTTACTGGCAGACTTGATAATGTTCTTTGTATTTAAAGAAAACAATGTAAAAAAATTATTAAAGCACATTTAAAACAACACAAATGGCCAAAGTGCAGAAAACAATCATACACAAAAGCAACAATAATAATACTAATCCTACTTCTTTTTTCTTTTTTTTAATCTCTGAGCCTTGTACACACCCTCTCCCGATAGTTTTTAGACAGAAAGCCAAGTTATTCCCACAGTGACCACCTGTTTCCCTCTTAAAGGACTGGAAACAAAAGCTTTTGTGTTGTGCAAATTGTTCCTTTGACAGTACTTCCCAGTTTGTGGTCCGTCTGAGGAGTGCCTCTTTTTCTCTCTGAGTTGAAAGCATTAGAGTTGATTGTGGAGAGAAAAAGACATCCGAGAGAAAGACAGAGGAATAACAATGCATGTGGAGGAACTTGAAAGTCATCCAAAGGTTAGTCAGCAGGAGGCTGACAAGTGAGGGAAGCTTATGGATTGTCAACGTGAGCAGAAGCTTCTGTACACTAGCTGAAAGCCAGTTCAGTCCTTCTCTTTTCCAGATCAGTCTGCCCCAATGACATGCTGATCATGTAAGGCAACCAAACAAACTATTTTCCAAATAACCACAAGGTCAGAAAAATGAAAAGATAGCTACACCAAAACCCCCATTATATTCCGTTTTGCAATACTCATAGCCACCAACAGTTCAACAGGTAATGATCAACAGGTCGAATGAAAAAATAAACCAAAATAATAAAAGTGGAATAAGAGCATGAAGGATTCAAGTCAACAACCTGAAAATAACACATAAAAAAACCGAAAGGACAGATGTCACCAGAGAAAAAAAAACATGTTGCACTTGCACAGTATTCAGATTTATAAGGAACCAGACATATTTTAGACAATAGATGGTCAGAATATGTTAAAAGACTAAAAACTGTTATACTGAATGTGACAATTTATCTTATCACTTCTGCTGTTGTCTGTTAGTTATTTTGATATTATATTAATAAATACTTGTCATATATTATAGTAAATAATATGATGAATATAAAATGATCATTATTCAAAAAAATCACACACCATGAATTACCAAAGGAAACAGTATTATTATGAATAAATAAAGTACTTCTTGGGGTCTGAATATTGATAGTTTATGAAAAAAGCCAACTGCAATGATACAAGTCAACTATCCATCTGTCTGTCAGCTAAATCTGTTTAGTCCAAAACAGGGTCACAGGGGGGGGAGCATGGAGCATCTCCCAGCAACTATCAGGCAATAGGCAGGGTACATCCTGAACGGTCTCCTGTAAAAGTTAGCATTTATTATATTAATTTTGTCTTTTGTCAACTTTATTGCAGCATTTAATTCACTGAATGATCTTTTTAAATGGAGTGATACAATAGAGTAAACATAACCAAGCTAGTTTTCAGTTTAGCTAAGCTAACCGCTATCTGTGACTTCATACTCCTTCTATGATATCACAATCAATCTTCTTACTAATTAATTTCTATGTTCTATTATGAAGAAGTCATAACCGTTTGGAGAACTAGCTAAATGTTGCAAAATGATGTCATAACCAAAATATTAGCATATCAATGAGGTCATGTCTCATCTGTTTAAAATGGGTTGTTTCTCTGTAATTCAATAAATTCCACATAAGGCTGTTCTCATTCATAATGTCTACCTTTCTGTTATTGATGTCTTAGGATAAAAAAGGACTTACAACTAAAATTTGGATTGAAAAGTGACCCGTTAAAATAAAAAGTTAGTCCACAATCACTTTCAAAGTAGGCTGCTGCTCAACCTATAACATCTAGATTTTTCCTGACAGCATTGACATTCCTTTAAAATTCTCTCTCACGCCAAGAATGTGCCAGTTATTTACATTTGTTTGCTTCTGCTCCAATATACTGCATATTAAAATAGCCAAATTCCCATTACAGCCTCTCTTATTCTCATACTTTTGTGTTTCTTTTGTCAGACGGCAAAGAGTCTGCAGTTGTGACTGAAGTGGTACATAGACGTATGTGTTAACCACTATCAAAGCAATTTTGAGGCTGTTCTAGTAAAACCTTTATCGTGAAAAGACCAATTAAAGACAGTGTCCATGCGGTGAGTTCAGCTATATTGACAGACATTGATTTCTTAGAGGGAAATTGAAAAATTCTGTATCTCAAATGTTTTCCTGTCAAGTTGAGAGTCTCTTGAAGTCGAAAAACAACCGCAGGTATGTGCAAGCAGCTGCTGCCACTGACTCAGCACAGTGCAACAATTGTTTTTGTCATTAAGCCAAAACATTATTTTCTGAAAAGCATTCACTAATAATGCAACTTGTTTCCTGTCCCTATAGGCAGTAAGTAGCTTAATAAATGTAACTATGACAAATATATAAAAATGTACATGTGGCTGTTATTCATAAATCTTTTAAATTACAACACAGTGTTTTCCCAAAACACCACGAGGTCCACTTATAAACTTTGTAAAGAAACTTAGCAACAGCTACACATTTCAAATCTAAAATCTGGCAATTTACAGCGGATATAATTCTGAAAAAGGCACAGATCTGGGTCAGAATAATCTTTTCACCGTGTTTTGCCATCTTCCTCCAGCATTGCCTTGCCACAGGAGGATATCTCCCCAATATAGTAGCTTTTCCCCAGAGCCAGTGTTTATACTGTACACCTGAAAGGGAAGTTTTCTGTTTGCCAAAGTAGAGACATCTGCCAGTTGTGTTGTTTGCCTCCATCCTACCCTGGGGAAACAGTGGGACAGTGGAAGAGCTTTATGAAATGCAGATTTTGTCATCTTTGTCCTTTTAGCTTCAGGGTTTTAAGGCTGTGGCTAAGGCTGTGGCTATGGCTGCGTGAGTTTCTCCAGGATGTGTCGGAGTACATTTGTGTGAGTGTGTGCATTGTTCAAACATAAAAACACCACTGAAATAATTTTACATTTCCTCAATGGTGTTGTTGTGGGAACTGGCAATAGGAAATTCCAAAAACACATCAGAATCAACTTTTATTGTCATTGAACCAGCGTCCAACAAAATCCCTTTCCAGTACAACCCGTCCAAGAATATGTCCCACTCTGCTCCTCCTACCTTTTATTTTCAGGCTTTATCTGCCCTGAATGGTAACATAAGTGATGATGTAAGGCTTTTTACTGATATTCAAGTGATCGAACAGTGTGTGCAGATTAATGCAGAAAAGAAGATCAACACCACACTACACAGTTTGTGCCGAGACAGACAATTACCATAAAGGGAACGGCTAGTGGAAAGTGGAGCACATTTATTCAAAAGGTTGTCATACGCAATCCATACACTGTAATTTTCAACAGCCTTTTAAAGGTTGTCTTAAGTTTGCTTGTGGCCTTTATGATCTCGTTTCTATCTCGAGTACCCTCTGTAAAGAGTGACAAAACCCTTTTTTGTATGGATAATAAGTTAGTCCCATAAAATGAAATAAAAAACTGATTGTTTCGCCTGCTGATAACCCTTGGTAGCATTTGGCCTTTAAATTCCCAAGCACTTTCAATTACCCTGCTGCATGTTCCATTTGTTCACTTCCTTATCGTCTCCCTCTTCTGTTTCAGCCAGCCAGAGGTTGCCCTGTAGAGCCGCATTAAAATGTGCACCTGGTATCTTAGCCACCGAACAATGCCATTTTACATTAAATTCTATTCCCTTTTCTCCTTGCCATGCACCGCAACGGCACATTGTTTACAGGCTGCCACTGCTTTCTAGATGGTTGGGAAAATGTCATGGAATGCTAATGAGCTACTAATTCTCCTCTGACACGGCTCCCCATGTCAGTCAAACAATATCCATTCACTCAAAGTCATTCAGGCACACGAGATATGGCCACATCTGTTCCCTGTGCAGTGTTAGCATACTATCAATAAAAAGTCACACACCTTACTTATTTTCCATCAAAAAGAGTTGCGTGAAAACTAATTTGCATTCAACCAGATGATTAAAGTCGGTTGCTTGCAAAACATAAACGCAGCAGACCTATAAAAGCCACACCAGTGGGATTGTAGCCTATGTAACGTATTGGATGGGACACTCACTAGCACTGCAAAGCATCTTTTGCCATCTTAATAAGCACATTATTGATTTTAAAATAAGGATACACAGGTTTTCACAAAAGACCAAAATGGCTTTTAGACCAACCATTTTGTCACAAAATGAAGTGAATGTGTTGTTGTTTTTTGCCTGTTTAAAAAAAAATTAATTCAAAGATATCAAATTTCATATTGCATTAGCAATTCATACATTATGAGCAATGATTTTCTTCTCCACATCCAGACATTATGAGCCCTTCTCCCTCAGCTCATGGCTTTTAGACATCTCTCCGTGTGCCCTCATGGATGTTGCATAAATGAATCCCTCTCATGTGCTGCCATCTGAGCCGTGATGATGCAAAACTTCTGGCTGAATAATTTATCTCTCTGCCCTTCGGAAGCCAGCGCTCGCACCGGGTGCCACCGCTCATAACTAGGAGTTCTCATCACAGACCTGAGCCCGCTGGCATCCACTCAGACATCTGTGTTGTGTGATAAGAGTGCACGTCACAGGAGGAAGAGATCAGATCTTACTTTGAATTTTGGACACTAGATAGAAATACAAAGGAAACTGAATACTGTCGAAAAAGAACAGTGATCACCTTTCCCCACATCTGTTCTCTAAGGAGTTCCAGCTGGTGTTATGCAGTGGTGAATTTTAGTTTTCTAAATGCAACAGATGCAAATGCAGAGTACTTTAGCACCGCAAGCTGCGTTACTTTTTCAGTTTCATCATTCCAGGTGATTTAACAGAAAAAGAGAGACTGGTTAATCTTAGCTGATTTCTTTTTCCTGACTCAGCTTTGATGACAGTGAGTACCCCCCCCCCCTCCACCCACCCACCCCCGGATTGCAAATTATAGGCTTTTTTTTTTTTTGTAGTATAATACTGTCTTACATATAAGATAGATTACCTCCTAGCTGGTTTTTCATGCAGTTCCCTCAAGGGGATAGCATGACCCGTTTCTGCAGAACAGAAAGTTTCTCCGAGTTTGTGCACGCTCTTCCCTAGATAAGACCAGAAAAATGAGTTGACTGTTTAGATCAAACATCTAAGTCTGATTTCTCAGAGTAAATTTTCTCTTCAGAATTCATTGGCAGAGTCTTGTGTTTGTCATTTTTCATAAGCCCTAACTGTATAATGATTTCCAGATTAATTCAGGCATAGCAAAGCGCAAGAATAAAGACAATGCTGCTCTTCATTTCCCAAATCACATCTGTAATGTTCATATTTTTTCTCTAGATCATTTCTCAGCGAGCTAATTGACAAAAAGTGATTTCATAAGCTTTGTTTACTGGAATGCTGCGAGTATAATACTTATGTGCTTGCTAGATAATGATTACTGCTCCTGTGCATATCAAGTAGGTGATTCATTTGCTCAGTGTGAGTTGTGTGTTTATCTGAGCAGCGTCTCGGTATGAGGGCACAGGCTTTTCATTACTGTTAAAGTTGCTGATACAGATCAAAAGAACATGAATCTACTCCCATATGTTTACCATGTCAGCAAGGAAATAAATGAAAGTTAAACGCACAGGATTCCCTCAACTGCGGTGCTGTCATCTCAGCCGGAGCTTGTGAGCAAGGTTGCCCGAAGGTTGTTCATCATGTGAGAGAGCGGGCTCCACCCAGGCCTTTACCCGCCCACCAGATGAGCTGTTTGCTAACGTGTTCCCCGATGGAGCACAAACTGTGGAGGGCACTCATCAGATCTGTTTTGCATCACCCAACAGGACAGATTGGGCGTGATGACACAGGTGACCTTTGGATCATCTATCAACACTGACGTCTTTCTCACAGAATAAAAAATGTTGCATTAGCACAAATGACCTTTTCTCATCACCGTGTCCTGATTACACAGGGCTATGAGGATCCTCCCCCAGCACTCCCTTATCTCCGTACCATAAATATGTGCCCAAAAATTTTAATTTACATTTACTTCAAGTGCCCTACATGGAAAGTCACATCATGTTGTCTCAAATTTGATGAAAATTTCTTTTTTTCTCCCTCTTTTAATTATACTCTGTGTTTTTAACAGATGGCAACCAGTGAAGCTGAAAAGGTACTGACAAAAGACTCATTTTGCAAGATGAATCTGCATAGTTTTTACATTAACGTTGGCTGTAAAGTTATTCTTTTTATTTGTAATTGTAAAGACATCCATATGTGCAAAAGTGGGAAGCAACTTTTGCATAATAAGCAGAGAAGAGAGAGAGAGAAAGATGATTTAATTAGATATCAGAAAAATCTGGAAACAAATAAATAGGGCTTTTTCTCGAGCAAAATACTTACACACCGAAATTGGATAACCTCAAGAGATGGGAGCAGTTAGCTTACCAAGGCTAGAGCATGGAATCTGTAAACAGACCTAAAAGAGGATTGCATACAATAACTCTAAAGCTCTCAGTGCTAACAAGTACTGAAAGACTCTTACTAGCAACAAAAGTTGTTAATATGATGTTATATTGTGTTACAAAGATTCCCAAAACTTTTCTTTATGTGCTTTTGGAAACCAGACCATTTTTTTCCACACTTAGTTGTTCATAGAAAACAGACATTTAATCAGACTTTTTTGCATGCTAACTGGACACCAAATCACCCTCACAGAGTGACATCACCATGTATCTTTCTACTGTAATTTGCATTGGGGATCAACTACAAACTCATTCTGTTGGCCTGATTAAAGCAGCTTTAAGAAAAGGGATCATGTTACCCTGACCGCATTATGTTATGTTAAATCCAAACAGCAATGCACAAAATATGTCTTTTGCTAGATAAATCTACAGGAAGAAAAAATTTAGTTTCTCTGTTTGTTCTGTTTGCATTATGATTTCACTCCAAAACAGAAGACGCATACAAGACAAAAGAAAAAGTTAAGTGGTGAGATTGGACAAGTACTTAGAATTCCAATTCATCAGTGAATAGTTGAGTCTACCCTCATTTCATCTACTCTTGCTCATTTTGTTTTGGTTTCACATAACTTTCCTGTGAAGGACAGAAAGCAGTAGCAGAGCATCTCTTAGTATTAAGATGACAACTTTAGACCAAGCAATTGTCTCCTGTTCTTACCAGAGCAGTTAGACAAGCAGATATTGCAGATATGGACAGCCAGAAAGATGATAAATCATTGTGGAAATCCTCCATCTATCAGACCAGATAGCTTTGCAGTGCTAACATATTTCTACTGTGTGTCTTAGCCCCCCTATCTGGCTGGAAATCATTTGAAAAATGCACCAAGATTTTGGCAAGTTCCACAGATTCAAGTTTTAAAAAGAATTGGTCTACAAAATACCATAGATCATGGCAAACACATTTTTACCCTATCTAAGACTGAGAACTTTAGGAATACAGTCAAATTCATTTAAAATCTGTCCTCTAATTGAGTGGCTGTGTCACATTGCATGAAATAGCTCTCGTTTTCTTTTGTTTTGGTCAGGAAGACACTGTACTCTGCAGCTGCAGTGGTTTCATCTTGTCATGTCTTGTGAGGAACAAAGCAGCTATCCAGTGCCAGCTCTTCTCCCAGAGGACTAAACCTTTTACTGGGTGAAGAAAAACAACAAGGAATAAAGTGCCCAGAATTCAAGGGTGTTGTCATTTCCATACCTCTGCCTGTCACATTTCTTTGGTACTAAGACATTGACAATACCTTGACTTGTCACTCAGAATCCATATTCATGTAATTTTCTTTTTCTTTCTGCCATGCCAGTGTGACTCTACAGTTGACATTGTCTCAGCCTGCCCACTGCTCGGTCAGTCCATCACCTTAAATGTATTAAGCTTAAAATAATTCAATGTCTGCACCAAAATGTTGCATATGTTCTATAAGTCTGTTGTGGAAAGTGCAATCAGCTTTGCAGCCATCT
>JAOXYM010000024.1:8467022-8477926 GCA_028567055.1 Leptatherina wallacei | reverse complement strand
CCCCCCCCCCCCCCCCCCCCCCCCCCCAAGGTTGTAGATTCCTCCCTGCTCCAACACACCTGATTAAAATTAAACGGATCTCCTTAAGTTCAACACAAGTCCATTAATGACCCATCCATTTGAGCATGGTAAGTTGAAGCAAGGAAACATCTCAAACCTGCAGGGAAGTGGCCCCCAAAGATCGGAATTGAAGAACACTGATCTGACACAGATATATTAATGAAATCTGTTTCTGCAGGTGTGGTTTTTACTCAGGAATCAACTTTAAATTCCTTTCAGTTGGTGAAGTAAAGTTCACTGTGCAGTTCTGTGTTTTACCTGAGGTTACTTCAGTATAGTGTGGGAAGATGAGGATTGAATTTGTTACCTTCTGATTGAAGGAGGACCAATCTATTCGTTGAGCTAGATCCAGAAACACCATGAAGGGAGAATGTTGCACTGTCTGCTGCTGCCAGGATAGGTTTGATAACAATTCCTGACAATAAACACTTTCTAACTTAGACAAGCTGATAATTATTGATGGAACTGCAGAAGTGCAAAAGTTTTTGCGATCAGTTTCAGAGCCTTTACGCGAGTTGTATGTTATGTTATGGGTGATTAACATGTCTATGTAAAGAAAAAGTTAGCATGTGCACACTCTTTCAGCATCAAGGGCAGCACCATCAGTGAAAATTGCTGATGGAACATGGAGCCAATAAGTACTGGTGACTACTGCAGTCATTTACCACCTGACTGTGTGTCAACAAAACACTTCCCCACTGCAGATGGTTGTTAGTGGAGTGTTTTAGCCAGTATCAACTCATTTAAATCCATCCAGTCATTGTGGCAGTTCCTCTTAAAGGAAGATGGACTCATCTTTTTTTTTCTCCACAATATCTTTACTTATAACTTTATATATTGAATTCTCAGTTTGCTTTAAGTTATCTCAAGCGAGCCCAAGCTTGTAATGAATTGCAACAGTTTTTCTGATTGAGTCATGATTATCTTGCACACATGCACAGATGTTAATCAACACTGGATTCGACAGTGATAAACATACAAGGCTGTTGGGAAATGCAGAAAGCTGAACAAAAAGAAAGAAAAGAAAGCTCTAGACTGCACTTACTGCACTCATAGATAAAACCTGAACCAAACTTTTCAAATATATGTGTACTTTTTTTTTTGGGGGGGGGGGGGGCTCCCTTTACAGCACATTATCTATCTCTAACTTTATGTTTGCTTTAAACTCTGGTGTTATTAATTTTCCTTATATTGACAGTCTGTGAAATGCAATCAAGTGTGAAATTTTAATTGTGTGCTGAGAGCCATCTCTGGATCCCTGGGGGTAAGAGGTGGAGATGTAGATCTGGTTCAGTGAAGTTTTCACTGCCTGGAGCATCTATTGATCAAGAGAGAAGTGTAAATAGTGGGGCATGCAGGCAGCCAACGTGGCAGCCTCCTTGCTCTGCTGCTTTCAACAGACCCTGCTTCAGTTCTGTTTGAGAGATTAACTCCTTTTCAGTTGTTCGTTTCACTGACAGCACTTAGATAGGATGTGATTATTGAAAATCATGGTTTGCTTAAGGGATAACAGGGATAACTTCAAATCAAGACTAAAAGACAGAGTACAGGGGGGAAAAATATAAGTAAGTGGAAGGTAGTGTACCTTTGCTCACTGTTAAGAACAACTTATTCTTGAACTTCTCCTGGAAATTCCTCATAAATGAGCTGTTCTAAAATAAATACAGAGCAAGCAATCTAGTATGAGATTTGCATTAACATTAGTGCAAGCTTGAGATTTCACAAAGACATCAAAAAGCAATTGAAATTCCATTTTGCTTTCAGGAACAAAGGATGGATTTGTATTTCTGTGCTGCAGAGGAGCAATCAGACATGAGTAATGAAACAGCCTAACAGTCTAATAAAGGTTAACAGTGATACTTTTGCTGCACCGCTCTCCCTCCTCTGAGCTCTGGTGTAAACACAGAGCTATTTTTGGTGCTTCTTGGGTGCAGGTGTCTAATTATATTTCACACACTTGTGAAAGTGCACTGAGATGCTGCTGGGGATGGAGATGGCACTAGCTTACTGTAAAACCACTTAGTGGAACCTGCAAGACAAGAAGGAACAGAGAGGTTTAAGAAGCTAAATAAATAAATTTACCATTTCTTTCTTTTAGTGTGTTTCCACCCTCTTTCTCAGTCTGAAAAGAATCTCATCTCATCTTGCAGAAAAGCCATAGAATCTAAAGATGCATAAAACCAACACCTCTCCATCAGCCATAACCTTTAACCTTCCAGGCAAACCAAAACACCTGTTTTCTTGTTTTGTTTTTTGTTTTCTAACACATCAACAGGCCCTTGTTGAGACCATTTGCTGTCCCCTGGACAACAGTGGACGACGTGGTTGTGAATGCTGCAGAGTCTGCTGTATGAGAGGTTGGAGATTCTGGGTGAGGGTCAGGTGAGCGCTACAGTGTGAGGGGAATTTTTGAGTTTGCTGAGGTTATTTGTTTACAGCCTGCATCCATTTTCCTGTTTGGCTGGGTTTGACATTCATTGCGCTTCTTTAGCTGTCTAATTCTGTCCTGCTCAGATGGAAGGCACCAGCAGGTGAAAAGGCAATTACAGAGGTCTTTTTCATGTGGGTGCTTAAGCCTGCTCCATATTCCTCAGGATGAGTGTTCTTAAAATCAATACCAATACCTATATCTGCGAGAATGTACTTTATCTTTTGAAGATATTTCATGCCTTGTTTTTTCGCAGAACGCATTAGCACAGAAAAGGAAAATGGAGACATAGTTTTGTCTTTCTTGTATTCCAAGATCAATTCTGTGATGTCCTGAGGTGTCTAAAATAATCCAAAAGAGGCCATGGTTAGAGAAAAATTGGCACATGTGGAACATTGCTGGGAGTTCATCACGATAATGAATGCTTCTCCAAATTCAGCACAGTGACAGCCCCAATCTTAACAATGCTTTAAGGCTGCAGCAAAGGTGACAGGCCTGGCAATCAAATACACTCCATCTCCTACACTGAATTCAAACAAGATTGTCCTTTTCAGACACCTTGTGGTAAGCTTTTACCCATCTTGAAAAAAAGAAAAATACAGGCACACAGAGTTCCTTGAATTTAAATGGAATATTTAAGTACCAGACCATGCTTGTGTTGGTGGGAGTGCAAACCTGCCACTGAGATGAAAGAAAAAAAAAACCTTCAAAAACATTTTGAGCCTTCAACCATTTGCTGTTTTACCACTTTACAAGGCAGCTATAAATCTCCTATAGCTTGCTTATTTGGAGTTGGATGAAAATCCATCGGAGAGATAACATGCGCTGATAGTAGTAAATAGAGAAAATTGTTTTCAATCAGTAAACAACTATTTGCGAGGTGATACGTAAAAGTTTTGATTTGGATTTTTCCACGTGGCGACATAAAGACATTTTTTTACATGACAAATTTGACTGATTGTCCAATAAACCCCTCCCCTGAACAGCAAATGGCCAATCATGAGAGCAACAGCAATAAGGAGACGTGCAGAACTATCTTACATACACCCTAGCATGGTACTAGCATGAAGCCTTAAGCCTTACCTAACATATTTTATGTCATGAATGCCCATCAGCAAGAGAAATCAAAAATGTTACTAAAGTCTCAAAGTGCGTAACACTTTCATCTAGAAGGTGGCAGCAGTGCAACAATAAGCTGTTTGTGAACTTTGAAAAAGGAAAGAAAAGACAGGCAACACATAAATGAACATGTAGCTCTTAGTCTTTCTGAAAGTCTTGCTTTGCTCTGCGTTAATACACTAAAGTCCTGCTTTAACCTTCCTCTCAACCTGATATATTTTGTCCAACAAAGTGGTTAAAATTTGCTAAATACCAAAGTGTTGTCACTGTGGGACATGCTGCTTATTTTCTGTGTACCTGCCTACTGCTAAATAAAAAATATCCCATTCAGTTACATTTGGCATAAGATCCTGTGGGACCCTTCAGAATCAGTACATGAAAACATAGGTTTTAATGTTGACATAAGAAACCATGCAGAAAGGCTGCACTATGAAACATATTGAATGATTTGCTATTTTTTTTATAATCTTTGGTGGTTGCTTCAGTCTTTAATATTTAATTGGTTTAAAAGGTTGACCCATCAACCCTCAGGGGTCATGTTAAGCATCAAAACCTACTGAACCCTTTGCCATGTTACTTATAGGTACAGTTGCACAAACACTAGGATAGTCAGTCTTGTTCAACTCCCACATGCACCAAGTATTTAACTGGATTTTGGACTTCCTCACAAACAGATCTACAGATAGTTTAGATAGGCTCTCACACCTACTCCAGTCTTGTGCTCGACATCAAAGCTCCCCAGGGTTACGATTTAAATGCTCAGCCCCTTCTATTCATCGACAAAGCCACTTCAAACAGTAATGGGGCTTCGTCGGAAGGGGAGAGGAAATCTTCAATCTTGCAGTTTTATGTACAGAAAACAACCTACTGATTAACATCAACAACACCAAGGAGCTGCCTATTGATTGTAGATAAAGGAGTCAACGATGCACACCCCTTTTTTATTGAAAGGGAAATTAGATAAAGTAGGAGAACAGTTTTATGTGGGAAAGAAAATGTTGGAGTCATCCATGCTGTCTTTAATGCCTAACTCTAACTGATCAAACTGTAGTGCATGATCATATTAAGTTTGTAATGTGTAAAACTGCAACTTGAAGTGCAGGGAAACCATGATTAAAGTCTAAAATGACATTTCAATTTGAAGTAAAACATTCATGGTTAGACAGCAAGTTAAATTCAGCTGTTAAGCTTGACAACTGTATGTGTCTCTCCATTCTGCAACCCCTCTGATCTCCAAATGTGGAATTTTCTTTCTCTAAAACATGAAGCAACAGCTGTTTGATGACTATTTGAGGAAATGTAGTGACACTTTAGATCTCCATGGAGTTACTTTCCTTTCGATTAGGACACAAATCACAGGAGGATATATTTCCCAGACTGCTGAATGTTTGTGATTTTGCATCTACACCATGTGCATGGTTTGTGCTTCATTGCTTGAGAAAGTGAAACCAACTTGTTAATATGTGCAGTCAATTGATGTACAGGGATAGCTTTGATAATAATGACCTGGGGCAAAGCTCACACATTTATGCAAAGGTGCAAATTTCAATAATCATCACTGTCACTTTTCATTAGTCCAAAAATCTATTTAAAGGTGCAAAAATGTGTTTACTTGAAATTCAGCTGCACTAAAGCTTGGTTGTCTTCTGATACAGAAACATGCAGAAAGTGGTTTACTCTCGGATCATATATACCCCATATGTGCATCCATTTATCACATCATAATCTGCTGTTACAGTAAATGTTGTACCTCCAGGCTGCTTCCAGATGATTACCCCAAATACAGAAAACACATCAACCATTGATGTTTACTCTCCTGATTCTCTGAAGCAGGCTTCTGCAAATCTAGTGAAAGGGTCATGATAAATAAAAAATAAAATCCTGTGTTTAAATGCCAGAGACTGAAAAGTCAGCAGCTAAATGGCAGCATGAATCACTTTATGCTGAAATAACTGTTTGAATTTACTGATAACCAGTAATCATGAAGTCTGACATTATTAAAGAACACACTTCAGGAAGATTTCAGTTTTTCCTGCTAAGTTTCAATTTAACACTTTCTCAGCTTATCATGAGATGGCAGTAACTGAAGTATTGAGTTGTATTACAGCTTAATGCTGTTATTGCCATTTTAACTCTATCTAATTTTAAATCAATTTATTATGTAAATTAGAAGTTGGAATAATGGTTCAACTAGTCAGTCTCCAGAAATTTGCAATCAAAAATTCAGCAAATCCTTGTGAATACCGCACTTTCTTGCAATTCGGTCCGATCGCTGCAACATTGATGCAACTTTGACAAATCAAAGCACTCTTATGCATTACCACATATATACGTCATGAACTTTACTTCTGTGTTTCTGACTATGAATGTGCAGACATGGATGAGAGAAATATGTCAGTTTGCTGTATAAAATCAATCAGCAAGGACATTACATGATACCTTTCCAGTGTTCTGCATGAAAGTGGAAGTAAATTTTTGTGTAACATCATTGTGGCGAATGTCTGAAATGCATGTCCTTCAAAATTGTATTTCAATAGATAAATATAAATATAATACATAGAAAAAACACAATTCTAAATAGATGTCAGGTGCTATGAATTCTCAGTGCCTTGTAAAGCCAAACTCTAAGCTTTTAAAAAAAGTGGGACAAAATTACAAAACTCTCTGTAAACAACTTGTTTTCATTCCCAAGGCAGTAAATACTGGACTATGCCAATGGCTATGATGATGTAATGTTGTGACATACTGTATATAATCAGGTCTACACAGGATGTTTGACTTGTTTATCTTTGGCATTCCAGAATTTAACTTCCTTTTTGACTCAACAGACCTGCTTTTTGTATTTTTTGCAGTGTGAGATGTCAAATGTCACTTCTGAGCAAAATCTGAAGAACTACTTTGTTCAGGATAACAAAGGTTTTTTTTCTGTTTAGAAAAGCTATGCCATACCTTTAAAAACCTTTGTGAATGAATGTTGCAGTGTGATACCAAAGGTCCTGACAAACATATAACAAACCTGAAATGAGACCAATCTCTATAACTAAGTCATTTGCGGCACTGATACTACTTTTGATTTATTAACAACCTGGATCTAAATCATCTAAATACTTCTTGTACTTCTATATTGAAACAACATAGAAATTTAAGTCACACCTTTAAAAAAAAGAATGATTGGATGCTTGCCTGTTTTGCAGGCTTCTGGATAATACAGTTTTGTTTTCAATTAACTTCTGCCCAGCAGAGTTTTAAGAGTAGATTTTATCTTAACTTACAGGTAGTCTGTAGAACCAGACCGCTGTAAAAAACTTTTGTGTGACAGCAATGCTTTCATTAACCTTCCAGCAGTTTGTATAAATAAGGGTTCAAAATAGAACATTTTAAAGTGCTTCTTTCACCCACTGACAGTGTATCCCGGCTCTCATTTCTTCTCTGTCAATCAGTAACTCAATGCTTTTCTCTCAAGCTGTCAGAGCAATTGGTTCAGCTCTCCTCTAAACTTATTTGCCTTAGGACCACCTTTGCCTGTCCTTTCACTCCATTTTCCTCTTTCATTAACCTAATCGCTCACAGTCTGATTTCACTCCGCCTTTCCCCTTCGGTAGTCCTCTGGCCCATCCCAGAGGGGAGCATCCTGAAGGTGAGTCAGCCGATTAGTGTCCAGCTGATGTACTGTCCCCTTCCAAATGCAACCTCCTTTGCGTCCCACCAGATCAGCCCACTGTGCTGCAGGGAAACTGATCAAACTGAAGCAGGGTGACGTTTTTTGAAAGAGGTGGATGAATGAGTTATTGTGGAACAGATTGTAGTCATATACAAAGATTATAGTTTTAAACATTACAATAACCAGATTGCTCTTTGCTTCGAAGAGGGATACAAACATGGGCTCCTCATGTTGTTAGGTGAGTGATGGGGTTTTTCTTTAAGGAGTCTGAACGTTATCCCTGAGGGTGTACGGATTATCTCTGGGTGCTGTGGTTGTAAATGGCCAGACAGGTATGAATAATGGATGAATTCATAATAGTTTTGCACAGCATCGCAAAAAAAAGAAGAAAAAAAAAGAAAGAAAAATTGAAACTTGCTAGATTAAACATTAACCAGTTATGTAATGTTTATTTATTCTTATTTTCCCAGATTAACACCTATTTATTGAACAAACCAAAACGTTTGCCTCAAAAAGTCCAGAGATCTCAAAGCTTGAACTGTGTCCTATGTAACAGCATTACCATGAAAAATATACAAAGATTTAATACCTCAGCAATCTCACTATAATTTATGTGCCTCAGAGCAAATATGCATATATGTCCATGTCTAAAGTAATTGCAAACTCAAAACTCCCCCAAAAAAACCAACCTTGCCACTTTGTATGGAGGCCCCAAATTTGAAAATATCATATTCAGTCCCCATATCAGATATGTGGTGGGTTTCTACGTTACTCTCAGCCCATAGTGGAAAAATCCTGCCTCCTCATCTTTATTTTCATCCAACTTCCAAGTTAAAATCCTGCTGCATCCCCTATACCTCAGAAACATAAAACTGTAACTCATGTGCTCTTGATTTTGCTTTGCTTTGCTGTAAAAGGCTGATTATTATCAGCAACTTGAAGTTCACTTTGGGAATAAATTAGCAAATAATGGTCAACAAATATTTGTCTGATATCTTACATTTCCTATTTCTCACTTAACGCACCGCTAGCAAGTTCACCATTACAGTAATAGACTTGTTAACTATGGTGGAAACTAGCCAATCTAAACAACTCTTATGGTTAGCTCCTAAAACTTCAACAAAACACAAAAGAATGAAGCGACATTATAGCCCAAAGTTTATGGAGCTGATATGTGATGGAGAAATTACTACAAGGGTTTAATTTAGAATATGAACCTGCGGGTTTATACGTCCGGGCTGTAACACTTCGGCCCTGATTTACTAAGATCCCAAATAGCGAGCGCAAAATTGCGCGCGCCGCAAATAAATTGTGCCTGCTGTGTTTCCATGATTTGCGGGCGATCCCAATATTGATTGCGCAACTGTTAATGGGCAACAAACTGCCTCGTTTAAATGAAGATTTAGCGCGCACAATTGATTGGCTTTGGAGAGCAAGACCGTCACAAATAAGTCTTCATTTTAACTTCTGTAATTGTAGATATTTTTTAAGGATTCAAATTTTGCTGAATTTTTAATCCTGAAGGGAACTCCGTTTCCACTCATCGTTCAACCATGCTTTCTCCTGGTATTGGGAGTTTGAAAGATTGCACCCGAGAGTACTTATTTTGGCCTTAACAGAGGTTAAAACGAAGACTTATTTAAAAAGAAATACAAAGTAAATTAATGCTTAGGGAAAAATATCAAATGACTGTCAGTCTCATTTAGACAAAAATGACGCAAACATTTCATTGCAGGCATGACGCAGACATTTCATTAAAACCTCAGTAAATTGGTGTCAACATGTCCCCGAAAATAACAACAACAAAACCTTTAAGCTCTCTTACTGTCAGCTGAACACTTCTTTCCTTGCACACATCATCATAGATCAGGATTCATGTCCATCAATATTATACACAGCATGTCTGGGAAACTCCCAGGTGGAGAGGCACTGTGTGGTGTAGTTGATGTTGAATACAAAGAAAGCCTTGAAACAAACAACCACAGCCCCCAGCAGAGTCTGCTTCGACAGCATGGCCTGGAACAATGGTGAAAACCTGGCAGGTGGTTATTTCATCCCCAAAGCACCAACTGTGCAGAAATTGATGATTGTCTCTTTTTTTGTGAATTCTCAACCATTTTTGTCCCCTACTGTTAATTACATGCCAGTCAGGCATCAAACAATAAAACTGACAAGTAAGTTATTGAGCTTAAAATGTGCAGATAAAAGAACAAAGGTAGGATCCCTTTAAAACAGACTGAAAGAATCACAACATATGACTAAAAGCAAACATGTAAAACAAGATTTGTTCTTCAGTTTATGAACATATATGCTTATAGAATAAAAAAAAAAGCATGAAAGCTATTTGAGTTGTGCTATTACCAATGCAAATACCAGATCTCTATTTATTTATCCACATCTTTATCATCATACACCAAGATAACATTGTCTACGATTACATGATAATTAAAGTATACTCCTTCAGGTTTACATGGAAATAATAATTCCGAATTAAGGTTTACATGGAAAGCAGGTTTTCTTAATTCCGCTTTAGATGTGGGGGTTGGGAAGGGTTCTGATTGAACAGGGGGGCGTAGGGGCGTACTAATGTCTACCCGAAAGAAAACAAACTCCGCTTCCTGGTTCTTTTCTTTGCGTCTACAATATGGAAAAACCACATAAATACCATTTTTGCTTGACTTTTATTCCAGTTTTGAAGCAGCAGCTGGACACGACTTCACTTTCACATGCATGGAGTCCAACGCTTGCTTCAGGCGGCCTGCACGAAATATGTGATGACAGGACGAGGGAACAAGCAGGAGCAGAATGACCGGAATTGACTTAAAGCGGAATGAAGGTATACATGATAAGGGGAATTATTTAATTCAGAATTAAAAGGGGAATACACCAGCCACTAACTTCAGAATTAAGTTTAATTTGGAATTATCATTTACATTCGGAATTGGGTGTCTACATGGCCATTTTTCATCTCTTTAAGTGGATTTAACTTTTATTCCGAATTAAAGTGGAATTAAAATTTTCATGCAAACATGGCCATTATCCATCTTTTTTTGTTGTTGTTGTTGAGGTCATCTCATTACACTTATTTACTTGTGTCCCTATTTATGTTACTTTCTATGTTTGCACTTTACCTTTTACAGATGCCATCAAGTAGGCATCAAACATTGTTAGCAGCAAATGAAAATGACATGAAAATATAATCCAATCAGGTATGATTATGGAGCATGGGATGTTTGTCTAAAACACGAATACTAACCTCTCTGGCAGCATGAATATTAAGGCAAGACCAAAATGTTTTTACGTTGTTACTGCATAACATGTTACTGCATATATTCACATTTTACTTCAGGTTCTTGTATTAGCCAATAGCAAAAAGGCAGAAGCCCAAAAACAGGTGGAGGTCCAACCATAACCCCTACTGACAGAGGCTGAGGAAATGGCCCTCAGCCAAAACACTGGATGTCCTGTGGCTGAAGGCACCCCTGAAGTAAGCTCTCCTGATACAGCTGTAACTCAGCAATATCAGGACTACAGGTGGAAATTAGCACCTTGCTAAATCCAGTATTCAATTCAATTCAATTCATCTTTATTTGTATAGCGCCAATTCACGACAATGTCATCTCATGGCGCTTCACA
>JAOXYM010000024.1:8360189-8406315 GCA_028567055.1 Leptatherina wallacei | reverse complement strand
TATATATATATATATATATATATATATATATATATATATATATATATATTATACAGTCATTGGTCTGGAAGCAGCCTTATTAAAGAAATGGCATGAGAAAAAAATTTCATGGTCCAATTTTTCACTGTATCAGTGATGACGGCCTGTGTTACAGCATTCTTGAATGTGCAAGAACAAGCTGTAGACATCGTACACAGGATGAGCCTATAGTGTGCAACATCAATTGAATAATTTGCACAGACGATACTATCATGCAATCACTAAATCCATTGTTAAATTGCAGGCAGACAGCTTGAAAGCAGTGTGAAGAGATAAAAAAGTTTTCTGGAGCATGTGGCTCTGAAGTCTGTCCCTTTAAGCCTGATGAGATATCACACCGGGACCAGATCCAACAGAAACTTCAAATCCATCTTTTCTCTTTGGTTTCTAATTAGCTGTTAACAGCTGATGCATCCAGGAGACAGAAGGGAGAGGGCATGTAGTTGCATACAGCAAAGCCTCTGGTGACTGACATCAAACCCTTATGCCACCCAGTTCTAGTGATTTTTAGTCATTTCTTTTTTTTCAGGTGATAGATTTTCTCCTTTCCTTTGCATGCTTCAAATCAGGTTTGGGCTGATCTCAGTTAAACTCTTAATAAGCCCCCATTTCACAGCACGCTGCTGAGAGATTAGATCTGACAGGGCAGGCATGGGTTAGTACTGAGACTACAGATCTGCAGGCTAAGCTCTGGATTGGAAATGTTCCAAAGCATGGACCAGCTAGGTGGATGGAGAGAGCTCAGTGCTGCATGGTGATACCAGGGGCGTGACTGTGAGAAACAGCAAGCTCCCTTTTGACCAACCCACCTGCTATACCGCACTATAACCCGATTTTCACTCTCCTCCCAAGAGATGCAGTTATAGGGGGAAGTTTCATGATCTAAAAAAAAAAAAAGAAAAGTTAAATGTTCCAACTTTCTTGCCACCAGATGTTGGTGAAGTTTTCTATTGCTGACCCATCTCGCCTTCCACTCTGGCGGAGCTCCCTGGAGGAGCACTGCTACCTTATATGAGATGTTAGCTGTCGATTTGAGCTGCAGCAGCATTTGAATCGGTACCCCCATATGAAACTAAAGACATGTTCTCACAGCCGTGGGCACAGGCAGGTGAACTCAGCTTGCCATATGGCTTAAGGGGAGCTTATTAGGCTCTGAGCGGAAAACACATTATCCACAGCGGACCAAGGCCACAGAGGGATAATTTCCATTATGAAAGCCTTTAATTCAGCTGGTGTGAGCAGGAGGGGTGGAGTGGAAATTTCAAGAGAGGATATGGCTGCTTGGCTCGTGCAGAATATCTTCAGACCTCTGTCTTCTTCTGACAGGTAACAAAACTGGAATAAGATTTATTTTCTCATTGCTTTCTATTACTTTTTATCCAGACATGGTCTTGTCAGCCATTAGGTTTTTCATAAAACAAACCATCTGACCTCGCTGACTTATGTCTTTCTCCATCACTCTGCAGAAGTAGACTCCTACATTAAAAAGTCCCACCGTTTTTTGCATTTCTGTATACAAAAGACAAAACATTCCCAGTGGACATTCGTACAAGCAGCAAATGATCCAGCTAGACGGTGACTTCTTGCCATTTTTCCTCCTCACTTTGCACCTTTTTTATTTTTCATATTTGTAGCTTATAGTCATTATTGTTGTTTTTCAACTAGGTGAATCATGGCCATTATCCATCTTGTCTTTTTATAAACCTTGTAAATGATAGTAGAAATATCAACAATGTGCACACACTGACCCCTTGTGGTTCAAAATTGGAACTGTGCCCAGACTGAAGTTATAAATGCAGAGATAAATAAATTCAGAGTGTCTTATGTATCAAGTACTCAGAATGCTAAATAGCTGATTTAGAAATGTTTATCTGTCAGTGCCTGCGTTCAAATTGAGTGTAATAAAGGACACATTACGCTGAGAGGCACATCTTATCACTTGTTAGTGTCACCTGTACATGTGAAGAGCTCTCAGGAGTCTCAAAACAAAACCACCACCCCACCCCCACCCACCCACCATGCGTGCTCCGTGAGCTCATGTATAATGCTCAGCTTTGCATTCCCAAGGAAAGCCATCACATTACAATGCTATGAACATAAATACATGACATTGAGAGACAAAAAGAAGGCTGAGAACTCATCATTGTCTTATACACCGACATATAATACCAAAGATGCGACCATATAGGAAACATTGATATAAAAGATCAGTGGAAAACCGATTATATCCTCTCTTTTTTTCTTGCTTTAGAAAGTACAGAAAGGGGAGATCTCACCGCCACAGTTTGCATGGTTGTAACTATTTTTCATCATGGGCAACAAAGGAGGAGAAATGAAACCTGGGAGATTTCCTCTAAAGACATAATTATCCCCGTCCTCTTTCTCATGAGCCTCTCACCCAGTGTCACTCTTGTTGCCTAGTAACCAATCAGGGTAAAAACTGTACACGGCCCTGTTCTCCAGCTCAGTATGGTGGTGGCAGATCATCATCATCTCGCTGCTTTTCAAGCCTCTTGATAAATAGCAGCTAGCAGGGGCCGTCACGGGGCATATTTATGCAGACCTTTTCAAGCTGGCAGTGGCACATTAGTCCCAGACTTGTCGCCGAACAGCAGGGTGTAAACAGAAAGGCAGGCTGATGCAACAAAGGTGAGACCGACATGCTCCCTCTACCAGGAGGTTGCAAACTGATAGAGCATTAGGTTGCTGCTCTAACCTGACTACATTTACTGTAAGTTATTCTTTAGAATAAAACTGAAATATGTCTGGTTGGGAGATGCACAGAAAGACTTACTGAAGGCCACACATTCACTTCACATAGGAAGTTATTTTGATTTCAGTGTTTTAGTTTAGTTTCTTTATAGCAAAACCAATTCTAGCCACATGATCCAGTTTGAACCTGTGTTTAGCTGTGAGACAGATGGCTTAACGTTTGACCCTGGAATACTTTAGTATACTGAGGAGTTCCTGGTCGACTCAATGATGTCCCAAATCTCCACTAACATGCTTGACAGTTTTGGTTTGAGGGTTTTGCAGTGAAATGCTGTGTTTAGTTTTCACAGAAACATCTCCATCTTGACTTTGTCTGTCCATTGTTCCAGGGTTTTTTTGGGGGGGATTATTCAGATGCAACTTTGCAAACCTAATCTGTGCAGCCATGTTTTTTTTTTTTAGAGAGAAATGATTTCCTCTGGCAATCTTTCACAGTCAAATGCCTAAAGAGGCTGGTCAGCAAACACATTAAGAATGCATTACCATGGATACTTGACTCTTACCAGTTTGCTTACAGGGAACGTAATCGCTATTGTACTCCACACTCTACGACAACACCTAGAGCACAAAAACACAAATGCAAGGCTGCTTTTTAGCTAGGCTTTTAATACTATCTTGTCGAACAAACTTTGGTCCAAATAACACCACCTTGGACCGAACACCGTGTGTCAGAGTTGGCAGGCACACTTTATCCATCCTTCTTATCAACACCGGGGCCCCTCAGGGATGTGTGCTCAGTCCGTTGCTATACACACTTTTCACACACAACTGCTGTAGCTCCTTTCCAAATAATCTCATTGTCAAATTCACTGATGACACCACAGTGCTCGGTTTCATCAACAACAACGATGAATCAGCTTACAGAAGTGAAGTGCAACATTTGGCATGTCGGTGTGAAAACCATAACTTGACCCTTAATACGTATTAAAAAGACCAAAGAAATTAATGTGAATTTCCATAAAACGGCATGATCCATTATTACTACATTAACTATTGGGAATGAGGTGGTGGAAAGAATCACTAACCTTAAATTCCTGGGTGTGACTTGGATGGAGGACCTGTGCTGAGGGAATTCCCATAGTCTCAGCTGTTGGAAAGGCCTAGCAACACCTCTTCTGAGGAAACTGAGGGGTGCTAAAATCTCTCACCAGTTCCTGGTGAACTTCCTCTGTGCCGTTGGTAGTGTTCTAACCTATGGTTTCTCAGTGTGGTTCTCCAGCTGCAGTAAAACTAAAGAGGCAGAAACTCCAGAAAATGGTGGAAACAGTGGGGGAAATCAATGGGGCCAGTCTCCCAGGGAAAAGTACCATCTACCCAAGCCACTGTCTACGTCATGTGCATAACATCTTGCATAATCAGCTTCACCCTGCACATCACTTGTTCTAACCTGCTGCCCTCAGGAAGAAGATATATAGGCCCATCCAAGCCAGAACCACCAGACTGACCCGAAGCCTCCATCCTCAGGCAGTGGGGCTACTGACTGAACAATCCTCCCTCTCTCTGTCCCCACCCATCGTCACACTCCACTTTTCTTTTTCTTTTTCTTTGGTATTGCTGCAGCCTTAGGAAAACACTCTAACACTCTACACCTTTTAGTTTACTGCACCAGTTCTAACCCTTTTTGCACACATTGAATGGGACATTGTATTTATTTTTCCATATTGAGTAAGTTCTCAATGTCTGTTGCTGATTCGTCAACTGTGCCAGTATATGTAGTGTTTTTGGTGTTGTGTTATGCCAGTTTTGCACAGTATATACTCCTGATTTTTGAGTTGGTGCTCTTTCACCAGGATGTTCAAACAACATCTCAGTGTTATCTATAACTGCGTTGTTATGACAATGACAAAGTGTTGAATTGAATCTTCAATCATACTTCAGTTTTTTTTCTTCATTCATTTCAAGCAAGACTGGTGTAGTGGGAGATATAGCTCTTTCTAGCATTGTGCAGTCTGACCTTGACTCCAGGGAAGCTTTGCAACTGTCTTTAATGTTTTCCATTTCTGAATAATGTTTCTCACTGTAAGATTATGGACTCGACATGGAAATGGCTTTGTAACCCAGTGGTTCTCAAACTGTTTTCAGCAATGTAGCCCCTGTGAAACACATTTTCAGCCAAGTACCCCTTAGCAATTGCAAACATTTTAAAATAACATATTTCATGCATGTTAAATTTGAATAATCTACGACTTAAATCAATGGAAAACCTTTCTTTATCAGCTCAAAACATTTTTATGGAACAATGTGTCACCAGCATTAAAGATGTTCTCGCCTGTAATTTTTCCCTCTGAACTTTTGCAGAATAGGATGTGTTCGTTAATGAACAAAAGCAACATGTTGTGAATTTCCATTCACATCTGTGGATTCGTACAGCTAGAGTGAAAATGACTTGCTAACTTGTTCAACATCTGCTCAAATTTTTTCTGCGTTGCAGCAAACTGTCATCAGACAAATGCAATTTCCCCTCGGGGATCAATAAAGTATAATTCATTCATTCATTCAAAGCCACAGATGTTCGTTTTCCTGACTCATTTTTGTCCAGCATCAACTCTGGCAGAACAACAGCGGCAGGCAGGAGTAGGTCTTAGGGCAGATGACCTCAGGAGGAAGAGCAATCGTCTGCAAACTGGAAAGTCGGTGATCGATTCCAAGCTTCTCCTGACCGCATGCTGAAGTGTCCTTGGGCAAGACACTGAACCCCACGTTGCTTCCCGCTGTTTCTATTGGGGTGTGAATGTGTGTGATAGAAAAAAGCTCAAAGTATGTAAAGATATTAGTGCTGTACAAGTGTGAATGTGATATGTAGTGTAAAAGCACTTTGAGTGGTCAACACGACTAGAGAAGCACTATACATGTACAGTCCATTTACCCTCTGACCTTAGCAAAGACACCACAGAAGAAGCCTCCACTTTTGATGTGGTGGAGGCTTTTCACATCAAGTGTTGTGCTGAGGTGGCTTACCAACATAACGGGCATGGTGCATTGTAAGATGCAGCTGTAAGCTGGATTCTAACCAGATAAGAAACATAATGTCTTGGGTGGGTCACTGTTCATGTACGTAAATCCCAATCAAACATATTTTCCTAAATACTTACAAAGATTGACTGGCTCTGCTTTCATCTTCTTTGGTTCTGAAGCATCATCACTGCTACACTTCCAACAGTGAATCCACTGTTTAAAGTTTTTTCTGTGATAAGTGATTGACAAGTGATGTAATTTCCTATGAGCCAGAATGTGTAAAAAAAATTCTTAGTAAAGATGTGGCCTGGTTTATAAAGTTTATAAACTTACATTCATGTTTTATTAATATTAGAATTGTTATAATACTGCAATCATTTTTATACAGTGCTTTGCATTTTGGCTTATTGTTGCATAATATAATTACAGTGAAACGTCAGATTGTGTTATTCATATGAAGTATTTACCTAGTTAGCTGTCCAGATAAATAAAAACATATAGATGCCCTGATATTTATTATAACCTTATAATTCAGAGGCTTGATGTAATTTTCATTGCAAAACATGTTGAAAGGAAAAACACTGAAGATTTACCTCCACAAGATGGTGCTAATGATCGTGAAGCAAGGGATCTGTGTTGGACTGCAGGCTGATGACATGTGATTCAGTTGGTCAATAGATATCAATGAACTGGAACTGACTTGTCCATAGCAGAGACGCTGGTAGCGTTAGCAGTGTTAATGACAAATTGCACTTTAAAGAGGAGATTTAGACATCTGATACACAACTCTGTGTTCAGAAGAAGTGGGACTCTGTCAAACGAAGCAGATTGCAATGAATTACAAACTTATAGCCACATGAAAATGTTAGAAAACAACAAAGGAGGGGGGGGGGTCAAAGGACAACAGAAATTATGTAACAAGTGGAACATCGAACAATGAATTGGATTGATTAGCAACCTGTCATTAGCATGATTGGGTTTAAAAAGGCCATCCCACAGAGGCTGAATGTGTTAGAAATAAACACAAAGAGTGTCAAAAGGTAAAGACTGTGTGGGCAAATAAGTCAATCAATTATAATAATAATAATATTTTACACCATAAATTGGCAAGAAATTTCATCATCATTACAAGAGTGGAGGATCTCTGTCGCAAAGGAAGATGCTCATTAATTCTCGAGCACGCACACAAGTAAACATTTGCAAATAGTTTCCAGAAATTCTGCTGCCTCCTCTGGGGCCAAGTTTATACAAGATGTCAAAGGCAAAGTGAAAACTGTCCTGTGGTCTGATGAAACAAAATGTGATTTTTTTTATTTTTTTTAAAGGAAATGATGGAAGCTGCATCAACTGGGCTTAAGAGGGAAAGAAACACCAGCTTACTCTTTTAGGACTCAACACACAGCTCAAACTCCAGCATCCATGATTGCATGGGGTTGCATTAGTACATGTGGCATACACACATATCATTTAACTTTAAACACTACAAAAAAAATGAATTTTCTCAGGTTAAAGATTCAATAAGTAGACTTGGCAATATTTTAAATCAAATACGTAAGTTGTGATAGATTAGCAAATCGGTTTTGCTTATATTTTGTTTACATTTGTAAACACATGTAAGTAAATTATGTGTAGTTGGGTTTAAATGTTAAACTTTGATATATTCTACCAGAGCAATGAAAGGACAGAAGGAAATTTAAACAAGTTAAAGTTTTAATGCAAAAAAAACAACCATAGTATCGATCATGGTCCATTCATAATAAATCCATCCATCCATCTGTTGTTTACAGCCTATTCAAGCAACAGCTACTAGGCGAAGAGTTGGATACACCCGACAAGTTGCCAGTCTGATCATGGTTTATAACAGAAGTAAATGTAAAAAAAAAACTTGTTTTTATCTGATATGAATAGAAATATTTACTTACTTTGCAATGGGGCTCTATGTACTTTTTCAAACAGGAAAAAAAAAAGCAAAATTATGTTTGAATGGATTTACTTTATCATTTAAAGAAGGATTTTGTCTTGCTGACCAGCTGAGAGGATATAAAGCTTATTTTAATGATAAAGTAAATCCATTCCTACATAATTTTGCTTTTTTTTCCCTGTTCTAAAAATTCACATAAAATTTCACTGCAAAGTAAGTTAATATTTCTATTCATGTCATATTTATGCCTGAATAAAAAGAAAAAGTGCAATTTATTTTATATATCCATGATGCGGTGAGTTCAAAGTTCACCGGTTCGCCTCTCAAAATGGCGGCTGAACCAACACGGGAGTGGAGCGATGAGCAGCTGAAAAATGATGATTTGTCCAAAAAAGACTTAATAAAGTTCATCCAGGATAATGCAGCCCACTCGGTATGGTTACCACTTTAGTGTCCTCGAGATAACATTCTGAATATCTGTCGGGTTTTTTCTGTAAAGGCTCTCCTACAGCTACAGCATGTTGCATGGTTAGCAAAGAGTAGCCACACTAGAAGCATGTTAGCGCCAAACAAAGCAGGGTGCGCAGTTATGCATTTACACAAATAAACTAATAGCCCAAGCCACAGTTTATAGTTTCACTACGGTTGCATTCATTGTCTTGCATAATTCTTTTAACGGTGCCAAAATCTGCCTTATTTCAGTTGTGTGCAAATTAGTAAATTAAGTATGCTAACTTTCTCCCTTTGTCTATTTTCTCTTTCAGTTTCTCAATGAGCACAAGCTGCTAGGAAACATAAAAAATGTGGCCAAAACTGCAAAGAAAGATCAGCTGATAATTGCTTACAATCAGCTTTTTGAGAGTAAAGTAAGTGAAGCTAATGAGACTTGATGCCACTGCAGCAGCATCATTAGAGTTACTGCAAACTGAGTAAATTGTGTCTTGCAGAGGTTTAAAGGCACAGAACCGGTGGAAGAGGTGACGGAGCAGGTTAAAGCTGTGAAAATTGAAGAGAAACCCAAAGAACTCAAGACAGAAGTTGTCGATGAGGTGCGCATCTTGTTCTTTTACATCTTTTATTATTTTTCCGCTCTCCACACAACATACTTACAAACCTCTCATTTGCTGCTCGTCTCAGGGTCCTCCAAAGTACACCAAGTCAGTGCTGAAGAAAGGTGACAAGACCAACTTCCCAAAGAAGGGCGAAAATGTGAGCTGCTGGTACACTGGTACCCTTGAGGATGGGACTGTTTTTGATACGAATATTCCTGCAGGTATGACATCATAAACAATTGGTCATGAATCTAAGTTGATAAATTCTTGATAAAACTTCTTTGTTACCACTTTAAACCAATCAGTGTGTTTATTGATAGCAAATCCAGCTCAAAGAGTTTAAACATTACAGCTTGTTACTATCTGTCATCTTTATACCATCACCGTCTGCAGCTGCAAGAAAGAAAAAGCAAACAAAACCTCTGAGCTTCAAAGTTGGCCTGGGGAGAGTCATCCGAGGAGTGAGTGAATGAAGAGATTTACCCTGTGCTTGCATGTTTTTCTCTCGGAACGTGACTTCAGTCCACTCCTTCTTTTCACAGTGGGATGAGGCCCTTATGACCATGAGCAAAGGTGAAACGGCAAGGCTGGAAATTGACCCAGAATGGGCATATGGAAGAAAGGGTCTTCCTGATTCCAAGTATCCTTTTCATAATTCAGTGCTTCACATGATCGTCATGTTTATGGCTGTAAGGTCATTTTGCTACAAGTTCTGCTTTTTTTTGTCACACCAGATATTCTCCTGTATTACTATGGTTTTATTTCATGCAAATGTTTTTTCCTTAATTCCAGCTCCACCAGAATTCCACCCAATGCGAAGCTGATCTTTGAAATTGAACTGGTAGCTGTGGACTGATACATTAAAAGTGCATGCTTTAAAAGTGTACACGTTGATTTTAGGGCTTTGTTGTAAAGTTTGAGGATGACATGGCTCTTGGATTGCACAATATCCAGTTCCCACATCTACTTTGCCTTTATTCACATTACTTATGAGCAGATGTGGCTTACAACTATTGGTCATTTAAAATGTTTTGCCCAAAATGGCATGGCTTGTCAATAATGTACATATGAAACACCATGAAAGTTGTTCTTTTGCATGTACAATGAAAAATAAAACTTTTTCCCTCAGTTCATACTAAGGAATAACATGACTCTTATTTACATCCATCTATATCAAGACGTATATATCTTTGTCCCTCCTGTGTGTGTGATTATATTAATATATATATATATATATATTTTATGCGCTCAGTGTTGATCCACTGAGCACCTCCAACATGCATTTACTGAAGCAGCGGGGTCGCATTAACCAAATATTTGTCATTTTTATTTAATTGATGGAAAAATCTGAAGACCATCCCTCATTTTGAGAAATTTCAGCATTGGATTTAAAACTGCACTGAAGTATTTTAACAAATATTTGTAAATTAAAAAAGGTATACAAAAGATATCAAACTTTGACACGTATCGAACCAAAAATTTTGTGTATCGTTGCACCCCTAAAATAAATGTGTGCGATAGACTGCCTGCTAATGGCTGGGATATGCTGAATTACACCAAGTACAGAAAATGAAATTTTTATATATAATATATATATATATATACACACACACACACACACACACACACACACACAGTATATATAAAAAAAACATATCTAGTTACAAATAGATATTTATATATACATACACATCCTTTCCTGACACGCATGGTTCAAATGAAATGAAACCAACTGTGCTTAAATGTATAAAGCCTTCGATGGAAGGTTAAATAAATCCATGCAAAAAGCACTGAGCACTTTTGACGTTTTTAAGTCCCAACTAGTGGATGTTTTACTCAAGAAAACTGAAAAACAGCCACAGCCTGATGTCAAAACCATAATGAAAATTTTAAATCTGTTTTATTTTAATAATGAATGAATAATCCAAGCTTTATTAAAACCTGCTTGTGTGCAAGAGGTGAAGACTTAAAATCAACCAAGACATCACTTTGAATCCAAGTTAAATTTTCTTTATTCTGTACAGGAACACATTTAACTTGGTAAAAACTGACAACTGATGGTGCAGTTTCTCCTTTCAAGCATCAACGTACTTAGGAGTTGGCGTTGGGTCCCTTCTTCTTTCCAAAAGTGGGCACAACATTCACAAAGCGCCTGTTGTACTGGATGCGACGCTTGGCACGGCCAGTCTTCTTTTTCTTCTTCTCCTGCTTGTCAACCTGGACAAGAGATGGAGGCAGCATTGTATTTTCTCAAGGATCAAAAGTTCTACAAATAAAAATTATTTCCATGAGCCATTTCTAACAAAATATTATATTTTCAATCCATTCTCATGCAAACAAGATAATTCATTTGCCATGACTGTATTCTTTAAACAGGCAAGTACAAGACAAGTAGTTCAATTCACATTCCAGTGGATAGCAAAATGCCATTAAAAGCTTAATCTTACCTTGGGAGTCTGTCCCCTAACTTTTCCAGCACGGGCCAGAGAGCCGTGCACCTTACCTGGTGGAAGAAATAAGATCAAGTGAGAAATACTGACTTTTAACCAAGTTTAAAAACAGCTTTTTAACCCTTTAAAGCATAGCCCAAGAAAAACAACAAAGAAAAGTCAAAATTTTTAAATCTGATATCTTTATTTGGCCCTTTAACAAAATGTGGAGGAAAAGAATAGCTTTTTTTTGTACATTTACTGTTCATTAATGTATGTCTAAATTATTGTAGTCTTATGCTTCCTGGGATCCATTAAGGAGCAAAAGACAAGTATCATATTGCATACTACAGGGTTTGGAGCAAAGTTTTTACCATAAAGTGATGCAAAATGTCTGAGAAGGTGTATGTATCAAATATGATATGTTTGGACTTATAGGGCACCTTAGGAGGCACAAACAAAATCTAAATCAAAACTTGATCCTGTGTAAACCATATTCAATGTGCCTCCACGTGAGGCAACACAGCTTACCCTCTATGTGGGGAAAATAAAATAATTCACATGCAGAAATTTGTTTCATCCGTTCACTGACCTCCCAGAAGCCTGCCAGCTACTTCCAGAGTGCAGTGCTCTGACACACCACAAGATGCCAGGGAAGCATCATTCTCCAGTGGGCATCCTGCAAGCAGTACCACCTGGTCCTCAACCAAGAGTCCCTCCAAAGCCTGGACTTGGGCCTGAAAGACAACGAAGTTATTCATATTTCTAGAATAGTGGCTAACTTAACAAATTACAAAGTTAATAGTGCCAAAGCATCTTCTAAATATACACCTTGAAGAAAATGTGAAAATAAGAAAATCATGCTAAATTGATTGTATATCATGAATGTAGGGCATTTATGTATAGTCATACAATAGTAATTCCTTCATTTCAAACAGTTGAGTGAAATTAATGGTATACCACAATACAGTAAATGTCAATGACTTAAGTGGTGAATTCATGGTTTAGTGCATTTTAAGTACATTCTCGCATCAACCAAAAACCCAAATATCTCTTACTTTTTGTGAGTAGTGGTAATACAGTCAGTTCATGGGTTCAGATTAAATGAGTTTTCAGCTTTCTCTTCTCTCCTTACCTTGATCTGGCCAACAGTCTCCTGTCCGGTCACCTCAAGGGTGTGAGTGTTCTGGGCACGCAAGAAGAGCTGCATCTTGACTGGAAGAAATTATAAAAGCGACACAACTGTAACAGCAGTCCATATTTCTTCATTGACGACACAAAATAAGTATGCATTGTGACATTACAGACAAATTAATTCAATATTGCTAAGTTAGTTTCCCCAAGTACCCATCTTGGTTTTGGGAAAAGCTGAACACAAGACAATTATCTAGTTTGCGTCAACTATGATGCATCGGCTACAAATCAAGATGTCTGCCGTGAATTGTTGCGGAGAAGTACGATTAACAGTTTAATACGGATGGCAAACACTTGGTACTAAATACTAAATGAAACGTCTACGCCTGGAGTTGTTAAAAGAATACTATGGTCACCCTTGCCCTAATAAACGCATGACAAACTAATATACAGCGATGCTCTACAGACCTTAACAGACTTGCCTTTCGGCTTCTGGTAAACTCGGCTAGCTTAACTAGCCTCATGGAGCACGCGCTTACAAGACGCCACATAAAAATACTTCAAAAAGTGTATTCACAATACAATGTAAACGATCGAATATTATAGCTGATAGTGGGGTAGCTCAATTCTTAAACTAAAACCTACCTACGATAACCTAGAACGAAAAAGTTTCGCAAAAGACGAATGGATCTCACCTCGTTTGATGCTAGTCGTTCCACGCTAAGCATAAAAAGGACCGTTTGAGGGGCAACACTGCGCATGTGCACAATTACGTAAGACTCGGCGGAAGCGCTGCCACCGCCCGTCCCAGTTCTCTGGCGGTTCAAGATTCTACTGACTCAGTTTAATCATTGCTACGTAGTTCGTGTATAGTGTATGATTAATCTTCATTCGCCCTTTGGCTTTAAAAAAAATAAAATATATTTTTTTTACATTCATAGAATATTTTATAAAAGTACCATTCTATTCTGTAGTCATTAATCATAGTTCAGTAACTATTTAGGAGACACTTGGTGAAAACCATCTTTATTTTGACTTTTTACATGGATCAGATTTATCACAACATAGCATTTTGATGCCAAGCTGAGAATCCTTTCCACTTATGTCTTAACAGTCCAGATCAATCTTTTGGCCAACTATAATTAGATGAGGAACCATAATGGAGAAATAAACATGTTTATAGCTCAACACACATTTGAATGGAGTTTTATGTGAATTATGTAAATAACAATAAGCAATATTTTAAAGAAATAAAATCAAATGGAGAAATAGGGATATCAATGTCTTTATTATGAAATCAATTCAAATTAAAAAACCAAGGAACTCTTCATTACTCTGTGGAAATATGCATGAAACATTAAAAATCTTAACTTTTTGGAAGGAGAGACATGACTTATGCATCAGCGAATGCCTCCTTTACAAGTTTAAATCTTAAACACAAAGAAAGAGACCAAACCAAATCATCTGATCCAAAAAAGAAAAAAGAACTTTTGTCACACTGGAAAATAAACCCTGCCTTCACACATAACATGAATTTATTAACCCAAAAAAAGAACAGTACTGGAGCTGATGAGTTTGTCACCATTCCTCCAGACAACAGCAAAAAAAGAAAATTAAAAACTTATTGCTGCCATGGAGCGGGAAACCTATTTTAACCAAGGATGTATCATGTAATGTTTGCTGGTTAAAAGGAAACAGGAAAAACAAACAAAATAAGCACTAATTCAGTGTGGTTATTAAAATTGAAATCTCCATGACACCAGATTTATTTGTTCCAAAAATTTAAGAAGGTCAGAGGACGTCTGTCTCCATCTTCATGTCAGAACTTCTTTTATCATGTAGGAGGAGGAGGGTAGTACTGGTTGTACTGGCCATACTGGTTGTATTGTCCCCAGGAGTTTTGTCCCCAATTGCCATATTGTTGCTGAAATAGAGAAGAGGAGTTAAATAGGCATCATTACTGAAAATATTAAGATTTGGTTCAATTCTGTAAAAAAAAAAAAAAGAAAAAAAAAGGAAAGGGGGGATGTTTAACCACAAAAAGGGAAACCTACCTGGTACCAGTTGTAGTTATACGCAGAGCTGTTTGCCTGCATGTCTGTCATTGCGTTTGCTGCAACTGCAGAACCGTCATCTGCACGCTGCCTTTTGGCATCTGGTTCTTGAGAGCTGAAATAGTGGATCAAAATGAGTAAGTTCCCCTTCAGGGTTCTCAAATGTGACTCTAGTTATGCCTCAAACTACATAATATTTTGACGCTGTATTTGAAATATGAGAAGCTATTTTTCTTTATTAAGATAGCTGCTTAAAATTCCATGAAAAGGCAGATAAGTTGCATGTGATCAATTCCTATTCTTTTATTTACCTGTCATATCCATTCTCAGCCTTCCTCTTCAAAGAGTCACATTCTTTCTGTAATTTCTGCTGCTCTTCATATGCAGCCACGAGCCTGAGAAGGTAATGAATTAAAAATTACAAAAGGGCAGGAAAAGGATTAATACAAAAAAAAAAAAAAATGTATTTACAAAAATAAATAAACAAACACCCACACATTAATGTCACTTCCGAAGTCTTCTAGGAACTCGACTTTGCGCTGGGAAAACAACATGCGAGATTCCAGAGGCATCAGGCTCTTCAGGGCACGGTCAAAACAAGCCAAGATCTCCGCCTCATTCTGTGTCACATCTCCACTGTATTCCAGTTCAAGCAGGTTTAGATAAAGTCTTGAACTAGTCTTTAAGGGGAAAAACATTTTAAAAGAAATTATATATTAGAATGTGTAACTCAATTGCATTGAAACATGATCTTGCTAAGTGGTTTGATATTGAATGCATGTTCCATATATGTACACATGAAAACAAGCTCTCACCTGGTCGTTCTCAATAGCGTCAAGCAGCACCTTCTTGGCCTTGCTCAGACTCCGCTGCACCTTCATCAGCTGCCTGGCTAGCTTCACAGCATAGAAAGACGTCTCGGTAGCATTCTTCGCCAACTCCATCGCCTCCCTCAACAGTGCCTCCGCATCCTCCAAGTTACCGTGGCGACGCTCCAGACTGACCCTCCGAAGACGCACCATGGCCAGACCCGGGATAGTTTCCTCCAGGGACTTCAGGATTAAACGAGCCTCATCTACGTTGCCTGGACAAAATAAAAAACAGTGAACTTTCGGTCTGAAATTTAACTACAACCCATGTTTAGACCCGTCCATTCTCCATTTATCTGCATGTTGGGGGTTTAGAGATGTTCACCTTGCTGCTCCTCAAAGGCTGCCCACAGCAGGTGGATGGCTGGTTTCTTGGGCAGATGGGTGGTGCACGCCTTCTTGTAGACATGTCTGACACCATCGGTGCTGAAGCCCTCTAGATATTTTGCATACTTCAGAGTGAAAAAGAGAAAGCGAGTTGGAAGAAATGCAGGAGAGGACAGAGAAAAAAAAGAGAAGGAAAAGAAAGAGAAAGGCAAAAGAGAGACAAGACATTTTAACCTAAATTTCCAGTTGATGCAGTGAATTTCTTCATTGACAAGATCGTTTTTAGAAATTTTCTGTGTAAACCCATCAGCACCTTCATGGAACCAATTAGATAAGTTTCTGTAAGGTAGTGGGAGACGAAGAAGATGCAACGTAGTAGTTGGCAAATGCTGCAGTCAAATCTTGTGTGGCAAGCTGGCCATCCCCTAATACAACAGATACAGTCACATATCAACGTTACACGCAAAGAGTGCAGGTCGATTTACTGTGTCGATGGCATATCATCGTTGATGGGGGGAAGTGCAGGGAAGTAGCAGGTGTGAGAGAGAGCTTGGAGCTCACGCTACCTTGATCCAGAACTCCTCGTAGAGGGCGCAAGCGATGAGGCATCGTTCAAAAAGAACAACCACGCGCTCCGGAGTCCCGTTTTCAATTTCGAAGTCCAAGTACTCCTTCCAGTTGTTCAGCTGTGTCTTCTCTAAGGCTTTCACATGGAAGTATGGTCTCTTTATCTAAAAAGACAATTAAATAGCTCAATCATGGTGAATTATTAAGACAAGACACCATTAACAATAAAACAATGTAAAGAAAACAAGCCATACCCCCTCCTCAAAGGCCCAGCGCTTGCTGACTTCATGTTCGTTGTGGTTGAACACTTCCTGCCGAGCCTCAATCACCTTGTGGCGCATGTTCTCAATCTCCGTCACTCTCTACATAAAAGCACACAAAAAAAAAAACAAGTTTAGTAATTTCTTTTATGCTTCAGTGTCACATTCTCCAGCTGAAGTAAAAACTGCTACTCCTGCAACCAAGGATTTACATCACCATGAGCTTGCCAGTGACTAGAAGCCTGTAGAGGGGAGAGGTATGAATGCACCCTGCATATCAGCCTCTGGGTGCAGGTGCTGGGTTCAATGGAGCCCCGGTTGATCCTTCTAGTTTTAGGGCCAATCCCTGACAGGATGCCATCTTGAATCCCCCCTTGCATTCACTGGCTCTGCTGCCGACATAAATACACCTTAAAACCTGACCAAATGTTTTTCCCATTTTATCATGGATAATACGCGTGCTCCTGACAACCCTGCAAGCAGTAATTATATCAATTTGTACCCTATATAGGGTTGACAGTTTTATACCTTAGCAGGATCTGAAAGATCCTCTATACCGGGCGGCAGCTCCTCTTGAGGAACAGTCGTCTCCCCATCTTCGCCAACAACTGCAGAGAGGCTAGCTTTGGAGAGCTCAAGCCTAAGCTGAACAAACTCCTCTTCTGATAAGAAGTACTTGGGATGGTTGCTCTGCACATGATCCTTGAACCTGCAGGGATAAAATCATTTTCACTCTTTAAATACAGCTGACTGTTTCAGATGAGGTGTATTTTAGAAAGTGACAAGTAAACCAAAGAAAATTTAAGCCAAGACATAAGTAAATCAGTCCCTCTACCTCTGAAAGTGCTGGGAATACAGCTGGGTTGGGATGCTCAAGATGCGATCGTAGATGGCAGTGACATTAGCCAGCTTCTGCTGTTCCGTTTCCCAGTTTATGAAGGCCTCCCACAGGCGGTCTGAGCGAAAGTCTGTCCCTGCTGCAAGCACTGCATGCTCGTAGGAGCTAATAATTAAAAAAACAAAAAAAAAAGGAAACAATGATTAGTTCTCTTTAGGATAACATTTTAAATGTTAAATTTCAACCATCTGTAGGAAGCAACATGCTGAAGTAAGTATGATTACTCACGCTCGAATGCGCCCATCAGTTTCTGGATCAGTGGGATCTGAGTTCTCTTTGATAAAAGTGAGGTAATGAATCCAGAGGTCCACACTGAGAGGGATAGCCTGCAAACCTCTTCTGTACACCTTGGAAAAGGCCAAATAAAAAAAAAGTTTGTCAATGGCTGAAACTGTTTTACCAGGTTTTTTTTTTTTAATAGGTTGTTTTGTCCTTGCCTAATTAGTCTCTGCAGGATAAAGACTTGGAAAAGTCACATAATCTTGAGTCAATGTACCATTACTGTGTGGTAGATTGTAGAGATAATGCCCACGTAGTCACCCGTTAACTAATTCCACTGAAAAGTTTAAACATTAGACAGTTGGTTGACCAACACACAAATGTGCAGTTCTTAAGAAAACTTTTACCTCTTCGGCCACTTGTATGTTCCCATGTTTTTTCTCAAGATCTGCATACTTCTTCCAGTAGCCATAGCAGTAGGGATAACGTAGGAAGAAGACATCAAATGCCTTTCTTGCAGGTTCAAGGATATTCTGAAAATAGAGGCGCAGGGGGAAAATAAATCAATACAACTCCCCTTTTAAGTCATCAAAGCAAAATCAGCCTAATTTTAGGATAGTGCCATGAAAGACTGTTATTCAGTTTCATAAAAAAGATGCAACTGAAACATGTTTACATCATCCACATTGTCTTACTTCTTGCTCCACATATTGCAGCAGGGTGACCCAGCCATTGAAGTCTTCTGGGTTGTCTTCACATACTTTATAGAGCTTTTCAAACTCTGACGGCAATTGTGGATCTGTAGGAATATCTGATTCTTGTGTGGTTTCTTTAGATGGCTCTTCAAGCTCCATACCTTCTTCTGTCCCCTGTGGCACTTCAGTTCCATCTGGAGAGGAACAAACATTATTTACAGTACAACCAATTTTTCCCCACTATGTCTTATTCTGTAACCAAGCAAACATTATATCACACTTCAGCTGGACATTGTCCACAGTTACCTTGACTACCATCCTGTGCAGCAGTCTCTGGTTGAGGCCCCGTAAATTCTTCTGCTTGTTCGGTCTCTTCCATTGGCGGTGGTGGAGGTGGTGGCGGCTGCTCCTCTTGAAAGAGCTGAGTGCTGGCAAGCTGAAACTGCTCCACAGCTTTCTCTACCGATCCCAGCCCAGAGGAGTTCATTTCTTGGTTTTGTTCCTCTGCTCCTGGAGCATCCTGAGATGTATCTGAGTCCTCAGGCAAGATGTTGGAAAGTGGCTCTGCAGTTACTTGGTCTAAGGACCATTCAGCTCCTTGGCCTAAAACAGGAAGGTCAGGAAGAAAGGGATCCCCATTGCTCTCCATGGCAGGGGACTCAGTGTCCAGCATTCCAATAAAAGTGCCAAAGAGTTGCTGGCCTGTTTAAATTGAAATATGATTATCAACTGACGTCCAATAATAATAATAATAAAACAGACAAAAACAGGGAAATAGAAATAAAGATGCATTTAATGTTCAAGCACTTCCGAGCAAATAGTACAATTAATCAAATTTAGCACGTGGATCTGATTAAAGATAGTCAACATGGTCACTTTCAAGTCACAGAATTCCCCATAATAATTTAATAACATGTTATGCTACCCCTTTCTGGGAAAAAGAAACCAAGACACGTCACAAATCCGGGCTTGAGGCACGTTATTTAACCGGATACAGGAGGCATGAATTAAGATACTTTCCTCTTTTCATTCATGAGTAAATCAGCTGAAATTCAACTGCCTTTGGATTTAAAAAAAAAGAAAAAGAAAGAAAAAAAAAGTTCAGAAATAGAAGCGACAGCTGGTGCAAGAGGATACTTCCTTGTTCTAGCATTGATACGGGTGCCAGCTTATGTTTAAGTCTTAGCCGAGTGACTAAAAATATATACCCGCGTGATCTGTTATTTGTGTATAGCACCTTACATGATCCTACTACTTAAACATGCATAAAGTTGGTATCGCTGTTCACTTAAATCGATCGTCCTCGATTGCGCTGAGGCCATGTTGCATCCGGGTAGTTGTTTGCACATTCAAAGTTCAATCTAAAGCTAGGCCTCGAAGCCTGTCTATTTCATGCTAAGTATCAATGTGCTTATGAGCAGAGCACGTTAGCTCGACATGGCCGCTGGTTTGGTCGTGCTGAGAATCAAATTAATTTTGATCATTTTGTTTGACCATTGTTATTTTAACTTACTGTGTCGATGTGTTGTGTTAAAAGTTTACCCAACTCAATTATTTGGTTTTTGCGCACGTCGTGCCTGAAACTACAACATGCCGTACCTTTGCCTTCGACTCCAGTTAATAGTCGGTACCATCCTCCATACTAGCTAGCCGACAAACGTCTGCAATTTCACCACTAGCGTGGTTAGCGTTAGCCGATAGTTGAACTGCCGCAATTTTAGTCTGATTATGGAAATGTATTAAATAAAGACACAGCTTACCTTTCTCTCCCACTTGTCTGGTATGAATCTCAAGAATTTGTAGGAACCCTAAAAAGTCCGGTCACTAACCTACAACCGCTAAGCGCGCTTCATCCACCATTCTTATCAACTTGGAGGAAGAACAGAGGCAGAATGGGCGCATGCGTACTCGCAACACATGGACGCAAGTTGAGCGGGCCTGCTGGTCACAGGCTCAGGGGCCCATTAAGTAACAGTGATTCCCGGTATAAAGTGGCACAAAAAGAAGGTGAAGGCATAGACATGTAAAGCTTTTTGATGCTGAAAAATACCTTCACAGTGCAGTGGTAAGCAAACCTAATCAATGCAAGAGACATGCTTTTCATAAATTTGTATTTAATACTGTTGGTGCAATGAAACCAGAAAATAGAAAAACTGCCTGTTTAACTGTCAAACTTTCCTTAACAAACTATACATGCCTGGAAACAGATCTATAAGCATAGCTTCTCACCCACTAATCTCTATATTTGGAACAAGAAAAATATTCTCTATAAAATAAATAAATACTTATTTTACAGGAAGTGCTTTGATGGTGGGATTATATGTTAAACAACTTGTTAATGGTGGAGGACAAATTACTTCAAGAATTCATTAATAAATTTCAGGTCAAGTTGTGCTGGATGCTATACCAGAGGTGTATTCAAACTTTTAAGAAGATCATGGATTATGATTTTATTTTCCCTATTGATGAATCTTTCCGTACTATGATTTTTGTTGGGGAAATCAATAAAACAAAGAGGAGACGTTCGAACAAATGGTTGATGAGATGTTTTGTGTAAACAATAAAGTTAAAGGCGTTTTATTTAAGATATTACACAAGATATATCTAACACAAAGATACTGGCAAGGTTTAACAATGGCAGTGATTTGTTATGGAAATTCTGTGAGAATGGAGAAGAAACTATTCATCATCTGTTTTATCAATGTGCATTTTCTAAAGTATTCTGGACTGATGTACAGTGTTATAGAAGGACAATAACAGGACAAGTAGTTACTCTGCAAGGAAAGGACCTTCTCATTTGTTTTGAAGGAAACTTGGACAATGAAGGAGTTTTTTGTACAATTAATCCTAATAGAAAAACATCACACAGATCTATGAAGAAAGCAAAATGACTCATAATGACAAAAAACCTGAAACGATCAAATACAATAAATAATGACTCCAGAGAGATGTAAAGGTTACTGAAAAATTCTAAATGAACTAGAATAAGATATAAATGACCACAAAAGTCATGCAAAAATGTTCAATGTGAGACACAAAATATTCTTAAATTGATGCAAAATGATAAGAGATACAGATTGGTTATACACAGAATTAAAGTATTTTTATACAAATGACCAAAAAAGTGGACTAACCTATAAAAAAAAACATGCATGACTAAATGTTCAACTAACTAAACTAGTATTGCTTAAATGTTAAAGGTTTAATAGTGTACTTTATAATCAATCAATCAATCAATCAATCAATCAATCAATCAATCAATCAATCAATCAATCAATCAATCAATCAATCAATCAAACTTTATTTATATAGCACTTTTTCATACATAAAAATGCAGCTCAGGGTGCTTTACATTTCAAATTGTTTTATAGAATGACCAACTTTTAATATCATACAATCCTTCTTCAGAAATTATAGTGCAAATTTGATCATATCTAACTATTCATTAGAGGATCTTAATTAAAAATCAGGAGACAGGTTATGTGCTTTCTTTCACAATGAGACACTGTAGTTCCCCCCCACTTTCCTCATTCACAACCTCCACGTCACACGCTAATCATACGGAAACTGTTTGAATGAATAAGACATGTTGGAAAGAACCGGCGGTGAAAATCTCTCTTGAGATTACAACACATACAAAATAATTATATTTCTTTTCACGAGAACAGCACGACGTCTTTTTATTGTGTTACGCGTCACATTATAGGGTATTACATTCATAATGAACGTCCAAATGGCGTCAACACAATCTATGGACCGGTTTGCATTTCAGCTTTTTCTTTTTTCGTTACGCGCATGCGAAATGGCGTACGGTGTCTTTAATGGAAATCGGAAATGTCATAATTCTAGTAAGATTTTGTTTGTTTCATATGTCTATAGTGGTTTGTAAACATTTACAGCGCTTACCATAATCATTTATAATACATTAGCTGCTTTATATATTAGGATTTTTTTTAAATTTAATTTATGGATGTTAATTTGAATTAGGGATTAATAACGACTATGACGGTTATTTATTTGCGTTTTTTAAAATGTCTGTTTTAGTGTAGGGACAGGTGTGAAATGGTGGGAGGAATCATGTTGGGTTGGGCACGTCAAAAGGTTGGAACATGCTGAAACTGTGAGTAGTAGCCCTTTAGTGTCTTCAGCTCTCCGAGCTGGGGTGGTTCCCTGAACGCAGCAGTAGTGTGTGTGAGCGGTGTAGAGGAAGTGGCGGCTGATCTGGGTCCGCACCTTTTCCGGTAACACAGCACCGCCACTGCTGTGACTGAACGGCTGTAGACAGAGGGAGGAAGAGAGATCGAGAGCGCCAAGAGCGGGGAGAAACGGCCCGGGGACTTGGGGGATGATTGTTGCAGACGTAAGTATTTACCCTTTTCTCCATTTTATATTTGTGCCTAGCTTTTTTTAATAGCAAAGAGAGTATTTTTTTCGGATCCAAAGTTGTCCTCTGTACTAACACCCCTCCCTTCTCCGGACCGCTCCTGTGTCACAGGGGGAAGAGAAGAAAGTCGGATGAATCAATGACCTTTTTGAGCGGTCCTCCTCTGGATGCCCTGTGACAGAAACGGACCAGAAAAGGGCATCTTTCCTTCGTGTGTTTTCGGAAGAAATTGACGTGCTTTGAAATTAATCGGTTGGAATAATCTAAGGCCAAGTGTGGACTGCCGGCAGCCAAGGAGGAAGTGGGAACCCCCGGGCTTAGACTGGGCCTGATTTTTTATTTTTTTTATATTGTCCGCTTTTTGGCTGAAATAATTAATGAACTAAAAGAAAACTTTGTCAGATGCAGCTCAACTCACGACAAGAGGAGTTTGTGAAAGAAGGAAGAAAAACTTGACATGTGAAATTTGAAGGAAGGCTGTGTGCTCAACGGCGAGTTTGAAACGAAGGGGGATGTCATTTTTTCTTCTTAACATTGGAGGGCAGTGGATCATGAAAATATATCCCCACCCTATTCCGCGAGGGCTCCTTACATATTGCTCCCATTGAGTGCTCACTCACCAGCTCAGGTCAGATCACAGTCCGATTCATTGTACTGTACAACAAACTTGAAAGTCTTTTGAATAGTGACACTTGTGTCAGCCCACTGCTGCCATCACGTGCAGGGCTTTCTGTAGCTACACTGAAACTGTGACTCCTCAGTGGTATTAAAGAAAAAACGAAACTTTCCCTCTCATTAGAGAAGTGCTATTGTATCTATTTCCTCCAGAAAAAGTATTTATGCAAAGTATACAAGATGGGGAAAATGCTTTCAAAGATCTTTGGCAACAAGGAGATGAGGATATTGATGCTTGGACTTGATGCTGCCGGAAAAACAACCATCTTGTACAAGCTGAAACTGGGACAGTCAGTCACCACCATCCCCACTGTTGGGTTCAACGTGGAGACCGTCACCTATAAGAATGTGAAGTTCAACGTGTGGGACGTGGGCGGGCAGGACAAGATCAGGCCCCTTTGGAGACATTACTACACAGGCACCCAAGGCCTCATTTTCGTGGTGGACTGTGCCGACAGGGACAGGATCGACGAGGCAAGGCAGGAGCTCCATCGAATCATTAACGACCGGGAGATGAGGGACGCCATCATCCTGATCTTCGCCAACAAACAGGACCTCCCGGATGCCATGAAACCCCACGAGATCCAGGAGAAGCTGGGCTTGACCCGAATCAGAGATAGGAATTGGTACGTTCAGCCCTCATGTGCAACAACGGGGGATGGACTATACGAAGGCCTGACTTGGCTTACCTCAAATTATAAAACTTAATGTTTCACCACACACCAGCTTGGACACTTGGAGGCAATTAAGTAGCTGAGAATGAAAAGTAAAAAAATAAATAAAAAAAAATGCAATTAATACATGACCTCTCTGCTGAATATGTATCAAAGAGAGTAGCAATTACCTTCTGGTTTCTTTTTTTTTATAACAATGACTTTTCTTTAACCCCCAGATTTCATTTAAGCAGAAGCCTTTTTTTTTTCCTGATTTTTCTTTTTTGGTTATCACTCTGTATAATCAGCACTGTTGAAATATACAATAAGCTTACTTTTTGAGCTCTTTTCTTTCCTCCTTATTGTATCATTTCTTAAAGGGGACTTAGGGACAGACATTTATAGTTTTGCCCCTGTTTAGCTCTCATTCAGTATTTCTCATGACCCAGCTACATATCCAAAGGATGGGAAAGTCCGGAAAACCATTTCCTACATCAGCATATCGCTTTCATGGCTCAGACTGCCTCTGGAATATGTAAGAATGTGTATTATGGATGTGTTGGGACCTCAAAACTAAGTCAGAATTGATTGTACTGGGATGAATGAGGAAATGTGGTAGTACTTCTTTCCTGTGCAGTGATTGCATCCATATTGTTTCTACTGTGGACGCTGGATATTCACACACACACACTTTGATATGGATATATATTATTTTGTTGTTGCAGGGTTTGAATCTGTTGCCACTAGTCTTATTATCTCCCATAATGTTTTTTTTTCTTTTCTCCAGCGCTTCCATAACTATTGAGTATTTGTAGTTTCAGCTGCCTTAGGAGGGACCGGGGGTTCCAGGTGCCCCGAAACTGAGTCCTTACAGCAGAGGGTATTCTCAACCGCTGAGTTTGCACTTTGGGTGGGAGAAGGGGGTTAGCAACTAGCTGGCTGTGCATATTTTGATTTCCCGTAACTGACTTTTGGACTCCAGCAAGTGTTTACGAAATTCCCGACCCCCCACCACCTCCAAAGCAGGTGCTTCAGTGACTGCGAGCCCCCACTTTTTTTTTTTTCTTTTCTATGCTTTTATTTTTTCTTAAAGCCATCATCACCAGCCTGTAAGGTCCTGCAGTCAACCCTTTGTTAATAGATCATACATACTGCTGTTGATTTATTTTTTTTCTCCCTCTTTTCTTTTGCTATGCTGTTGAAATAATAAAAAAAATGTATCCAGATCAGTTTGGAAGTGGTGCCTTTTCAATGAGCAGCTGCTACTGTCACTATTTCCTCTTTGAAAGAGTTTGAGCTTGTTAAAAAAAAAAAAGAGGAAATGAAAGTTCAGGGCGTTATGATGGTTGAAAGAAGGACTAGCTGCGAAGTGAAGTGAGCCTCGGCCTGTTTCCTCTCTGCTCTCGCGAGTGTGAGTCATTTGCTGTGAATAAATGATGAGGTCTCTAGTTTCAGGGTAGTGATTGTCAGGTAAACCACGCTCTGCCAAAAGGTCTTAAAGTATTACGTGGTCCTTTAAGGTGGTGACTCGTCAGAGGACTTGTGACTGAGAGAAAAAAGAAACATGAGTTAGAATCAGTTAATCAGGTAATACAAAACTTCACTTTTCTTTTTTACTAATAAAACTGAGGGACGGACATTTTTAGCTCTGTAATAAAAACCATTTGATTTGATTATCACTGCATTTGCTTATTGTTCTGTTCTGCTGAGGCGAGACAGTTATTTTCACTTTTTTTTTTAAAGAAGTTTGGCATTTTGCCCCAAATAAGCAAGTTGCCCTGAAGCACAGATCTGAGATCAAGTTATTATTTCAAAGCCTTTCGTTCATTTGTTCTTCTTTTCATCTCCTTACTGGGTGTCATGTCTTGGAGCTTTGTGTGTTCCAGCCCTCACAAAGAAGAAATACAGTTGCGTGTGTACGGTCAGCTTCCTCTCCTCTTACATCTAAAGAGAAGGATATGAACTGTGGGGTGACATCACCGTATGAAGTCAGGAAAGGCTTAAGAAATGATCAAAGTTGTCATGGAGATTGGTGGGTTAGGAGTCGCTCACAAGACATGAAAATCCTTACCAAGAATCGGTATAAGATCCTGCTAATTGTACATTTCTGAGCCCTGTAAAAAGGAGGATGGCGGCTACATTTTTAAATAGCTCACATTTTTAAGGTATTACACTCTTTCCAAAGATGTTGCTGTGGAAGTATTCAGGGGAGTCAGAGTCCAGGAATGCAAGTTTTCTATCTGTGCATTTCGCTCTGTTTGCTCGATGTGGTGTTTGCTCTGTGGCTGATGATGTGAAGTTTGACCTGTTGCAGGGCTAAAAGCTGTACCCTGCATGTCACGTGTCCGGTGTGAAGGACCAGGCCAGGGCTGTTAAACCGAGATAGACGCACAAATGCAGCAGCCTGTTATCTCTCCTGAAACTGCTGCTGCTTTCCAGCTTTTTTTTTTCTTTTCTTTTCTTAATCAGAAGCACCAGTTTCAAGAATTTTCCCACATTTTCAGAGCACGCTTTTTGTCCCCGAAACCTTCAGTATTTGAACAGTTGAGGGCAGTGCCCCGGTAATGTCAAGAATGATCTAGTTTGCTTATGATTTTCCATTCATGACTCTCATTGTGGATGTGGATTTTTTTTTTCCCTCCTGAAATGCCTTTCATTTTTCAGGAAGAACACAGGAGAGGAAATGTGAAAAGGGAGGGCACTTTGAAACCGTTCCTGATGTTACATCAGTGCTGAGCCAGTGAATCATGCTGCACATGTCACAGGCCTTTTGTACAGCTGTCACTGCTCTCAGTGGCGGATGCACGGCACACACTGGTTGGTGTCGAGCGCTGTCAGGCTCACCTGTGGCCCTCAGTTAAAGAACACAGTTTAGCCATGTTTTATCAAGCAAAATCGGAGAATTAGTTGCACTTGTGCAACTTAAATGTGAGGTTTTGCTTTGTGTTTTCATGCAACTTTTACCCTGAGCAGGACTGTATGTTGCAGGGTGGGGGTAGACCAGACGATTGTACACCTATGAAGGGGGTGGTTTCAAACAATAGTCAAAAACTGAGCTCACTAGTTGTTCCTCTATCATTTGTTTACTCAGGCGTTCCTCTTTGATTTTGATCTGACTCGCTTCTCCATTTAGCGAAGCAGGAAACCATCTAACAGACAGCATACTGTACAATTCAACATAAAGGAAACTGGTGCTGTTGAGCTTTTATTCAATTGAATATTACCACAAAACCCTCAAACGTCTTCCTTCTGGGAAATATTCACCTCTTTGCCAAGTGCTGATTTGCTTTAGATATCAGTATATTTCCTAACTGCAGTACATTGATAGTGTTAATACTTGCGGATATGTTGCTTTTCTCACACCTCTCTGTCTCTATCCTCCCACAGTTGTTTCCATAGAGCTGCAGAGTTTAGACATGGTATGCTCACTTTACTTAAAGAGTCAGAGGCCAAGTGAAGCACTCGGTGTCTTCCTCCTAAGCTTTTTCTCATCATGAAGTGTATCGGGTTTGATAAGGGAATGTGGAGTGTAAAGCAAACAAAAGGGTGCCGTTAACTTCAGTTTAAAAAAAAAACATTCAACTTTTATATCTAATTGTCTTTAAGAATCTCTGTTAAACATGCAAAGCATATGATTCTTTCTCAAGCTTGCATTGCATGATCACACTAGTTGTTGTTTACCACCTGCAAACATGATTTTCTTAGTGTGGAAACTCTATTTATGGCCCACTTCACATTCATTTGTTTAGCTGTCACAGTTCTCCCCTTTGAGCTTGGGGGTCTTCTTACCAAGAACAGCGTATCCTTTGGTTGCCGTGGGCAACAAGGCCAAAAAGAAAACCCTCCCGCACACCCGTTCGCTTAATCATTTTAAACCACTAATTGTTCAATTCATCAAGGACAGGACTCATGTGTGTATGGTTGTTTTTCTGTCTTTTGATTGGAGCGATTATCTGCAGCTTTCTCTGCAGCCATTTCTTGTATTACAAAATCAGTTTAGAAGGAGAAAAGGGAGGGATTTTAGGACCAGTTTGAGGGGCCAGAGCTGCAGCTCAGAAAGTTTCTGTGTCTCGGTTGTCATGGGAGCTGTTTAAAAGCGTCTTTAAAGCGGCATGCAGGGCAACTTTCAGCTTGCAGGCAGTTGTGAGTGCTTCAGAATCGGTTGCATTTCCCTCCGCTGCAGACAATGTGCTAATAATTATAGGGAGCCCGAGGCATGTGTTTGCATTTGGCAGAAAGGCTGTGCGGTGGGAGGCATGTGTGCTGCTGCAGCCCAGTGTAGTACCAGTGATTTTGGCCCACAGATGTAATTAATGGGGACTGTTCCACTTATTGACATCCTCTAGAGGAAAGAGTTTTCACAGAAAATTCATTTTATGAAATATGTTAACAAGAACAGTCTTTTTCTTTTTCTTCTGCTTTTGCCCTTCATGTATTTACTCTACATTTGTGTTGGCTGATGGTTATTTTTGGTCCAAATATCTGTAAACCAGTCTGACATTGTTAACTAAAGCAAATCACAGGAAGTTGGGTAAACTAGAGTTTATCAGATAGGACAGAAATATACTAGAGGAAGCTATATGTTTTTTCTAATTACAATGAGATTTTAACTGTTAAAAAGCAAAGACACAAACTGGTGGGTAAATAAGGAGTTGTGTTTTCGTTGATGGCAGGAACTGATGTGTGCTGCAACCTTCCTGTGTGATACATGGCACGCCACAGCAACAGATGGACAAGCTCAGATAAAAGAAAAGTTCAACATTGTAATTTGGAAAAGAAAAATCCTTTTAAATAAGAATGACAGCCTGGGCCTCAAATAACACACTGTAACAAGCTAAACTGGCTTTTTTGTTTTGTCAGTAAAGTTGGTGTTAATGCTTAAACTGTGACCATTTTCAGTCTGAGTTTAGGGGGGTAAATGTAACCAGCAGATTTCTGTATGGCATAAATCTCTCTTTGAAAGCAGTGTTAATAAAACTTGTCATACCCAGGTAAAAAGCTGCCATGCTCATGTTGTGTTTAATTATTAATAAGTCTCCTGTTGAATGCTGTCAAACTGAGGAGGGAGCCACTTACTCTAAATGTTGCTCTGTCTCTGATGCCAGTTGATTACCTCCTACTTACACACCACAGACAAAAAAAAAAAGAGTTACCAAAACAACTTATATCCCTAAATAACACACAATACTAGATCCCAAAATAACCCACCACACACAGCCTCTCCACTGCTAATGACCCCTCTGAAAAACTTTTTCATGTGAAGCACACCAACAGCTGTGTGTGTGTGTGTGTGCTTGGGTCATGTACATATATGGCATGTTAGCAGGTGCCCTTGTGATTCTTGAAAGAAGGCAGTGTGCTGAAACTCTGAACTGTTTAAGCTGAGCTGCAGCGTAGTCCACAGTGAGACATTGTTCCCTGTTCCACTGAAGAGATAGTGTGACAGCGGGCCACAGTTCAATTTAATTAGCCTATAATGACGACTCTCCTGGCATTCGTTCTGTTCTTTTCCTACACGGGGGAAGAAACATAATAGTTGGCGCAAACTAAAGCACTGGCATGTACAATTCACTGACTGCAAAGGTTAATCTTGTCACATGTTTACAAGGTTTATTCGTCCCATTTTTGCTGTGATTTGTTCTGTGAGGTCCTCAATGACTCCCTTATCTCCAGCCTCTCACATGATCTCCCATAATCTTTTTTTGTCTCGCTTTTATGCTGTGGTCCAGCAGCAGCAAAAAAATGTGCACAGTTTCTCCAACCTCGCTGCATACCGGCAGTCTGTTTAAAGCCACAATGAGCAGCATATGCAATCAATTGCCACAGTTTATAACTGCACTTGTTTTCAGTGTTTTGTGACAAACCTGCTTGTATATGCAATTAATCTACTCTGTAGGGGGGCCAAAATCACTAGCGGAGCCTGGCTTGTCTGAGCTTCCAGAGCATGGGAATATGCTGAGCCATCTGCGGGGTTGTGCCTGCTTATAAAGTAGAGGGAATGTGGCGTCTTTCAAAAGCACAGACGCACACACTCGTGCAACACAAGTAGAACACTTGATTTTGGTCAGAGGAGTGGTTGCTGTCACTATTTTTGGTGGGCTATATGTCTAAATGCCTTGAGTTCTGCAAGTTTCCACTACAAACAGGGGAGATGGGTTTGCTTAATGATAGACATACCTTTCCTTTGTTTGCTCCTGTCTCTATGGCAACAGTGCCATAGCCTCAGCAGCAGATGGCAAGGGCACAATAAGTAAATCGACAGTCTTGAAACCAATGTATTGCTATTCTTTCTCATCAGAACTGAATCCAGATTGAGGGAGTGTTTTTTATGTTGCTCAGTCCAGGAGTCACGTGCATCATAAACTTTTGTGTTGCTAACCATTTCTTTGAGAACATGTTCAGACTTTCATTGGTATTCAATGCATATAATATTTGGGTTTCCTGAACATATGGTCACACAGTTGTATGTATAAGTTTGAGCACCCCTTGTGAAATGGGGAAATAGTGACCTGATTTACAAAAGGTTTGAATTGAAAGATTTCACACCTCTCAAACTTTTTCAAAGCAGGATTTCTTTTGTTTTCCCAGCTATTACAGGTTTAAAACAAAAGAAAAAAATGGCCCAGAGCAGAAGTTTGAACACCCTGTGTGGTCAGTGCATAGTAACATTCTCTTTGGCAAAGCTTGTAAATGCTTTTTGTGGACAGCTGAGAGTCAGAATTGGGATCTGTAGGTGCATAAATCACTGCCCCAGACTGAAGCAGTTTTAGCTTTTCACTTTTTTAGAGAACAATTATTCTGCAGGTGTAACTCATTCTAGGAATTTCTCTGTTGATTTGTTGATATGAACATTTTTGCTCATGACTTCACATCAACTTAAACACTTATTTCAACATGTTTCGTGCCATGTTCACTGTGGAAACTGAAACTAAAAGAGATGTCTTCTGGTATTTTTTACACACAGAATTGGACCTGTAAAGAGGAGGTTTTAGGAGTCATTATTCTTTTGCTTGCGGAGGGGGAAAGAAAACGTGGCTTTTTCAAGCGAGAACAAATTTCTCTGTCACAAGTTCAGTTGTTGTCTTCTAAAAATATCTCCATTCTTCTCGGTATGTAGAGCAAGACCAGAGTTTTTCCAAAAAAGGCCCATATTTGTGTCAATTTTACACAAACTTCCACCTCTGGATTATCATCAGCCATCAATTAGACTTCACTTGCCAAAAGTCACATCATGATAACAGAAGTAATGCAGCCCACATGTTCATAATAACGCAAACAACCTGACCTGTGATTTGCTCACCAAATATGGTTTCTCGATAACTCAGCTAATGCAGCTGTTCTTAACAACACACTCTGGAGCTTATTCATTTCCAGTTTGGCTGCTTCAATCCCTCACTATCACCACAATCCATAACTGTCTAGGTAAGCAGATATAAATTGTTTACTGACGACATCTGTATATTTTGTTATGTGCGAATAAAGCTGAGCAGCAGCCAAGGTCACATGCTATGATTAAGATGACAATTTTGTTTGTCTAATGAGGCCATCTTAGTACAAAGCGGCTGTCAATCAAAACTGCCATGTCCAATATTTAACATAAATTCATTCTATCTGTATCAGCGGGATCGCGGTTGCGCAAGTCTCCTCAGTTTCCATGGCTATTTGTGGCACATCTTTCTGAGCAGAAAGATGTCTTATTAACAGAGTTCCTTTTAAACTCTTCATGACAGCAAACATCTGTTCTGCGAAATGTCCTCCAGCAGGCTGATGGATCCTTCAGCCTGCTGGCATTCTGCTTCTAAAAATGGTATATGCTCTTCAGTGAAAAGCTAAAAAAGATATTCTCCTGGGATTAATGCATAATCCTTGAATACTGTACATGCATCTTACTACCAGACAAGGAGTCGGTTTATTCATTCAGAGCATACTTTGAATTCCTTCACAGACGAGATGTGTAAACAACCCAAGGCAGTCCAAACTGAATCGTTGCCCTGCAGATGGATTATATGGATGGATGGATGGACTATAAAATAAAGTGTTGATTCATTTTTTTTTACTTCTTGCTAAAACTCAGTCAAAGGGTAGCAAGAAAGAAAAGAGTAGCAGAGTCAGAGTAACAGAGGGTGTGACCTTAATCCCACAGTGGGAAAGAAAGAAATGTATACTTACTTGAAATAGACGCACACATCTGGTCAATCCAGTTCCTATTTTCTATTTCAGATGAAAAATAAGCTAAAGGTTGAATTAGTGGGCACAGTGAGAAACTTGTGTAGCCTATTTTTGTTTGAGAGGTGAGTTGGAGCTGAAACTAGTTACTCTATGACTGCAGTGGATAGTTATTCATAAAATAAGGGTGTGGTTACTTGTTGTGTTGTTTCCTGATGTTCATTCATGAGTCACGACTGGTTATCTTCTCTGTAGTTGCACCACTTCAGTCGACAGAGAAAGTTTAGTGTATGATTACTGCCATATTTAACTTGTTGTCATATCAGCCCAATCAAGATAGATTAGATTGGGTTAGATGGATACTTTATTTCGAAGATGTATTAAGCAAAAATAAATGAATCATCATACCTTAATGGACAAACACGTATTGTAAGATAAAGAGATAAACAAACAAATAAAAAATGAACAAAAAACCCTACAGATTAAATTACATGTCTGAAAAGGAGTGGGAGGAACATATCAACACTATAAATTTGTCCAGGCAAATGTTATATTCTAATCCAGCATGTCTGATAAGGACTGATATTACCAGACTCTGCAGAGTCATGCAGAATACTACACACCATCTCTGAGCCTTACCCTGCAAACAAGCCACTGCATGTTGCAGCAGGCCGCAGGAGTACAAATGAAGCTACTGTTTCAAATGAAGGGAGCGATGACTCCGTGGAGACTGAAAAGACTTTGTTACTGATATTCAGATTGCTTGTAGCAGCAGGGTTATAATGTGGCCTTAGTTACACAAGACAAAAAATATTTAACAAAACAAAGTAGTAATACACATAAAAGCACCCCAGATACAGAGGTTGAAGTTCTTGCTAAGTTTAAAAGAGGATAACATCAGCAAAACAGAAAATACATAAAAGACACATACAAACAAAAATACAACACATTTTTTTTGCTCTGCTTTGTTTTTGTGTTTCTGAAATTTACAGCCACCGCTCATTTTTTCATACTTTGCTTCCAAGGAATCACACTTTTTGTAATCTTTTAAAAAGATATTGAGAAATAGTTTTCCGGGCCTTCTGAAGGTTTTTAAAGTTTCCCTTTGGACATGGCCTGCATTTTCATTCATTTTCATCCAGCCCTGCTACCTGTTCATCTTCATTAGATTGTTTCCAAAATTCAATTATCTATTCTATTGTTTGTTAAGCCACTTGGCACTACTTATTACTCATTCAGGCATAGAAAACATGACTCAGTTTGGTCTACATCCTACAAACAGCTTAGCAAAAGAAGTTATTTTAAACATTACCTTTTCACACTTTGCAAATGAAAGTGTGTTGCAAAATAACACCATTTGTTGCCATTTCCTAAGATGCATCTATGAAAAATGCCAAAGATAACACAGTTTGATAGGCATAAAACAGTATCTGTGAACCATTAAGGGGATACCCAAAGAGCTATTAACTGAAAACTTGGCTTAGTTCTTTTACACAGTACTATATTTATAGATACAGTATGTTTTTGTTATGATTGTACTTTCTCAGAGAATAAATGACGTTAAACGGCAACCAGGAAAAGTGTAAAAAGAAAATGTATTGGTAAGGTCTATTATGCCTCAATCAGTGCTATTCAAATAATTTCCCATATAACCCAATAAAAATATACAACACAGAATACAGAGGGTGTTTGTATGGCAGAGCACAGGTATAACTCGTACATGCAAAGTATGTGTGTAAAGTTATACTTTGCCATAGCACTGCCCTCATGTGGTCATAACATCGTACTTTACTACACTTTGTGGGTGTGTGAGAATGTGCGTGTGTGAGGAAGCGAGAAAGAGAAGAGAGGGGATAAATGTACGCTACAGCCTATATCTGACTCAGCTCCTATACTACATGAAAAACAGGGAAGAAGAAAAGAGGCGCTGTCTGGGGCGCGAAGCTGACCCACATCATGGCTCCACCACAACACACCCCCAAAAGCACATCATTACGTCAGACTGTATAATGGTCCATAAGATCAGTGCATCATATGATGACCATGTACTTAATCAGAGGAGGTAGTCTATTACTTTAAATACACCAGGACGCTTCTACATGCCTGGGGATACTGGTACTTCCTGTGAATTTCCAAATGCCTCATTTTATTCTGTCAGCGGGTGCCAGAGTCTCATCATGGATGCATCCATTTGTACTGCTTTAGGTGGGTTTGTCCTTAAATTTATTCACATTTCTTATAATAAAAATCATTTAACAAAATATAATTGTCAATAAGCTCTTAAATATGGCTTAAAATGACATGAAAATAAATTTTTACTGGAGTTTACATGTTCTCTGATATTTCAATGTGTGTGTGACTGAACACCCACCCCCTAAAAAATATGGTACGTCCTACACCCTGCCGTTAGCCGTTGTTGTACCCTATGCTACTGAACAGATTTGCCGCGATACAAACTAGCTTCCCACTAGCTTTAAACCTACGAAAAGATGCTCCACAACGGGATTAAGATAAGAAAACAAACACCTCGAAGTCTGGAAAAACTTTACTCAACTGTGCTCAAACTTTAATAGACTAAACCCCAAACCACTTATCTACAGTTTGAGTGTGTTAGCATTGTTTTATCCTCAACACTATTGCCATTGGACGCTTTTTCTTTTCTTTTGGAACAGTCCAGTCTGATGAATTCACCGAAAAAAGACGGAGATGATGATGTGCCCGTTAAAGACCCGGTGAAATATGGAGAATTGGTCATTTTGGGGTAAGTCTGTTACAACCTTAAGCATAAATACTATAGTAACGCTTCGAGAAACGCTCCAGTGGCAAATTAACCTTATATGTGCGGCGGCTCCATCGGCACGATGAACCAAAGAGGGAAAAAATTAGACGAGGTTTCATCCAGACTTGTCACCAAACACATTACATTTACCACTGGTTTTCAAATGGAAAATTCATCATAGTAAATATCTTCGCTCATTTCTCGTTCCTTACACATTGGTCATTTTCAAGATCAGAGTGGCAGTGTTGTAGTGTAGTAAAGTAAGTTTATGATCTTTATCAAAGAATGTTGCTTGAAATTATATCACCGTATTGTTTTCTCTTCATTTATGGTACGTTTGAGTGGAAATTGCGTAAAATCTGCTGTAGCTGTAGTACATGAAGCTACTACGGATGTAGCCGCTTTTTCATCAATGGTTGTAGTGGGGGTGAGCAGCGCTGGATTGCTCAGGCTGAAAATCCCAATGATGTCATACACTGCTGGATCCGTGACTGCTAGAAGTAGGTCTGAGGCGAAGATCATTGTCTGAAATATGCAGGCACCTTGCTCATATTTCCTATGATTGGTTAATACGAATTAATAAAAACGTCTCAGCCCGATCCATGTCAAAGAGAAGGAAAAAGGAGGAGGAGGAGAAAAGCCCTTTTACACCACTAGCGCGCGCACAAGCACACAGTAGGCAGGATGTGCTGATGACAGCCACCAGCTTCCACAGCATTTCCAACCTTACAGCTCCACACTGTGCAGGATCTGCAGGGACCAGAAATGCCACAACACACACACATATACATATGCACAGTCATATCCAGGCTTACACAGGCCTCCCTTTCGTCCTGCAGAGCTTCCTGTGTATTCCAAAGATAACTGACCTAATGGCCCATCACTTCCCTCCGGCTGAGCATGGAGCGTGGAGGCTGTAGCCGGCCTGCATCAGAATACTGATTAGTTGTCCCCCTTGTCATTTGACTGTTTGAACAGAGCCTTCCTTGACTTGTTCTGATCGCAACGAGGAACTGAGACTTGAATGCATATCATGAGGTTTTCCGCTGTGTAAGTTAAGTGTTCCCTAGTGTGTGAACTGTAACACTTTTAATCATAATGCACTGAGGGCCGAGGAATCTGTAAGGTCTCTTTTAAAATGGTAGTGATTGAGATTTGATTTTGCATTGCCAGACAGATGGTGTCAAAGCTGTTGTAGATACTTTTTTTTTTTAAGTTTTGAACTGTTGTTGGGTGATATAGTTGAGTGTTAGAAGGTTAGAAGTGCCACAATGTCAATACAGCAATACAAAAGTAAATTTTTGTAATATTATTGGTACAATTACAAAGTAAATTGAATAAAATAGTTTTTTTTATTATAGATCAGGCACAAAACAAGATCATGTTTCACCAGATGCACAGCTAGTAAATTTGACTGCAGATAATTGATGTGAAAACAGGCTTTCTTTCCACTGCTTCCTGTCAGACACAGTCATTTCCAGGCCTCCTTCTTAGATAATTTTACTTTAGATCTGTCAGCCTTGATGATCACATGCCCGTTTTGGTCGTTGCCTGCTTCATTGCAGGCCATGGGATCCTTGCAGTGGCAGCCTGCCACCATTCTTTACCTTAGTTAGCTTTGATACCACACATTATGGTCAGCAGTACAGGAAAGCTCAATGCACTCATAACCCACGCTTATCACTATCCTAACACCCTCTTGTCCTCTCCATGTATCTCCCCCAACATATATGCACACCTTTCTGTTCTTAACACAGCCTGTGTTGCATTCCTCCGTCTCTCACCCAGTCCCCTTGCTGCTAGCCTTCCTGTGTACTTCTCAGTGCTGACTTTGACAGAAGCAGGTCTCTGCGGTGAGTTGCCCTCAACGAAAATAAACCCCGTGTTGGGGGGCAGAAGGAGTGAATATTTCATATCGTGCTTTATGGTGTGTGCGCGCACATGCTCGATGCAGGCTAGAAGTGCCCACAACAGCACCTCATGGAGCCGCTTCTCCACTCACATCTTTTCAAGCCTTTGGGCCTGCTCTTCTTTCTGTGCTTCTCATTTAATTTAGCTTATTTAGTGTTCAAATAATCATGAAAGCTTCTGTTTTTCTTTTTGTTTCCTGTCAACTTGCTATCTTTCCTCTTTCTCTCTTTTTCTAAGGTGATTTATCTCTCTTATCTTCTGTCTTATTGTATGTTTTCCTGATCCAACTCAGTTTGATCTGACAGGCTAGGTAATGGTTAGCAGTAGCACTGAGTCATGCATCAAATGTTGAAAATAAAAAAGGGCTTTTTAGAAGTTTTGTTTTTAGGTAACAAGCTGTACCCGATTTTCTCAGCATCCCTTTTTGACTACTTGAACCCATTCTTGAGGATTCATGTCTACAGAAAGATTAATAGAAGGAATATCATTAAAAATACATGATCTCAACAAACTTTCCCATGGACACGCTGGCTTATGTAACCACTAAAACCAGCTTGTTCAAATTTTACAAACAAACTGAACAAACAGTCATCAGAGAGAGAGAGAGAGAGAGAAAACAATATAAAGATATAAGAACATCTTAGGTAACCTTTAAAATGTTTTTTTTTTTTTTCAGAATTGAGATCTTTTATATTTGACTGGATTTCTTTTTTAATTCTTTGTCAGCTGTTCAATCTGAGTATCTGTAAACTGTACTGTGAGGTCATTGTAGATGAGTCACAACAGATCCTGACCAGATGCCCTCTGATCAGATTATGTCTAACTGCCTTTAAAGACAGTTGTTGTCTATTTAGTTATGAAAAATTGTTCATGCCTTCTGGGTTTCCTCTGGGTTTTGATGAGGACCATGTTCTGCTGATTAGCAAAAAGCAGCTTACTGCCTTCTGTCTGAACTCAAACTGTGGAATGTGTATTTTCATGCTGCGTAAAATAAAGCAAGAAAACTGATTGACTAGTAAGAAGTTATCATTCCAAAATGGTTTTCATTTAAGGATAAATAAAAAGATCATCCTCTTAAAAAAAGTTGAGTTGTTAAACAATAATTCATAAGAAGAATTTTCACAGTACCTTCTATTATCAAACAAAATTCGCTCCTCCAAAGTAAATTTCTTAATCTTGACTGAATCACTACTTTAAACGTTCAGCAGGACTGATTTATGAAAATGAATTTCTCCTACTTGACTTCTTTTTGTTGAAAAAAAGAGAAGGGTTTGGATGATGAGTGAGCACCCTCTTGAGTAAACGTGGGCTTTAAGTACAAGCTGAGTGAGTCAGATTAAGTACTAGTTGTTCGGTGCATTGTGGTTCAGCAGTTTAATGTGCCTCACAAGAGGTCAGAACATGCTGCTTTCATCCATTTCAAAAGGAATATTGAAGGCTACATCTAGATGTACTGCATTTATTCCGACAGAGATATTGGCAGAATCACTAGCACTCAAAGCAGTTACACATCATAAATGGAGTAAGCCCACAAGATGTTTGTGTTTTTTTTTTTTTTTTTTAATAACATTAGGGCTCATTAATGAAGCTTTGTTAACTGGAGCGTGTGTACACACGCTCCAGTTAATTGTATTCTAGTTGTATTCTAATTGTATTCTATTCCAATTGTATTCTAGTCCAGTTAAATGTATTCTAGTCTAATCTGAGCTGATTTATCATGATGTATTATTTCAGTTCTCAAATTTTTTCTAATTTGGTCTCTAATTTCGGTTTCAGGTACAATGGCTCTCTGCCAAGTGGAGATCGAGGGCGCAGGAAGAGCCGCTTCGCTCTCTACCGACGGGCCAAAGCCAATGGTGTCAAACCCAGTGCTGTGCACATCCTTAACACGCCGCAAGACAGCAAGGTGTGTGCGCCTGCAGTTTGTACAGTTCTTTTTTTAAAAAACAGGATGCAACATTAGTTTATTTCTGTGGTTTTCTGTAAGTGCGTCAAAGAAGTCAGGTGTGTGATATGTCCATTTGAGTGTATTTGAGTCTTTCTGCATAAGTGCATGATTGGTTAGTGACTGATACATGCTGTCTGTTGTAAAATTAAGATGAATGAATGGTTTATTACAATCGGGTTGTTGTCAAATGCTGTTTTGTCCTATTTTTTTTACTTTACTTAAGCTTAAAGTAATACATCTGAAAAGGTGTTATTGTGGCTTGAGTGAACATGTTTGAAAAAGAGACTGTTCTGGAAAATGAGTGCATTCATGCAGCTTGTTGCTGCTTGTTGTTGTTGCAGGCAGTGCACAGCAGGGGGCAGCACAGTATCTCATTCACACTGTCCCGTAACCAAACGGTGGTGGTGGAGTACTGCCATGACAACAACACAGACATGTTCCAGGTAACATACAGAGGACATCATTTCTCTCAGGGGTTCTCCATCAGTGACGAGAGAACTTGCTGCAAAACAAATGCTACAGTTGTGACAATGACCAAGTTTCTCCCAAAATATACTGTTATATAATGCCATCAAAGTAATACTAAAGTAGGTAGATTATTTTAGTCTAGAGCTGTGAGCATTTATTATTAAAAATAATGCCTTGTGCGTCATTTCTCTACAAAAGTCTATTTTTATGCCTAAGGTTTTGTTTCTATAATAATAATAATAATAATGATCATGTCATAATTGCTTCATTTTCAGCTATAATGAGCTGCCTCACCCAACTGGGTCAAAGCTTTCAAAGCATTTAACAGTTTCAAAGCAAACAGTGAAAGTCATAGTTGTTTCAAAAACCTGCACACAAACTGCTTTAATCAACATGCTAAACAGCACATTCACATGTTTTATATGTTTACAGAAATAATAATGTATTGTTTTTTTAATTTTGAAGGACGGAATCACTAGTTAGCTAGATAAAGCAAGTCTTTAAAGATTAGATCAATGACTCCCTTAATCCTAACTTTACTTTTACCGTTAGTAAAAGTAAATGTTTGTAAATGTTACATTAATTAGCAGTTATTGTCATTATTTTATATGCAGTCAGTGGTGACTATTGTTTTACGTTGTAGTTGTATTTAATTATTTTTGGGTTTGGGTGGTTTAGTCATTGCTGCCTTTTCTACAATTTGACTCAATGTCTCCAAACATAGTCACAAAATCTGACTGAATGATTGCAGTCTAAAACACTTGACTTATACAGACATTTGTTTTAGTTAACAAATCCCAGACATGTTAGTGAATAAGGGCTGTGTCTTCCCCTGCAGATCGGACGCTCCACAGAAAGCCCCATTGACTTTGTGGTGACAGACACCTCTGGAGGGGGAAAGGAAGTGGAGGACCCCTCCATTGCTCCCAGCACCATCTCCCGTTTTGCCTGCAGAGTGGTGTGTGAGCGCAATCCACCCTACACTGCACGCATCTATGCTGCAGGTTTTGACTCTTCCAAAAATATCTTCCTAGGGGTGAGTCGACCGACAATCCACAAATAAAGGGCTTCTAACGGGACAAATATATTTGGAATTGATGGCTCATCAAATTCCTGAAATATATCTTGTATGAATGACCAAATTGGCGATGTCATTTTAATATGTGTAAGCTTGTGATCAGGTCTGAAAGTGATGCCAAGATGTCTCTCCAGTACAAAGAATTTATGAATGACTGTAAGTTTTCCTGTTTGGAAATATGCGAACAACACTCAGGTGTTGGCTTCTAATGTATCCAATCTCATGTTAGTCCATGCTGGCAGGGCATAGCTGAATTCATGATGTGATAATGATTAAAAAACAAACAAATAAGGATCAATCTCTTTATGTCTTCATGGTTTCATCCCACAGGAGAAAGCAACCAAATGGAAAAACCCTGATGGGCACATGGACGGCCTGACCACCAATGGGGTGCTAGTGATGCACCCAGAGGGTTTCCCAGAAGACCCCAAACAGGGTCTGTGGAGGGAGATCTCTGTGTGTGGAGATGTGTATGCCCTGCGGGAAACGCGCTCTGGACCCAGCAGGGGCAAACTGGTGAGTTTGTGAGTTTTGCTACCTTGTTCATATTCTGTTAGGCTTCATCAACCTTATGGTGTAAGCATCTGTCTGTTTGTACGCCATCCTCAGGCAGAGGGCGAGAGCAGCGCACTGCGTGATGGTTCTTTGGTGGATCTCTGTGGTGCAACCCTGTTGTGGCGCACAGGTGAAGGGCTCATGCGTGCCCCCACTTTGCGTCACCTAGAGGCACTTCGTCAGGAGCTTAATGCATCTCGGCCTCAGTGTCCCGTAGGCCTCAGCACACTGGCCTTCCCCAGCCTGCCACGCAGCCACAGGTGCTGGCACTAGCATTTAGTAACTCAAATTACCTGTAAAATTCCGCATTGTGCTTTTGGGCTGTTACACATGTAAGAATTGCTGCTAACAGAATTTACAACTCATTGCGTTACTCCAGCCTTGAAGAGCGTCAGCCATGGGTCTACCTCACCTGCGGCCATGTTCACGGACGCCACGATTGGGGCCAAAGATCTGAAGGAGTGCAAGAACCAGGAGAGGGCGAAGGATCCACAACCCGTCGAGAATGTCCCCTGTGCAGGAGCGTGGGTCCCTACGTGCCCCTGTGGCTGGGCTCTGAGCCTGCTGTGTATGTGGATGCAGGGGCTCCCACTCACGGTTTCGTGCCGTGTGGCCACGTCTGCTCAGAGAGGACAGGGAGGTATTGGGCGGAGACTCCTCTGCCCCACGGAACGCACGCCTTCAGACCCATCTGCCCTTTCTGCTCCACTGCCCTCAGCACCCCCGGCTGGACACGGCTCATCTTCCAGGGCCCCATCGACTAGTCGCTACTTCTCAGCAACCACTATCACATTAACAGGAAGCTAACCTGGGCTTCATTTATGTTGCTAACGTTGATGAGTAAGGAAAGGTAATTTGGAGTGCTTAACTCATTCTACATGTCCTACAAGACTGTCCAACGTTGTGTTACTGAATGTTGCTCAGTGCTGACGAGTCCCTCCTTTTGTTTATCCTTCAGTGCTTCAAGATCAGGTAAACACTGAAAACGAACATGACAGAGTAAACACGGCTGTCATGTCGAGAGCATTTCCTCTAAATTCTAGAGGATGTCTCATCCTCTGTCATGCAGGTCCCTGGTATATTTTTTTTATGCAAGCTGATTTTAATCATTACCATCCCTCAACTTGACACCTCTCAGAGACAACACTGCACATAAACAGGAGCTTAAATGATGCTGCTCGACCCCTTTCAAACAAACAATATAACCATATATTGTATCAGGTCTGAACACAATTTTTGTCCTAATGAATGACACATACTATAAAATAAGTATATTTTTGCACATACAAAATGAATGGCCTTGACTCAGTTTGACAGCATTTATTGCAGGTATGTTTTCTCTTTCACTTCTCAACCTGATGTCTTACAACTCCAGCATCATTTCATGAAGTGCTAACAGCTGAATGTCTTCCCTGTTTCCCGAATTGGTCCCAGTAGCTCTGATCACAAACCATCTGGCTTAAATTTGATCAAAACCATATTTGACTTGTAGTTTCTTTATAGAAATGCATTTTGATCTTCCTGTTTTCCTTCATGGACTAACAGTTGATTCAATTTATAGCTGTATTCTCAGTCAGCTGCTGGCTTACTCTACAAGCTGGGATTAGGGGCTTGTCCTTCCATTCAGCATTTCAAATTCCTAGTGAACCATGAAGGCAAATTTGAAGTATATGCAGTTCCCACCTTTTATTTAACATATCCTTCTGCTATTAAATCTATGCACAGATGTCCCATAACAACACATCATGTGTTGTGTGTAGTTGGAAAGAAAATGCGTCCAGCTCTTTGATTAGCCCTGAAGAACAGGGGAGAGCTACATACAAGAAAACGTGCCCTAACTGAGAAGCAAAATAAGGATAAACAAAGGCAGGGAAATAAACTGGGTAAACTCCTTCACAACTCTCTAAAGCAATAATACCACTCGCATTGATAAGCTAAATTGTGTGTTGTGTTTAGCCTAGCGTTTGACCAGCTGTTCCTTCAAACATGGGTGAAATGGTTTCCAGATTAAGGGCTCAACCAGAGGGGTGTTCAAATTTGTCACTCATCGATTAGGCTGTAACCAAAGCACTTGAATTAAAAGATGAGGAACCAAATCAGCGACTAAATATTAATGAATCATTGCTGACAGAAATCATCCTGAGTAGACTCAAGACCATTCTGCATTGCTTCTGTTATTAGTTTGAACAAACTTCTGGTTAATGAATTACGCTAAACAGGGTCTGTGTTAATGTGATGGAGTGACAGTAGATTCAGAATCTTGTATAACCTCGAAAGAAATTTTCTCTTTGTTTCAAAGAAAACTATTTTGTTAGGAAATGGGTAGGGGGTTTATCTGGGGAAATGAGTGATTGGGGAGGTTCTTTTAGATGTTCGATGTTTAAAAAAAAAACAAAAAAACAATAGCTATTTTTATAACCGACAGTTGGTTTTAGTGAACTGTCCTTACTCAGTGTAAGCGAGTTCTGTATGTGTCCAGTTATTACCGTGTGGTAGTTGTAGGAGAGCCCGTGAGTGAGAAAACATTGCCAACACTGTGTCCACTTACACACTGCTACCATTAAACATTGCCCAGACAATGAATGTAGCCAACTACTTGGGCTATATTTAGCCTTTGCTGGTGCTCATATGGAATGGTCTATATTGTGATACTATTTTTGTAACTGAATATTATGGTGTAGCTTGGTGAACTAGCTCAAAAAAAGTGTGGTCCTTTCAACAATAGCCTCAAGTACGGAAGACAAGACATAACTTATTAAACACACTCACATGGGAATTGTCTAACTTGCATGTGCTGAACATACACATACAGTATGTAGACTAAACGTACACTTGTTTGAAAACTTTGCACGGTGGATTGCCAACTTATTCATGCTGAGAGCATTTGTCACACATCAAGTTGTCTTCCGAATCCTCAGTTAAAAGCAAAGCATTTCTGGGTTTTTTTTCTTTTTGAAAAAGAGAGAAAAAAAAGGCTAAAAATAATCCTCAACTTGATAGATCTTTGTGAAGAGACCTCTCGTATCCCACTTTGTACTACTATGCGAATAATTTCCACTAAACCATTTCATTGCAAAAAGCTGTTCCAAGTTGGCATCTGTTTACATTTTGCATTCAAACCCATCATGGAGCATTTTAAGCTCATGAAAGTAAGCTTACTGTTCTTTGGAATGTGACATTTCCCATTTAAAGTCTAAATGCAAGATTTGTTGTGTGGTGAATAAGTGATGTAGTGATGATATTTGCTTTAGCTCAGGATAGGTGATGATCTCAGACTCACATCTGGCATGGCCTAAAGGAAGCCTGGGAGAAGATAAATGGAGTCGGAAAGATTCCAGTGTGCAAAATGCGCATACAGGACATGAAGTATGAGACTTTCCACATCTAATGTCCAAATTAAGGCATGATCGGTGGTGTAGTGGTGCCTCGAGATCTCTGATAATATTTTTAAGCAGCCTCTCCAGCAAAACATAAACTTATGATTTCAATGACGTCTCAGATGATTTACATAAATAAATACTTAATACATCCTAAAATGGAACAGTAGTATTTGCACGTTGACACTTAACCTCTGCTGCTTGACTTCAGGGAGTAAGGAGCACTATGAAACTAGCATAGCCACAGAAGTGCTGCAGATTTTTTTTCCATCATTACTGACCCAAAGACTACAGGGTAAGACAAGTACTTAATTACTATATGCATTTTAAGTCCGTCTCCCTTCAGGCACCCACACCTGAAAATTTCAGAACTAGTCCAGCCATTTTCTGCCTGTGATCGGCTTGCTCTAAATGTTCGTTGTGCCTAAACCTAACCGGTCCGTCCAGTGAAGGCAACAAGGACCAGCCAATCAGGATGAAAAGGCTGGGTTATGCCTGTGCCATTATTGGTTTAAAAAAAAAAATGGAGTTGAAGCTCACAGCTGAATGTAATGCACATCAGAGAGCATTTTAGAAGTAGTTATATTCAATGCTGAATGAAATACAAGTTTCAATGCAACATGCCTACATATACCCCTGCACTGCACCACTGGGCATGATCTACACAGGTCAGTCATACGGGTCTTTACGAATATAAAACAGGCTCCATCAGGCAATTCTAACATCTCTATCAGCTGCCCTTAATAAATCATGCCAAATCCAATAAATTCTGCTTTTGAAGATTTAAATATATCTATATACAACTTGTTCAACTTGTAACACCATTGGCATGTGGATGGATGAACCGTTGCAGCACCCTCATTTGTTTTTAATGTATCTTCACTCCTGGCTTTGCTTTCTTCTTCTTTTGAACCCTTTCTGGGTTGTAGGTGTTCATGTGTGATTTCATTTGTTTGTAATTTAGAGTTATCAGTTATGTTGAAAAGGTCAGTAGCAGTATTTTAGCACAGTATGAGTTATTTGATTTAACCTGTAGCATCATAAACTCTTTTTTTTGTTATTTTTTTAAAACTATATTTATCAAGTGACCCTCATTTCAGATGGCAAAACCTCAACTTCCTTAACTTACAGTATAAACTCACTTTATTATAGGTGAGTACGTAGCTGACATGTATAACACAGCATAAAAACCTCACAATTAACAATGCATTCCTTTAAAGATATCTGTTATGTACAGTTGTTTTGTATTATTTTATAACATATTCTTCTGTAATTGTCCGGTGCACAGACAATCGCTATACACATGTCAATAAACCAGTAAAAAGAAAAACATCTCTTTCTTTTTCATCTTGAACCAAATCAGCATCAAGTGGGTAATACAGTATGGTTATCACACAGAATACAGCACATTCCATTTAAAAGAAAAAAGACTGGTTCCAGCAGAGGGCGCTCTTTACCAGCTCTGAGGCTGAATTCGACAAGCACACCATGATGAGATTGCTTTGAATTGCATCACCTCTTTAAAATAATCATCTGTTTTAATGAGCAGCTTTGGCAGTCGTGTACGGTACATCGCTATGAAAATGTGATAAGAAGCTGAAAATTACAGAATGCTTGATTTCAAATGGCAACTTAAAGACTTTGCAAAGAATTCAACATATGAAAGACCCCTGGAAAGGCTGCTGAAAGTGGCGTAATTCGGAAGTTTGTACAGAAATTGTAGCACTTTAGAACCTTGCAGGAGAGTCTTTTCTTTCAAAGAAGCCTATTTCATGGGTATTTCAATGGTACACTTTTTTTCCAGACAACAGAAATCAGAAACCCGCCAGTATTCAGCTAACGATGTAAATTCTGGTTAAGATATGGCAAGGCAAGGCAAGGCAAGGCAAGTTTATTTGTATAGCACATTTTCAGGTTCAAGACAATTCAAAGTGCTTTACA
>JAOXYM010000024.1:8338764-8359924 GCA_028567055.1 Leptatherina wallacei | reverse complement strand
AGTGACAGCTTTGATGTGGTTGTTGAAAGTCAGATCTGAGTCTATCAACACTCCAAGGTTACGAACCTGGTCGGTGGCATCATTCAAATTAAATCTGTTGTAGGAAGTGATGTAAACATAGTTTTGAATACATGGTGACATATTTTCAGATCATTTAGATCATAGTTTGGACTATTGTGCCATCATTTTAAATTCTGTGATAAGGACACTGACTGAGTGCAACATGCATGTTTATCTAACGATGCCCAGAGACATTGAACTTACACAACACAGTCAAGGGACTACAAGGGAAATGGATAAAACCAATGACAGTGATGTGATCTGATAAATCAATATATTTTGGCATACACGTACTGCGTGTTACATAATCTTATTTGACATTAAATTTACCACAAAAAGTAAGGAAATTTGCGTTTGCTTGTGTATTTCTCAATGATACCAGCTGAGGTTGTATTATACATCTTTGCAAAGCCTGACGAATCACCTTTAAAACGAGGTATAACTTGTAAAGATCACGCTTGTGTGGAATGAGCAACACAGCTAACCATGTGAGTAGTGCCTCCTTAAAATGTGTCCTAATCCCCTGCAATATTCTCCTGTTGGTATTCACAAATTTCCTTACTTTTTGTGCAACATTCCAGCTTGTCTCCAGCTCTTCCTTGATCCCTTGGTATTTCTCCAGTTTCTTGTTTTCCTTTTTCCTGGTATTACCATAGTTCGGGATGGCTACATCGATCACAGTGTCTTTCCTGCTTGTCCATGATCACAATGTCCATTTGGTTGGCCATTACCATTTTGTTGGTCTGTATCTGGTAGTCCCAAAGGATCTTGGCTTTCTCATTCTCCACCACCTTGGGAGGTGTTTCCCATTTTGACCTAAGTGCCTCCAGTCCATATTCTGCACACTATGCCAGCTACCTGGTTATGGTGCTGTTAGGTGCTGGATTGTTTCAGGGGCCTCTTTGCACAGCTTACACCTGGGGTCCTTCTTGGTGTGGTATATCTAGGCCTCTATTGGTATGGTGTTCAGGCTTGCTCCTGTGCTGCCATGATTAGCGCTTCTGTGCTGTACTTCCCTCCAGCGCTCTCTAGTCATAGGTAGTTTTTTTGTTCAAATTCTATTTAATTTTCTTAATATTTTTCTTTTATACTTGTCTAGTCTGACATTTTAGCAAGCAGAATGATGGTCTGGCTGCTGTGTTGCGTTCTCCACAATTCCACTAACACGTTCACAACTTTCAGACTGAAAGTTACATAGTGCTACTTTAAAATGTATATATATATATATATATATATATATATATATATATATATATATATATATATTTCCCTCATACTGTTCTTTTCTGCAGCATCTCTTCTCTTTTCTACTTCTGGCTTTTCCCATTTCGTTATGTTTACACTCCTAAAAGGCCCACTCAGGTCAGGTTCATCGTCTGATGGGTCAAATGTCAGAGCTGTTCACGCTGTTTGAAGCATGCCAAACCGTGCACTTTTCAGGCATTATGCTCTTATGCAGATAAGAAACAGAAAGACATCGTGGACAGCCGAACAGGCTTTTCAGGAGTTCTGTTCTTCTGCAGGAGATAACTTTCTCAGATGAAGACTCTTTAAAAGATTATGGATGTGAAAAGCCAGCTGACAGTTGCGTTGCATTCGTGGATGTGCCCGTGCTCAAGACAAACTGTCAGTCTAACACTAACAAATAACTGGCTTTTAAGTGCTATGAAAAACAGTCCATCAGGTGTGAGACATTCAGTCTTATCTCGAACATTTCCGTAGTTGTAGCTGGTGTTTATCAGCTTTTCTGGGGTCTAAAGTGAACAAAGAATCATTTGTCACAGGACTGAATGCTGATTGGATGCTTCTCCACTACATTCAGAAGCCAGATGTTGGTCTTATTGAGTTGTTTAACCGGTGGGAAAGGAGCTTGACAGGGTATGTGAGTGTTTTTAAATATGGATAAACCCAAATGGGGGTGATTAATTCTATTCCAGTTGCGGTGTGGTTACAAAGATACCTGGATTACGCTTGTAAAGCCCAGCAGGCTAATATAGGAAGGCACTTCAATTGTTTATTCTGAAGGATTGAGTGAAATACAGATTTCTATCTGAGAAAATTAGTTTAATATTCTTGGGAAGACCGCATGTGTCAGTCCTTCATTGTGAAAGGAGCTTTAGAGTTTATTCAAGGTATTACATATAGTTGTTTATAATCAGATTGTGGCTGAGAAAATGCGGGACCCTGTCATATTGTAGCAGGGAAAATAGTGAGGAGGAGGAACAGGGATTTTAAAAGGCTGCCCAAAGGCTCATTTTTATCCCAAACCCCCAATCAATGATACCAGGCAGTGTAGCCTTTATGTGTACCAGGGGACATTGCATAGATGATGGAGGTATAGGCTTGAGTAATGCAGTTGAATTCTCAGTGGAGGGATTTGTAGGTTTTGATCCTAGCTAATTAATGTGAATCCCTCTAAGGGGGTAATGTTATCTGTGACTGGGAAGTTTGAAGGGGACTCTTCTCCCCCTGTGCATGTCTAAGTTTGTGTGTGTTGGGAGAATGTGAAGGCTGATGGAGTTGGTGTGTCTGTTAATAAAGGCTCTGAAATCTTAACTCTCCGTGGACTCAGCTGTGCTACTGAGGTAGGAGGAGGAAGGCATTTGTGTTATTGTTTCATCAATCCACCCATTAACTACAAACAGGAAACTTTAATTAAGCTGGGGCAACAGATGGTTAATTAACTTTAAGACTTTCCCCACTTTTTTTCTTTTCTCCTACATATTACACTGAGCCACTGAAAGTGTTAATTTAGCCACGTAATTTCCAAATCCAATTAATACCAATATTAATGCACCACAATCTGCTTTCTTATGTTCTCTAGTCTTATAAGGCTATTCTCTTTTGTGGATTGACTGACAGAGAATGCCCGTACACGTAAGCCGAGCAGAATGTATTAAACTGGGGTTAAGAGTGGTAATAAGTTTGATTATTTTATGCAGTTTATTATGCTGTGTTATCCTGTTAGGGAGGTGATGTTGTGGCACTGGATTGCTAATCCAGAATGTCTTGTGTCTCACCAAGTGGTCTCCTGCTCCGCCACCATGGATGTTGTCATCACACGTGGCCAGTTTGGATGGGGAGGCCCAGGAGGATGTGTCCGATAAAGTTCACCAAGTCAAATCAATCATTCATTAAATGAAGCAGTTCATCTTTGAATACATGCACACATGAGAAAGGCTACACGATGGTCCAGTCATGTAATATTTCAGGAAATATTGGAGGTTTTATTAACTTCTACATCCGTATTTCTCTATTTACAAAAGAGTCAGGGAGTGATTCAATCAGCCTTTTCATCATTTATTTGAACCTTAAGTTAACAGAGTCCAGCAAATTGTATATTGGTGGTTCAGATTATCTGGCAACAAGTGAGAGTGCCAGGTTTGGGTATAAAAGCAGCATCTGTCAAAAGCTTAATCTTTCCAAGCAATGATCAGCTATGGTTGACCACTTTGTGTCAAACTGTCAGAAAATCATCACTACTTAGAGCATTTTGGAAAGAGCATTGGTCTTTCAATGCTTATATGTAAGACAGGGGTGTCCAGCGCCAGCCCTTAAGATCATAGACGAAGATAGTGAACAGAGCGTGTCAACTCCTGTGATGTCCCAAAGACCATTCGTGCCTGTAATCAGCTGTGTTAAGTTGTGAAAGTTGTCAAAGTTGCTGCAAGGCCGAGTTCAGTAGCGCAACAGGCCGTCAGCCAAGCGTTGTGAGTTTCCAGATAGAGTTCTTCCTCTTGCTAGAGTGAGTGAGAGCGACATAGCAGCATTGCCATGAAGACTAATTCTATGTCAAATTAGAGGGAAACAGAAGCAGAGTATTAGAAGATTCCCACACCGTGCGCATCCTTTGAACCCCTGTGGAAAGAGACAGTTTGCCACATGAAGTCGTGGGATGAGGACAGCTGGCTTCTGAGAGCATTCAGCAGCTGTTTGAAGGGGTTTGAGGATAAACGCCAAGTGAATGATGCCCTGCCATTTAGCTGTCATCTTGCCGATCAGCCCCTGCCTTCTGCTGTATGTGAGTGAAGTCACCTGCCATCTGCACCCTTCCCTGTTCAGTATTATGAATCCAGAACCGAGGTACAGTTTCTCTTTTCCATTTGAGCTGTTAACATAGAGGACTGCAGTAGAAATGTTACACTGCCGAACAAACAGGTTAAGGTCAACACAGCAACCAATTGTAAGCAAAGACTATTACATGACTGTTCCTTGAATTTAATGCTGCATCCCCAGGAGGGTCGATGTATGTAAAACAAGTTACTCTGCACTTAGTGGACATTAAAAGTGTTATATTGACCTTCTGTCTTCCCTTTTGAATGGGCTGAGTTACGTTTTATTTTCTTATTGTTTGTCAAAAGCTGGTGAAATATTGTTTGACTTTTTGAAGCGTTCTTTTGACTGCAAATCAGCCAGCAGGCTTATCTTGTCCTCAGTTTATTTACTGTTAATTGAACACATGGTTTAATACTGAGAGAATATTGTCCGAGGATATCTTATGCTCTTACTCAAAGCGCTTCAACTCATTTGTTTTGATCGTATATTTAACTTGTTTTTTATTTTCTGTCTTTACTAACAGACACTTCTTTAGTACAGACAGGTTATTACACCACTACCTGGTTAAGAAAGGGTATTTTTTTTAAATTTATTTAATTTTTTTACAATTATGACCCTTAAATAAATTCTCAGGTGTTTTACTCGAGTCATTCGGTTTTTTTGAGTTCTGTGTATAAAGCTGCCCTGAAGTAGGGGTGCCCCAACTATCTGGTCCCTTATAAAGTAAGAGAGGGTTGTACTAGCTTAACATTGGTCTAGAGTGCTTGACACTTCAGCTAGGTGTAGTTAACCATTATAGCTGCTTCTCGAGACAAAAGGCTGAACCAAGGAGGCACTGTTATAGGTAGTGGGACTCCTTGTACTGGAGGAGTACAGACTTGTAGTCTTTCAGGGTGGGCTTTTTTATTGTTTTTGTTGTTTATTGTTCACTCCTACCTAGTAGGGTTATTCCCCACTAGTACATGATATTGTAAAAGATTCAGAAAACCAGTGAAAATCTCAATTAAACCACTATTGGATGCTTGTGACCTGTAAGTCTTCAGTACACAAGAAACCATCATGCCATCATCAACATAACCACACTGGCTCATAATTTTCCTGTGAAAGCAATTTTACTTCAACAGCTGTTGCAGTAGCATTTAGGTTTGTTGTCATTCTGTCTTTTTGAGATAAGCTTGTTAGCAGAGAACTTGGTTTTAAAACAAGGTTTTAAGAACATTTAGGTTTTAAAAATAGCAGACTAGGAACATGGACATTTTTTTTTAACTGTATTATGCAAGGTGAAAGCCGTGTCTCTGCAGAGAATATGCAGAGTTTTCTGGTCCCGAGCTCATTTTGGACAGAAAAACAGTGGGCATGAGCTCGATGGTCTGATGACTTTATGTTTCAGTTACTTTTGGACAAAACAGACATTAAGTTTTAAGTGCCAAGGATGACAAAAAAAACTATCCAGGCTTGTTGTTAGTAAAAGGTGTGAAAGCCTGCATCTCTGTCAGTGTCCAAGGCATGGATGATGAACATAAATTTGAAAACACAACTACAAAAGTGTTTATTTGAATTTTGAAAAAACAATGCTACTATCAAGATTACATATTTTTCTACAAGGTCCCTTATTTTGTACAATTTAGAAATACCAAAGTGCTGTCTATAACTGTGGCTGGGATAAGTTTTATACAACCTCCAGCAAATAAAAAATGTTTCATTATATTGACAGTTGCATAGTGTCTGCATGGACTGAGAAGAACATCAACTCTTGAATAATATCCCTCCAGTCCTTTAAATATATACGCACAAACATTAAAAAAAACTGTAGATCTTTTGAAATTATTTATCTTTAAAAATAAATCGGAGGAAATCTTGTTTAGCAGGTGGATGAAGCTGACGATCCAGATGAGTAGTTGTCCCATGTAGCCATGATGGACCTTTAACAGTCCCGTTAGCTAATTATTGGTATTGTAGATGGAAAATCAGTCACTCATGATAAATGAGAAACTGTCGAATGAGTCACTTACATCAGGTAGTGACAGACACAGCAGGTCACCCTCATCATCCCTAAAAAGTGGACCAACTACACCCTTGTTGCTACATTATAAAAACTGGTCTTTTAATAACAGTTTAAGTTTTTTCTTTACTCATTTACTTAGAAGAGGAAATGTTATTGTAACATTTTTGTAATCTAACAACTTTATTTACATCACACAATGTTACTATTTAGGCATATAAGAAATGCAGGAAGACAAGAGACATGACAGGTTTTATTTCTAGATGAACCCCCCCACACTTTGTACACATGAATTGGATTAGTCAGTTCATCAATTGGCAGAAATTTGAAAAGTATTTGGAAATAAAAATGGCTAAAGTTTTACGTCTATCCAAGAAAAACATGGATTCATTATATTTAATTTGATTAAACCTTTTAGTTTTATTTATTTTTTCTGTGTTTGTGTGAACTGACATCATTTTCTCAGTCTGGACACAATATTTCAATTTCTAACCTGGAAATGCATTTTCACAGCAGTTCTTGTTAGACAATGCATCATTTGAATATCTAAACTCTTATGACAATCAACGTAAATATATTTTCTTTTAAGTCTCTGCCCCTGCTTGATTTGTGTTTTGCTATTTTGCATCCCACTGCTGCTGAGTGAATATAGGCCAAACATTCCAGTTCCAGCATCTCCCCAAATTTTCTTCTTTTCCTCCTCAAAGCTGCACTCGCTGCATGACCAATAACAGCCTCGAGGAAGCGACACTGTAATTCTCTGTAAATGACAACTAATGAAGCTGCTATTTGCCCTCTAATTACTTTGTGTCTTTGAGGGGGGCTGTCAGTAGTTTCCAGACGATGCCAGTTTCATTTCACTTGGTTGTAAAAGTATTTCTTGTCTCTGTTTTTCCTCTCATCATCACCTTCAGTGGTCAGGGATAGGCGCTCTCCTCTGTGGTCGTATCAAGCACTCGCTCAATTAACATCTCATGGAAGGTGAGAGCCGTTTTGAAAACATTTCTCATTACACCTTATCACTGGGCCACAGAGGGGGGGACAACATGAAGCAAATTAAAGGGGTGAATGAGAGATGGAAAGCGAAGAAAGGAGGGAGGGCTGGAGACATCAAAGTGTTCCCACTCTATTTAAATTGAGTGATCTTGTGTGAAAGATCCACACTACATAAAGATTAACCCCATCTACCCTCCCACACACACACACACACAGCTAATATCACACACTCACATACCCTTGGATTTATGTGTCAAGGGTTAATAACTATGAGGATGAGGACACTGGAGGAGGAAGAGGGGGGGCATTTGTGTTTCTGTTCATATGTAAGCACAGATGCTTGTGTGTATGAGCATGAGCAGAGAAAAGAGAGAGTTGGAGATCACACAGCAAGAAAGGCTCAGTTTCATCACAAACTGACAGCAATGAACAGACCTGCCAGCGCTTCAGGAACACACAGCCCTCGAGGCTGGGAGCTGATCTGTCGCCTGTTTTCTACCAGTTTCATCATGTCCTTCGGCGAGATGCAAATTTGACTCGTTTTCAGTAGAACTGTTCACTTTGTGGTATCTTTGCGTGTGTGGGTTTATGAGCCTTCATTTCTTGTTTGTATTTCTGTCTCCCTCTACCTGTTTGTGCCTGTTGTTCTTCACTTTCTAAAAGTGTGTGTGTGTGTGTGTGTGTGTGCATCTCCTGTCTCTTCCAAGTTGTCTTTATACCATGTGTGTCCCTGCTCAATCCCACCCAGTGGATTAGTGACGTTGGTGGAGCTCACCCTCTCCCTCTGATAAGGGTGTGCGCCGCTGCCTCCCGCTCCCTGCTCCCTGTGCTCAATTTCAGATAGCGCTAATGGAATCTGTCCCGTGCGATTGTAATGCGAACGAGACTCATTTTCCACGGAGCTTGGAACTGTCAGCTTTCCAGGACAGTGGTGGTGGTGGTGGTGGGGGGGGGGGGGGGGGGGGGGGGGGGGGGGGGTCGAAGAGGAGGAGAGGAGAACCAACGAAGACAGGGTTGTTGGGATGATGAGGAAGGAGAGGATGAGGGTGTGTGTGGTTGACATCCTATAGTAGGGCTCTTCTTCTACGGTCAATCAACTGATATGATTTGACATTCCTCTGCTCACTGAACTAGCTGTTTATTGTTTTCAGGAACAGTTCCAACTCTGCTCTAGAATGAAATTTCAACCCCAATGCATGCGGAATATGTGGAAGAGCTGTTGTACAGCAAAAGTTCCCAACAGCGCCGGACCTCTTCCATGACTAAAATACTCTAACTTCCAAAAATGCAGTGAATGGTGCTGTGGTTGGGTGGGTTTCCTGAACCCAACCTACCTTTGAGTCCACTGTACCAGCAAATCTTTTCTGCATTCTTGCAAATAAACTGAACACAAATAATGAGAAAATTTGTGTTTGGTGGATTATTTCTTTGTTCTTGGCAATAAATCTTATACAGTTGGAGACCTTGTTTATTTCCCTTTGAAATGGTGCCACATTTGTAAGAAAAATACATTTTTGGAATGAGCACCAGAGTTGAGTATGTTGGTTGCACCCATGAAAAACGTACCAGATCTTCTCGGGGAAACAACTTATTCTGCCGTTGACTCTTGTTTGTTATCGTTTATTGGATTGGATGAGAGAAGTTTGAAGAAACAAGTTGTAAATGATTCATTCATTCATTTAAGAAACATTTAACACTGTAGCACATGGAAGAACCATACACAGCCACAACACACTATGGTGGGATGGCATCCCATTCTTCAACCAGCGTTTGTTACCAGTCAGCCAAAAGGGTTGTTTTGATCACTGGCACCAACAGCACACCCAAGCTGACCCCACAAGTGTCCAATGGCGTTGAAGTCAGGACTGCAGGCTGGTCATTCTATCCTCTTCACTCCCTAATACTGGAGGTAGTCTCTGATAAACTCTGCTTTGTCGGGGCGAGCGTTGTCATCTGAGGATAGAGTTCAGTCCCAGGCTGTACAGAGATGAGATTGCCGCAGGTGCAATCTGAATTTCCTATCTCTCTGCATTGAGATTGCCTCTAATGATGACAAATATAGTTTTTCCAGTGAGGGAGATGCCACCCCACACCATCACGCTTCCTCCATCAAAAGCTGTAACCCTATTGGTGCTGGTAAAGGTACTGTTGGCTGTGGAAACGCAACAGAGATCAGGGTTTATCAAACCGCCCTTTTGGTGGAAATGAGGCTTAAGAGTGACCCATATATGGCCTCTGACTTAGGAAAATCCTCCCACCAGTGTTGAGAAAAAAGTCATCTGATCTGACTGACCAGACCAGTTTGTCAGCACAGATATTGTCCAACTTGATCTTGCATAAATTCAGATAGAACACAGTATGAAAACCTAAAGTGGAGACATTCAGGGTTAACACTACAGAACAATCCAGTGTGACAGATAATGGTTAAGATGTTAGCTAAAGTCCAACATCTTTATTACCAGAAACCCTCCCAAAAATTCCCGACTATGACGTAATTCAATCCCATGAATAGAGTTAAAATATACTTCTTGTGACCCACTGAATTAGCTCCAAAATATCACACATTCCTGGGAATAAATTGTAATGTAGTCATAGATAATGTGCCAGCACTGCTTGGTGGAAAAGAAACGAATAATGATTTGGCTACAACATCTGCCAAGAGATGGGATGTATTAGCATACAAGTGAACAGTCACTTGTTAAAGATGACGTGTTGGTAAAGAAAGAAAAGCAGAATTGGGGCAGATTAACAGCAGGATAGGACGAAAGCAAGAATGCTCCACTGGAAAATCACCAGTCTTGCCATTGATGTGAACGTTACTTTGACATGTCCAACCTGTTTTAATATCGTTACAGAACGTATGCATTCCTTCACGGTGTCAGTTTTCAGCACGAAATCATTCAGAACACTTTAAGGAATGTGACAAAGAAGTTAAGATCTCAGTCTAAAGGTTGCAGAAGTCTGCATACGATGAATTATTACATATCAGCATCATAAAAAGAAGAGCATGACTTGGATAAAGAGCTGTTTTGGTAGAAAGAGTGATACCCACACAATGTGTGGTTTTAAATTTCTAGTTCAATTGCAAAGAGAGTCATTTACTTCAACCTATTTGTGTTTCTTGTATATACAGCAGTTAGAACGGCCTCACTCTAATGGTCTGCTCTGATTGCTTTGCTCCACTGGCCTCAGCAGGAAAAACACTCTGCCCTGCTGAAACTTGGAACTTGTAAAAGCATGTGATCGGATGTGAAATCGATCTATGGCCCTAAACACAGCATGAGTCATCAGTCATAAAAACTCTAAACACCTCATTTTGATGTCCTGGGAACGCTAAAATATAACAAAGATTATCTTTATACATTTCTAATTTATACATAACCACATGTTCTGGTTTTCAATGTCTTTGCAGACCAGCTTCAGAAAATGAAGACAATTTTGAACAAATAGAGAATTTGATTCCAGCAACAGATTAAGAAAAAAAAAAAAGTTGGGAGAGAGGCATGTTTACCATGAGTATAATCATTGTTCAAACACTGAGGTTTTCCCAGACCCCCTGAGGTTTGTTTGAGGTTGTTCCAGGCGGGAAATGCTGGTGTCTTAGGGCTCATGCCACGAGGGACTGGATTTTGTTGTTGTTGTTGTTTTGGTTTGGTTTGGTTTTTATTTTCCGCAGAATTGTAAATCTGCTGACCTCTAATGTCTCCATGTTGCTATGGAAACTAATCAAATGCATTTTATTATTGCGATCCACGGACACTTTACCGTGTCATGGAAATGATGCAATGGTAGGACAGATTGACCAGGGGTTTTTTTTTTGGGGGGGGGGTTCTCGTTTTTTTCCCCCCTGTTTCATATATTTTCTAAAATCAATAAAGTTGTTCAATGAACAAACAAACAAACAATAAGAACCCGTGTAGGCCTACTTGTGTTTGTTAGATTAACAAATTTCCAAACATGGAAACATGGATGTCTCAGTAAACTACAATGTAATAGTGAGCTAGAATATAAATGAACAAGACCCAGAAATTGTGTTTTTCCATCCTGTCTGAAAAAAGAAAAGTTTATTTATAAACAAAATGCCCAAAGTTTTTACAGAAACTCCATTATGTGATTGCATTGTAGTAAATGTGGTTATCAGAAACGTTAATAAAATGTTGAATATATGATATAATATCTTATTCATGATGTTAGAAATATTCACTTTTGGCTTTGCTGTTTTAATAAGGGTGGATTTTTTAAATCCAAAAAGTAATATTCATCATAGTTTCATAACAATGCCAAACACAAATGACACAGTGCACATTAAAAAGAAATAATTGAGTGCATTTTAATAGTTAAACAGAACAAACACATGTTTTTACAGCTACAACTGCAGCAGTAGCTTTTTTCCCTGGAAAAACACATCATATATATATAATGTACACACATCACCATATCTAATCATTTATTTTATTGTTGAATGCAGGATTATATCATTTTACAGATGGGGTGATTTTTATTTCTTTATCAGCACATTATAATGTTTGTTGGCTGTATTCATTTGGGGGAATGTGGGACATGATTTCATTTAGTGACTCCAGGTGTGTGTTAACTGCAGCCTGCAGGTGGCAGTGTTTGTACAATGAACAGTTTTTTTTTAAAAAGCAGCAACTAAATTGTTCTGCAATCATTTTGATCATCCACTGTTTTTGTCTCTTGTATCCAGATTACTCATTACCTACCAGAAGCATTTGATTCCAAAAGTGCATGTGCAGCTCACTTCACACACTCCTGATCAGAGTAAGTTATAATGTGCATCATATTTTTCTGAGTTTTACGGTAGTATTGATTTAAGGAACTTACAGGGTTTTCATTCCGGTCAGAGCCATGCAAGTGTCAATGTGTTGCCCCTTTTTGTTCACTCCCACTTCATTCAAAGGGATGAGACAGAAATGCCAATTTGGCACCATTACATGGATTACAGTGGTGGTGGACATCTTTAATCTGGGACATACTGTAGCATTTTCTGTGCACTTAAAATTGCAATCAGTCACCGCTTTCTATCCGGCAAAAACAGCAAACACAGCTGGAGCTGATTAGATTCTTTAAAATAAATAAACTACAACTTAAATCTCACAGACAAGGCTTTAACAGCCATTACTAGTTCTACGTCTACATCACATAAATGAGTAGTTTTGAGTGTTTTGATCCAAACCAATGATGTAAGAAGTGTTTTACTAAATGTCAGATGTTTGTTTTCCTTTATACAAACTGGAACTTCTAATGGACTCAAATCCAATGCTTTTCAAAGAGCGTAAACGTGTATGCATACTTCACAAATCTTGTTGCACATATGCAATTGAGCATGTGCTTAATCACCATTGGAGTTTCCCAGGAAATAAAAAAAAAAAAGGCTTTCAGGATTAAATCCTTCAAGCTGAACATTAGAGAAGTGCAGAGTTCAGCTCTTAGAGGGGAAAAAAAAAGCAAATCATTATCTTCCAGAGAGCTGGAGGAAGAATCAGAGGTTGAAGGCGGCAGACTGTGATACCGAGGAAGAAAGGCATCACGTTGCACGGAAGACAGACTGATAAAAGAATGAAAGCATCGGCAGAGGGAGAGAGAAAGGGCCCCACAAATTGGCAAAGGGAAGTCAGGGTCTCTCTGCTTTGCATTTCATTTACATGGCTGGCCGTATCGACCAATCGGATTGGGAGCAGAGCCCGGGGCTTAGGAAGGCGAATAAAGACTCCAAATGCCTTCACTGCTCTCATCCCTCTCTCTCATAATACCCTGTCTGCCCTTTTTTTCTCTCGCTGCCTCTCTTTTCTCTCCTCACTTTCATAATACCCTTTCTCTCCCAATTCTCTTCGGCGTGGTACTATAAGTAGACCCTGTCCGATGTGATATTGGGATGAGGAGAGGTGAAGAGGACGGGGAGGAGGTGGGGGTGTATGGAGATGACTTTTTCTGCCACCTACTAAAAGGAAAAAGTAATACAGTGGATGTGTGTAGGTTTATTTGCAGGGACACGTGCACACGTGTTGTGTTTTATCTTTTTTTCAGACTCTAGGAGCAGAAGCACCGTCTTAGATGTTTTTTCTTGTTTCACTGTTGATTTTCTCACCTGATGTATTGATGTACTCACCTGCATGACACCGACAAATTAAGCAGAGCATCACTTGCTCCCCTCAGAGACAAATACAGGCTAATTGATTTAAAATGCTCTTTAATTAATAGGATCATAATTAAAACTGATAGCCTTCATCTGAACTCTTTGACATGCAACTGATGCTAGGTTTCCTCAGTGGGATGTGGTAGAAGGCGCCCTTACACACACACACCCTCGCACACACATCATGGTAATACCCTTCCACTTGAATTCATTTGAATAATAGCATGTAGACAGACACATTAGAAAAAACCCAAGAATGACTTCGGGCATTCCTCACAGGAGAAAGGCAACCCCACACACGCGTGCAGGCCTTGAGGGGATCATTTTGTGCCATATTACAAGTCTAATAGTTTACCTCCCATCCATGCATGACAGGCCTCCATCTGCGAGTCAAATGGAAATTTGGGGGTTAAAGAGTTGGAGGATGAAACCGGAACCTCTTCATGCCTTTCATCAATAATAACTATATCCTCCATATCAAGGCAGCATATTTAGATGTTCCCTTTGTGCCATGCAAGAAAGGGAAGCGAGAACATGTAAATGCATTTGAAATTTTATAGGGAGAAAAGGCATCATTAAGTTGGGGTCCTCTTTCAAAGGCCTCTAAACATGGGGAGGTCACGAGTTCAAGACAGAAGACTTCCTCCCAAGAGGACCCATCCCTCTCCAACCACCAGCGGCTCCATGCATTTGTGTCTACACTACACCGCAGCAGGCTGTGGGCAGATTATTGATCTCATCTGACGGATGATCAATAACTACAGGTTTGTTTGACTTACAACAGTACATCACATTTCATAAAGGAGTTTTGATTTGTGTATATTGACTTCCCATCCATCTTTTTTAGTGTATGTTGATAGTTGTTTTTTTTTTTTTAAATCAGACACTGTGTGTGTGTGTGTGTGTGTGTGTATGATTTAACTTTGAAATCTCCTCAGTACAAAATGTATGTGTGACTGAGCCGATGCTAAGGACATTTATTTCTCCCCATCTTTCTTTTTTTTTCTTTCAAATTTACATTTTAGTGTAAATATTGCAAACAGATCCAGATTCTTAATTGTAATATTGATATTAATTACAAAATAAAAAATAAATAGAAAATAAAAGTAAAAAAAAACCCCAAACACTGTTAATAATGAATAATGAATAAAAATAAAGAAATAAGGAAAAGAAGGAGGAGGTTGGCAATTCAAATTGCCTGAATGTTACTTCAGTAATTTAGTTAGCTATCAAAATATACAAAAACAGTTTAGTATTAGCTATATACATTTTTCATGGACACATGCAATTTTTTTTAAATATCGGATACATTTTTCCCAGAAATAGTAATAAATATTCAAAAGAAAAAAAAAATCAAGTAGAATTTAACTTCCAACAATGAATCATATATAATGAGATATGACAGACAGCCGTGGTAACAAAGCAGGATCTGAATGACGGTGTCAGGGAAGCTCTGTTTGCTGTATTAATATATTAATTAATATAATAATATATATTAGCAGAAATGTAGTTCCACAATGTTATATTTGATTTATCTGCATGTTATAGCTCCAAAGATGTGAGTACATGGACTAGCTGGCTTAGTGACAGCCCTGTGTATTAATTTAGTATAATGTGCTGAGTATTAGTAAGAGAACAGCTCTTTTAAACTCAATCGAGTCCCTCAACTTTTGTTGATTAGACTATTATCATCAATAATACACTTGCTATATGTTTAAAATAATTGCTAGAAAACATTGTAATAATTGAGGCCATATGGAATATCCTCCAAAGATTCCTAAATTCTTTGCACTTGCAAAAACTACTAAGGTTATTTACATGTTGTAAGAAATCTGTTATGTAATGCAATGAGAAATAATCTGAATTTAACAGATTCATTTTGAATTTAGTAGTTTTACCAACCAGATTCTAATAGTTTACTTTCTGATATAGGAATGTGCTGCTGACAATTTGATGTTTTTTTTGTTGTTGTTGTACCGTACGTGTGTAAAGAGGCTTCTGCAGATTTGATTGTGTGAAAATTGTCCAGTAATCACGTGTACTTAATGCTAAGTGCTTTGCATGGACGCATTTCTGCAGGTGAAGGTGGGAAGTGAGTATGACCAAAGTTATTCTCTCATCACAGTCAGCTCCATCACTACCAATTTTTCTCCAGGCTGAAGTTAATCTGTGAAAACAGAACCACCTCCACTTCTCACCTTTACCAAAACACATTCACACACACATGCACACACACATCTTCACTGTCGTTAATGATCAGTAACAATGCCTTATTTGTTGGGGAGGAATGTTTACAATGGGGATCACCCCCCTAGGCGTGTCAGCCCCTCCCCCTGTACCACAGTGAGTCAGTGTGTCACCAATTACCCAGCGCAAACTGAATGAGGTCATAACGGGATGGAGTCATTAGCAAAACAAACCCGCCAACCCCTAGGGGTAAAAAGAGGAGAAGAAGACAGGGAAAATAGAAGAAGATCTTCATCCCACCGGCACAAAGACATTTTTACCTGCCCATGTTTCACTCTTCCCTGTCATCCAGCAAGCAGAACAAGATAGACTCTGTCAAAGTGGTGATACTTCATGATATCACACTATTAGAAAATATCTATAAAAAACCACTGCATTCTATCATACATCCAAAACTGATTACTAAACTGACATTCAAGCACCTGTAACTCTCAAATCTCTGGATGATGCTTGTTGAATTAATTTGATTTCTCCTCTATTTGCTGGAATTAACCTAACACCATACATCATTAATAAGCCCTCTCTGGTTTGAGTCATTCAATGGAGAAACATTTTAATAAGATAAGTGAAGAAAATAGATTTTATTTTCTGTAAACAGTCAAAACTGTCACAAAAATTGAAATATTCTACCACAAAAAGCCACAGAAGCAGATTTATCCTTTTCTTTTTTTTTAAATTAAGCAATAGTATTGTCAATGTCTAAGTTCCTCATGTCATAAAGCGGTTAATGAGCATCGCAAACTGCCAACGAACAAATGATGATTTTCATGCTTCACCGAATCATTGTGGTGGCTATTCTTTACTGGACATTTTGTAAAAAATGGCCCTCTGAGGTATCTTTAAGTTGGATGTTGTTTTCGTTGTATGTAGCCCGGCCTGAACCGCCTGTTTATGCTTCTATTCTCTTCTTCATGATGACATGTTTTGTGCATTTGACTTCATGCATTTTCTCCTTCTTGACGTCACAATGTTTTTTATGGCTGGAAAGTAGGACAGCAGATCTGTTGTGGGTCACATCAGGAATGGCAAAACACCTCTCTTGGCTGCCTACAAGCATGTTAAAAAAAGCCACAAAGCAAGTCTAGGAACTTATGGGGGAGGAATGTTTCTTCAGGCAAAAAAAATAAAATTAAAATAAAAACAGAATTTCTGCTGCTGTACCTAAAAGCATTGGCTTTTGTACATCCAGAGTTATTACATCCCAAACTTTCAAAATATTAAAGATGCTAAAAGCAATTAGTGGTGAGGTTGTTTGGTGTGAGGGTGTCCTTTGTTGCCCGTAGGCATATTTGTGTTTGTGTATCTCCATTGTGACGCGTGTAATCCGCATGCTCTCTAATCCCAGAGCAGGTGGCCAGGCGTTTGGGGGCAGTGGCGGGGGTGTAGAGAGGGCACACTCCTCCTGCTCCCCTAAACACACACACACACACACGCTATCATGTGCACTCACACACGACTGATGCACAGACCAAGAAACACGTCGAGGCCTGCTCTGCACTTCACACATTACCTCCGGGAGAGGAAGCACATAGAGAAACACACCTGCACTAGTCTGCACACACCTAATGCCTGTAAACACACACACATGTAACATAGGATTGCTTGTAATCAGCAAAAGACCCGGAAGAAAGCATGTTTCCAATGATTCCACTTGTGCACTTGCTGGCCACCCACTCCAGGAGCTCACTTAACAGGTGGGCTGAGTCAGGGCGGGGCAGGGAGCGAGGCATCTGTTAACAAACTGTGCAACCATCCTCCTCGACTGTAACTACCTCTCCATCTGCCTGGAGAAAGACAAGAAGAATGAAAAGGTCAGGAGACAACAAACAAGAAACCTCTCCTGCAGATGTAGTTTTTCTTAACCCCTCTTTATTGAAGTTCTACTTTTCCCACCTTGGAGAGGAACATGAGTGGATTTGTGTGTGATTTTGTGAAATTTTGCATGTTTTTTTTGTTGTCAATCACAGAGAGGCTTCTTGACCTTTGACATCTGTGTTGTGATACAAGGAAGAATTTTACAGTTGAACAACCTGCATCTTTAACAAGTTGTCCACAAAGTTAGTGTTGGCACCCATTTTAGGAACAACCTCAGGTTGCTAAGGGTGATATGTCCCAAAACGACCACAGGCCAAGTGGAAAGAAAGCAGGAAGAATGAGACAACCCGGCTCATTGATTAACCAGGAATGAAAAGGAAATCCTTCCCCTTCAGTTGGTTTATTCATCACAAGTAAACAATGGAGCAACATCAAGTTTATACAGTCGTCGGGTTTCTGTTTATACTTTTGGTGCTCAAACCTAATACGGTTTTCCCAAGAAGTTGTCCTGTATAAGCAAGAGGAGAGGCAGCAAACTATCTAGTCTATTGAGCTACGACGTGCTCTACGAGACTTCCTCTCTTTGGTTCAGTAGATGGTCTGCTTTCAAAATGTAAGTGAGCCTACAGTTCGCTTCTTTGGTCCGCACCGGAGTGCAAATGAACGTTCATACTAGTGCAAACGAACGGTACTATTCTAAGCAGACCGGTGTGTGTTTAAAGTGGACCAAACAGCGCCAGTGTGAATACGCACTTAATGTTTTACAGTGGGAAGAATGTTTTTTTTTAAAAATCTATCAGGATTATTCATTTTTTTTCTTTTTCAATGCAGTAGAGTAAATATTACAATGTATTCAACTTAATTCAACAGCTTGCTCTCATGGCAGAATGTGAAATAACCACCAAACTAATCTAAATGTATTCATCCAGATGGACATGCATCTTCAATATATTTTCTACAACTTTTCTAAGACAGCCAAATACCTCAATGAAAGTTGAAATGGATGATATGAAAGGGTTAAACTGAGACATTTCTGAAAGCTAACCGCAACTATATTTGATGCCTAAACCTAAACAGGTAGTTTTAAACATCTAAACTTAACCAATCAAGTTTTGTGATGTGGGAAAAGGGAAGTGGCATTTAAAGTAAAAAAAAAAATTTTAAATGTAGAAGTTGTTATTTCTATTTTGATTATTATCTAATGATTTTTAATGATTTTTTTAAATGATCTTTACACACACACACACACACAGACACACATATGTATATATATATATATATATATATATATATATATACATATGTATATATATATATATATATATATACATATGTGTATATATATATATATGTATGTATATATATATATGTATTTTTCGTATGCATAAATGTAAACAAAAGAAAATGAAACAGATGACCTCAGATTACCCATTTTACATCCAAGCCTTCTGCATGTACTCACTCTGCCTCCCATTTACTGTTCCTTAACAGAGCCTTCCTCAATCATTTCTTTGCATCAGATGCTTTTAGCATAAGCTTGTGGATGTAAATTTGGCCATTAAATGCTTGTAATCTGTTATCAAAACATCGCATTTTTGCTCTTATAAGGAGATTTGTTGTTGTTGTTTTGGGTTTTTTTTTCCTGCTAATGGTCTGTTCTCATGAAGGCACAAGTGCTTTTTGGCTAAATGTGTCCACTGTTGGCATAATCCAGGATGGCATGGTCTGATGCTAAATCGATGCTTTGAAAAAATAAAAGCATTAGGCATTAACTTTATATAAAGCTCTAAGTCTTTAATGGCATTTCATTCATTTACATGTGGTGGATTCTCTTTAATCTATCTTTTATGCTGTATGTGTACAGTATATAAAATGTTTAAAGGGCTATTTTTCATCAAATTACAATATTTCATTATTATGTATACTTTTCTATCAGACTTGTAACTCCAGCTAATTGGTTCCAATCAAATTAATTTATTTTTGTATTTTCCAAATGTTTCCTCTCTAAATGGTTCGTATGTATTCATAACAGGCTTATACAGAAAATCTGTTAATTCCAACTAAATTGTGTTGTTACTGGGTGAGATTAATATACAGATTATGAAGCAGATGCGTTTCTGTGAATTTACAGAAAGTCTTCAAAAGGATTTTCTGAACGTTTGTGGTTCAACACGATGACTAAAGATTCAAACAGCATTTGAAATGATTGGCTATAAAGAGGCCTTTTATTTAAAAATAGAAACTTATTAACATCACGGCAAGCAATGCTGCTGCAGATAAATAAGTGAATAATGATTTAAAGATTTATTGTGTTTTAAAGGGACAGTTTCAGGCCTAGTAACCTGCATGCAGTGTGCGATGGTTGCAGCAGGTTTTGTTACTGGAGCAATAACACTTGGGAGGTCTGATTAGTGAGATTTTTCTGCACTCTCTGATATACAACAGCCTCCATGATACTAACTGAATGAGAAAAGAGAACTATTACATATAACATGATTATTAAGTTTGATTAGAAATAATGTTTATTGCATATGGAAACAATTAGGGACATCTTTGATGAAAAAAGGTGTAGCATAAGAAAATATGATGACATATTTTTAACTATATTTCTTAAACATACGTGATGACGAGCACTTCAAATACTCTTTTTGGTTTGATATTTCTCACTAAATGAAGTCAAGCTGCATTTCTTCAGTCATGGTTCAGATAGCAAACGCTTCAGTGAAACTGCTCACTTTGTAATGTTTCGATAGTTTTTAGGAGCATAAAGAGGCAAAATAGCCACATATGTTCTTGATATTATCAAGATCTGGTTATGATCCAAATTTGACCAGAAGGTTGAGTTAAAAACAATTTTTAGCAGTGAACTGCAGAACTTCAGGTACTTTTATGTTGTTTTCACCATTCTGAAACAAGGCCTAAGCATCACTGTTGAGCTCTATCAACAAAAACTGCAGCATTTACATTAGAATAAGTGCAGATAAAAGCTAAATCAAAACGGCATCTACTTTAAAACCTTCAGTGTTTGGAGCAATTAACAGCACATTTGAGTGCTTTAAGTCCCATTAAACCATTGCACGGCATCATTTAGTGTGTGCATGATAAAATTTAGCTTAATCCCATCAAATTGTCTAATCCACCAGTAGAAATCACTCTATAAATTCCACAGCTTAACAGGTTAGGAAGGGTCAGGAGTTGTTGACACATGCCGCGTACTTTCACCATTTTAACATATTCCTCAACTGCCAGTCTGATGAGAGCACAGAAACACTATTGTTTCATTCATTTAAATGAGATTCCACGACTGCTGCTGTTGCAGATGAATTATGTATGTGTTGCTCTGTTTACATGATAGACATTGCCTCCCTGGGAATGTAGGACACATACTTATGCATAACAATAGTTTTCAGTTATATTCTCACCAATTGGCCGTTTATCTCAAATGTTCTTCTCCTCATACAAGAAAGTCTCTACTGTTTGTCCTTGTACAGTATCTGTGCATACACCTGCTGTTTTGTTATCAGGTCTATGTTTCAGATGGCCGTTAATGCATTTGTATGTGGAAAAGGAGGGAGGGGGGCTGTCCCAATACTATACTTGCTCTTTATTCTTGAAAGAAGTGCAAACAGACAGTCTTTACATGAACAGTGAGTGGGGCATAATAGAATAGAACAGAATTTAGTATATAATACAAAATCAACTTTATTTAAATGGGTGATCCCTCAATATGAAGTGACTAAATAGTGAACCATCAGATAGATAGATAGATAGATAGATAGATAGATAGATAGATAGATAGATAGATAGATAGATAGATAGATAGATAG
>JAOXYM010000024.1:8292230-8319186 GCA_028567055.1 Leptatherina wallacei | reverse complement strand
TCTGTTTCTTTGTAATGTATATTTATAAACAAAATATGACTTGTATTTTTGTCGAAAATTGTACATGTGTTATTCTAATTGCAGAGGGAAGGAGGCGTCAGCACCAATTTTGTCTATGTTTTTCCAGTTGGACCTTTTATGTAATGTGGCTTTTTATTACTGGACTTGCAAGTTCTAACAATGCCATTGCCGAACAGTGAATCACATCAGAGTACATGGACCTGCTTGAGGACATGTTCACTAACAGCCAGGATATACAACAAATAAACTCAAAGCTAATTGATGTAATTGTACTGGAAGGTTAATTTGTCATATCCAACAGGGGAATATTTTTCAATATGGAGAAAGAGCAACAGAATAATGAAAATAATAATAATCTAAAACATTAAGCAGTAGTTTTAAAATTACTCCTACGTGTGTCGCTGTCCATTGCGCAGGAGTACTGAAATCATAATCAGTCAAGGCGTGCATTCATACCTTAATCCCTCAATACATCATAGATAAAGTTGCTGGAAACAGTGGATGATGAACTAAAAATATAATCTGTAGAAAAGTAGATTTGAAGTGGCTCGATGTTACCGAAGATACACACGTGTCTCAAACTTGTCGGCTACTTTGTAGGATGAAGCGCCAATCTGATCTTATAGCGACCTCTGCTGGAGAAACTGCAGCATTGTTGTTATGAAAGGAAACCAATGGAAACACGTCACTTTAGCGCCCTCTGCTGGTTGTCACAGAGTAAACATGGATAGATGAGTTTATGGTTTATAAGTGCGACTTCCCCAATGACATTGGCAGAATGAATAATGCAAATACAAATGTCAATAAAATGTAAATGAACCGACAGAGAGTAAAGACATATTAAAGGTAACTCTATTTCAATATTTTAGCTTTCCTGGCTTGTCTTTTTAGTTTTTTCCCCATTAAAATCCTCCACTTTATTGTTCGGTGCATTATTCTCTTGATTGTGATTGCTCTTGTTTTATTCAGCAAAAAAATAAATAAAAACTTAAAATAAATAAGATGCCTTCAGGTGGAAAATCTACTTTTGTTCAAGTGTGAGTTAAATACAGCAACTTTTTGTTACCTAAAAAAACTTAATGTGCCATTCGCTACACTACTGTCGTAAAACGTCATTTTTTGTTGTAATGGCGTTTGCTGCGACGACACTTTGCGGCAGCAGGGAAATCGAGGAGAAAGCAGTGACAAACGTCGCCAGCGGATACGTTCCCGCCTCAAAAATCCTCGGATTTATACAAAATTCGGCGAACTGTCTTATATATTGATTGTATATCCCTTCGCTTTGTTGATGAAATTGTGTTCAACGATTCCCAAGCGTGAATCTCCACCTTAATGCAGTGGGATGGCCACAGTGCCGCCTGGGCCTAGTAGCGCACTGCCTGTATCCCCGGCTGAAATACCTCCTTTCTCCGGGGCCGGGAGCGCGGAGCCCGCGGTTGAGGACGGACACCCGACCTGCCACGAGGAGGACTGTGTGGCCGACTGTACAGGGAACAAGTCGCAGCCGGTAAGCGAGGTCAAAAGGTCGGTCAAGAAGAAACCGAAGAACATGCTAGCTCGAGCTAGCCCGGCGGCGTTGCACCTCAAAATGCCGGCCCGAGAGCAACAGCAGCAGCAGGTAAATGGCCTGGCTAGCCCCTCGGAGGACTCTGACAACCACCAACACGCAGGAAGCATGCCTGACAATCTCAGGTCGTCCGTAGACAACTGTGACAGCAGCGAGGGGGCTGCGGCCGCTAGAAACAATAATGAGCGCTGCCAGCACGAAGGCCACAGCCCCTTCTCCAAAAACGGCAGTCACTCTTTGATTAACAGTAGCCTAAACGGGATGCCGGGTTTCACGAGACCTGAGGCGGCCCACGAAGGGGAAAACGAGTTTAACCACACGCAGCCTCCGAGACCGCCGAGCGACGAGCCAGCGGACCCTGCCGGGCCCGGCGGAGAAGAGAGCCCCGCCGACCCGCCAGCGGCGGAGCTGGCTCGGCTCGACCTGAGCGGCTCTCCCGGCCGAGAGGAGGGGGACAGCCACGGCATCCGCTATGTCCGCTACGAGTCCGAGCTGCAGATGCCGTGGATCATGAGACTGATCACCAAGGACTTGTCTGAGCCTTATTCAATTTACACTTACAGGTACTTCATCCACAACTGGCCGCAGCTTTGCTTTTTGGTGAGTACAACACACTGGGAGCCATCTCACTGGAATAAAGTTACCAACATGTGTCTTTAACTTGGTTCACCAGCTAAGTATACCTGAAGTTACATAATGCTGTTTGGGCTGGGTGTGGCTGCATATCCACTGCTTTTTTATCAGCTGTCAGAGTGTCTCAAAAGCAGTCAGACATAGTTCCCACATGTAGAGAAGATAAGCAGCTCACAAGTTAAGTTTTTTTGGTTTACATCTGCATGCAGCAATGTTGAAGCAAATAAGTCCGTAAACACTCAGTGCTAGTGGGCAGTTGTGTGCTTTGTGCTTCCTTTTGAGCTTCCTGTATCCATAAGTAAGTAAGTAAGTAAGTATCCACTCCTCTTTTTTTTCTTTTTTTTTTGTTTATCCCTTGAGCCTCAAGGTTGTAAACTTCCCAGTCAGTCCTGAACGCCACAAGAGGAAGTTCAGATGAATTAAAGGTCAGAGGTCAGCTCAGGAAACGAGCAGGTCTGGCAGGATGACAGGGACTGTTGCTAGGCTTTCTGCAGCCCCTCTAGTTGACACTCAAGAGGGCTTACTTTTTGAGCTTGTGTGTCTGCCGCAGGCCATGGTGGAGCAAGAGTGTGTCGGAGCCATTGTGTGTAAGCTTGACATGCATAAGAAGATGTTTCGTCGTGGCTACATCGCCATGCTGGCTGTGGACTCCAAACACAGAAGGAAAAGCATCGGTAAGATCTCCAAATAATTTGTTAAGAAGTCTGTCTTACAATGAAGAGCTCTGACCAAGTTTAGAAGCACAGCATTTCTTTTGTGCTGTCTTTGGAAATGTAATCTTACTATGCAAATAAACCATGTAGATAAGTAACGCGTTCTGTGTGAGACTCTTGTTTAATGTAGCTCATATCAGACACTTGAGGCCAAGACTCGAGGAGACAAATCTTGTTTTGGTAAAACTTTTATTTAATTTAATGCCTAAAGGCTCTGAGTTTTTCTGTTGACTCTGTCTGTTTTGTTTCAGGTACTAATTTGGTGAAAAAGGCCATCTATGCCATGGTGGAGGGGGACTGTGATGAGGTAATCTCACTAGAACACATCCAGGATAGATGGAGGGTTAAAACAACACACGGAGCAACTAGCGGTATAAGTCAGTAATGTGGAGCATGTGTGTGTCTTTGTAGGTTTCTATGTTTCAAAACCAAACGGAGAGGGGAAAAAAATCTTATTATTATATCAAGGTCTACTTTTCCTACCCCTAATTTAAGCCTTTCATTATTTCCTCCTCCTTTTAAACTGATTTACTTGCTATGTTTCCGACAGATTTGTGGGTTATTATTTATATTGCCACAAAACGAGAAATGTTTTGATCAGAAATCCATTTTTGATGAAGCCCAAAAAGGCTTATTTTACAGCTTGAAAGCTAAAGTGAATAGATAAGTGTGGTCTGATAACATTGACGCCAACTATAAGTATGCATTGAATGAAATCTTCTTCCAACATCACACACTGCTGCTCGGTAGACGATTTTATCAGCTTAACTGTTCAAAGACCTCTTTGTTGTATTTTTAGTATCTTAATGTTGTCGGTGTATGGCATGTCTGGACTCTGGACAATACCAGTTTACAACCCAGACTCCTCTACCACGGTTAAACGTACAGGGCATGTCTTGCAGAAGTAAGCAAAACCTTTCTCTGTCATTCTGCATTAATTGGTCCATCTACAGAGATGTGCGCTAGCCGTGCCATGCGCTACTAGTGCACCCCGTCCCGTCACACACGCCTGCATCTAAGATTGCTGAAAAGAATCTTGATTCGTAAAAAAAAAAAAACCACAGGACAGTTTTCCACTTTGCCTCAGTCCTACTTCCATGAGCTCGGACTCAGAGGAGGTGGATGTTCTTCTGGATCTTATTTGAATATGGCTTTTATTTTCATGCTGGAGCTTAGATTTGCATTTGTATTCATTTCAGATGGTCCTCGAGCCTCGCGCAGTGACTTCTACAGAATGTTTTTTTTAATCCACGAGGCCTTGTTGGTCTTGTCTCTTGTGTACAGAGATTCTCAGTCTTTTAATGATATAATGAACCACAGATGATGAAATCCCTAAATTCTTTCCCTAATCACATTACAGACATGTTGCCAGTTAAACTGAGTTATTAGATGTTCAACCAGGTGGTGGTTTTGCATTATTCCTTATTTTTGTTACCATGTATATATATATATATAATTTTTTTGTGTATATATATATATAAAAACATTTTGGTAACACTAAATGCTAAACGAGAACGTATTTTTCCAAAAATAACGACAAACTCTTGAGATTTTTCATTACACTGATTCAGCCGATTCTTCAAAGTGAGGAGCCCGTTGGCAGGCGGTGCTGCTGCTCTTGGTGTTTTGCCCAGGTACACTCTGTCAAACCAGCAATTTTCTGATCGAGGGTAGAGTGCTACTCTTTTCTGAGTTACAGTCACTGCTACTTGCATATCGAACTTTCCTTGAACGCACCAAAAATGAATCCTTTATGCCGCCTCTATTCCAGCTACCTATTGATCACGTGTCTGAAACACATGCTTCAGATAATTGGATCTTGACGTCCGCTTCGGAAAGAGATTTCAAATGTCCAATAGTTTTTTTGTGCCTAATTTAATTAAATACTGTATTTGTTAACGCTAAATGATTTGTAGTGCGTTTTTGGTTGCTGTAGATCCTGAGTTCATAAACTTAGTTTTATATGTTTAAAGCAGGAAGTCATCTTCACAAAACTCCATCTGCTCACCAACATCTCCCTTTGTGTCCCCCCCCCCCCCTTAGGTTGTGCTGGAGACTGAGATCACCAACAAATCAGCTCTGAAGCTGTATGAGAACTTGGGTTTTGTCAGAGACAAGCGGCTGTTCAGATACTACCTGAACGGAGTGGACGCGCTGCGACTCAAACTGTGGCTCCGCTAAAAAGGAAAAGCAGAAGGGACGGGGGGAGGTCGGGACAGCAGGTGCTGTTCACCTCTAACACTATGAGCTCAACAGCCTCAGCTCTTCCCTGGTCATTTCGCTCTTAAAATCACACACACACACACACGTGCGCATACACAGTACACATACATACACGCACAGTCACACCTGTGTTGAAAAGCGAGGAGTATGCACATAGGTATGCATAGACACAAGACACGCACCCTCCTTCTCTCCTTGACCTCTGAACAAGTGTTGTTTAGGCAGAAACGGACTGAAATGCCGTCAGACATTTACACGATGTGGCCCCCCCCGATACTTTCGGTGGCGGAGGACGGTGGCGGAGGACGGTGTCTGCGACGGCCCCCCTCTAAGGATGTGAGGCAGCTCGGTTGGGGATTTGCATCCACAACCCGCGGGGGGGCGAAGACAGCACACCAAATGAAATCCTACAGAACAAAACGGACGGACAGGAAACCACACACACACACGACGGCAGGAAGCGTGGCGGCACACACACCGACTGGGAAGAAACTATTTGTGGAGTTTATTTTTTGTGTTTGTTTTTTAAAACCTTGTTAGTTGGGAGGGGTTCGGTGGGCGCTATGGTATGACTGTGTTCGTACTTCCTCTGTTTTTTTTGTTTTGTTTGTTTGTTTTCTTCTGGTCTGTATGTTGTGTGGTTGATTACAGGGTGAGCAAGTGAGCTTGTGTGACTGCACACTGTTTGTTTTTGTTTCCCATTCTGTCCAGCGGGTGCAGCACTTCCCCGCTGTCACTCCCATCATCGTCCCCCCCACCCCACCTCCGCCCCACCTCTTATGTCAGCCTCCAGGACTGAAGCCTGTAAAGATATGCATGCATGTGTTTTAATGTGAGTGCAGGAGTAAAGAGTGTGGCGATGAACCGAATCTGAAGCAAAAGCCTCTGAAGCCCTTCCTCTGTTTGGTGTGAGAGCAGAGCAGCTGATCGAAACAAATCACTCCATTATCGCCTCAAACTTTGCCCACATTGTGGATCTAACACCTTTTACTCTTTTGTTTCTTTCACTAAATGTTATTGAACCCTTTCAGGGTGGGGTTGAGGAGTTTAATTAGCATTTTCCTTTCCCCCCCACCCCCCGAATATCAGAGCTTGTTTTCCTCAAATGCACTGCCAGCCTCTGCAGAATCCCCCAAAAGGGAGAAAGAAACGTGGTCTTTCAGCGACTCCTTGCCAACGATGGTGTGTTCAATTATCTCCAACCCATCTATGTTTACTAATTCACATTATTAGTCTTGATTTTCCGCGTTGCAAAGTGCCACTAAATCCATCAGCACTAACGGCCACGACTGCAGTGGTCTGCCTGCTGACGGGCAGCACTTCTGGTCTGCCTCAAGGCAAAAAGTGTTACATATGCTGGATTCCTGTTTGAGTATGCTGTGTGTGTGTGTGTGTGTGTGTGTTTGTGTGTGTTTATGTCTTGGGGGGGGGGGGAAGGAAAATAGACAAGTTTTCTTAGCGGATTATATTTTTTTCTTTTGCTTGCTTTCAGTTTCTTTAGACCTGCCATCTCTACACCCGTATGTCCACAATGCACTTCCCAGGTGCTCAACCTAAGTCGATACACAACCAACCTCGCAGATGTTTTGAGATTTCCATCCTGGAACTCGTCTCGGATGCACGTAGATGTTCCAGTACACACTAATTGGCAAAGATCTTTTGCTTCAGCTGCTTTTGTTTTGTTTGGTCTTAACAGTAAAATGAACAAAGGTCAGATGCACTTCTTTAAAACCTGCTGCAGTGTGTGTGTGTTTGTGAGTAAGTGTGAATGTGTCTGAGTGTGTGTTTTCTGCTATTCGGACAGCGGTGCGGCTCTGTTCTGCTCTGTTTGACTCCTGTTTCTCCACATTTGTGAGGAAAATCTGAGCTTCTACCGTGATGCTTTTTGTTCTGGCCTATGGAAGTCAACAGGACTTGTCGGGTATAGGAAGGAACAAAAGTGCACGTTTTATTTTAATATTTCAGGATTAGATCAAGTGCTCGAGGTTGTAGATACGGGAAAGAGATCGGCATGATGGTTACGGGGAGGATGCAATGCAAATCTGTTCTCCTCTGTAACATGTCAGGTTATGTGATCGGACTTCATCTTGCACTCGTCTACGATATTCAGAGCATTTCAAGACATCGGCTTAACGAAAACTGACATGAAAGATAATCAGAGGATGTCACCATTGCAAGATGGATGACACATTAAGCTCTTGATCATGTTTTGAGATTATTTCCACCTTCAATTTAGCCGAGGTTTTACATGCCAGGAGGTGGAAGAGGGATGGAACAGAGCTGCCACCCTTTCGATGTGTAAGTTTGTGTCTGTGCGCATTTGGAGCAATGGATCAGATTACTTATTTTCCAGATTTGTATAGGAGTGTTGTTCTATTCATTGGTTATATTTGAGAGGTTTTTTTTTTTCTCTGTGAATCATCTGTTGGGTTGGGTTGATTTACCAGAGTCGATTTTTATCTTTATTTTCTGTGCTACTTTAACCCATCCAGAGGTGTGGTGAGATGAGCTTACAAAAACAATCTTAGACCTTGAACACCAACTGTTCTCTTTGCTGCTCATCAATAGTTTTTTTTTTTTTATTGTTTGTTTTAATTATGACCCTGTTTAAATTCCTCCTTTTTCATTCTGGAGGATTAAATTGGTCCCTGTGTCGGGCATGTTTTTATCCCCTCTATGTTCTGTCACTGTCTTGGCCTTCCTTCTTTTACACACTGACCACTTATGAGAGGAAAGAGATTTACTATCTCATTCTTTCAGACCAGTTATCAGTGAAAGCAGATTGTTATAGATTTTGAAGGAAATAGTATGTCATCTTTTTTTTTTTTTTTTGTCTCAATCCTGTGAAACTGGCAGTTCCATGAGGTTTATGGGCATTACAGCTGGCCACAGCGAGCCAAGTGGCTCTATCAAGATCACAGACTGAAGGGCTCTGTCATCAGTTCATATCCACGGCTTGCGTTGTTGCAGACTTTACCCACTTTTCTAGAGCGATGACTCCTCGACAGTTTGAATCAGTTTAGACATGACATGCCAGTTCAGTGTTCGCAGATGTCAGAAGTCATTTATTTCCTCATCTTGGACGTCGGCTGTGTTATCCTTACCCAGGGCAACTGCCATCCTACATTTGCAGCTATAAATTCTTTGCAGAAACCAGCACGTCACTCAGATTTTTATTGGCTGTGCCACAAAATGCTCCCACGACACACGAAACCAGCCAGCCAACCAACCACAGCGGCTTCCTGCAGTCTTTCTGGGGTGGCCAGCACTGCCCTCGCCAGGATTCACGAAGCGGGAAAAGCGGAGAGCAAATATGTTTTTTTGCATGTCTGTTTCCCTCTGTCCCTCTTCCCCCGTCACGTCTCTTGATTTATGATCTGGAAATGTCCAATAGCTTTTATTTAATGTGGAAAAAGAACACGGAAATAAATTATTTAATTTTTTTTTCTTTTTTTTTCTTTTTTTTTTAAATGCTGTAAAACTGAGTTGTAGTGTGTGCTGTTTGGAGTTTATTGAACAAACAAACAAACAAACATATGCTGCATAAGAAAAGGTCACAATCAATCAAGATCATCATTTTATTTGATCACAACCTTCTTAATATTTACACAAGGAGACCAAGAGAAGCGTTAAACTGTTTTACGTCACACCTTCACAGTATTGCATATAGACAGGCATTTATACATGTTAGATGGGCGATGAAAGGACTTTAAAAAAAGAAAAACACCTGATTTAACAACTGGCTTTAAACAACTAGAAACATTTCTGAAATAAGTTGTTAAATAAGAATATTCTCCTATGCTGTCCCCCCCCTCCCCCCGTAAAATTCTTATTAAAAAAGAAATTATTTTTTATCGTCTCCAAAAATAACTTCATTTGACAAAGCTCGTTGCATTCAGGGCAAACTTGTCCTCTATGTACCTGTTGGAGGAAAATTACCTCACAAAACAATAGTTTTTTTTTCTTTTCTTTTTTGAATCAGTGAATGGTATAATTAACATTTCCTTCAATGTCCTCCGTGTACGAGTGTGTCTTTTGTCCCAATAGAAGTGTGTCATTCATAAAAAGAAAAGTAGACTTGGGTCCATGCACAAAAACAAAACCACGAAAAAGATTTAAATAAGAACTGAGTTCTTTGCAGTGTTATATTTGCACATAAGTTTATGTTCCATACTTTTCTAGGATGATATTTTGTATGTGCTTCACAGCAACTTCTATGAACAAAAGACTGAATAAAATATTTGCATTTTCATTAATTATACATTAAAACCAAGCATCAGTTAATTAAATAGAAAGTAGCAGTTTCTAAATGGTGTGAATATATTTTTGGAGTAGAGTGGCATTCTGGGGAGGAAGATGGAAAAGATGACCTTTAAAATCAGGAAGATGAGAGGCACAATATCGCTTTATCAGTTAAATGTGAAGCTAACTTTCCAGCTGATTTACATGGTGTGATGTAAAAACAGCTCAAACTCCCAGAAGTCATTAACCCCAATTCAAGAAGTTGTTCCACAAATAACAAACATAATTTTTCCCCACGTTGTTTTCGTACAGATTTTAAAATGAATAAAATCAGATGGATGCTTTTAACAGGCTGATTTTTCTGGTACCTTCGGACAACCTATGCTAACCGCTAGCTCCAGCTTCCAGCCAGCTTTTTTTTTTTTGCAGGAATATTTCATTTATTTCCAACTCCCATTTAAAAAAAGAAAAATGAAATAAAGGTGGAAAAATCTAACATCAAGAATTCCACATGGCACAAAAAGTAAAAAATATTAATAATTGGGTTTTGTTGTTTTTTTCTCCCCTTTAATTATACCAGTTGGTGTTGTATTATACATAATATGGCAAAGGTTTTGGCACAACTTGTGGGGGGGCATTACCCACACATTTGTGTTGCTTATGCCACAGACACATGATCCTTACAAGTTATACCTCATAAAGGTGAATAATCGGGCTTTATAATGATGTATAATACAACACCATTTGGTATTGTTAAAGGAGAGAAATAATCAAACAAATTTCCTTTTTGTATCAAGTTTATAACTATTTACACAAGTTGGACTAAAACTATACCTATTAGCTATAGATAGTATATACATTTGCCTAAATTATTCATACCCATGACAAATTTAGATTAGTAGTGATTGTGATTTTTTTTAAAGCTGACCAGTAGGTTTTTTCTAATTCAATACATTTTGACATACGATACTGCATCAAAAATGTTTAATACTGTATATTTTTTCTATAATAACCCCAAATTATTCATACCCTTTCTCAGTAATCGCCAAGTGTTTACTCAAGCTATTACAATGTATTTTATAATTTTCCACTGGGATTTTTAGACCACCCTTCTGCTTCAATGTTTCGGGTTTTCCGAGTCGCAGTTATTCTACCCATCACTTTGGCCCTTCAGATTCAGGTCTGGACTCTTGCAGCAGCACTCCAGAGACTTCAAATTGATCTTGATCAGCCTTTTGCTCAACTGCTTCAGCAGTCCGTTCCAGATTATTGATTTAATGAATAGTCTATTTCGGTCGAATTACTAATTTTGCTGCAGGCTGCCAGAAGTTTTCTTTAATTCTCTTATTTAGTGATCATGCCAAAGATCACCATAAAGTCCAACCTGATGTATCTAAGCAATTCTGGTCCCATCATCTCATCATCTTTTTAAAATCTCAAGTCTTTATTTGGCCCTTTAACAAACTGTGGAAAATATTAACTTTCTTTTTTTGGGGGGTATATCTGCTTTTTATTACCGTGTAACATGTCAAAATGATTGTAGTGTAGTCTTATGCTTCGTGGTATCCATCAGGGGGCAGAAGACAAGTTACATATTGTATACTGCAGGGTTTTGAGCAAAGTATTTATCATAAAGTGATGCAAAATGTCTCAAACTGTATGCATCAAATATGATACGTTTGGTTATAGGGTTAAGATCATGGAGGAAAACATCAGGCTGTCTGAAGTAATAATTGTTCTTAGTCAGCATTCAAACAAAAAGTTTGAAACATGCAACATCCTCAACGAAATTGTAAAAGTTATGCAAATGCTAACAGAGAAAGGGTAGGAATGATTTTGAAATAATAAAAATGCTAATTTTATTGATAGCATCTATATTGAATTGTGTCCCCGTTAGTCACGTCATTTTCAAAGTATCAATTCATAAAGTTCGCTACAAAACAATCAATAATAAGCATGGGCATGAATAACTTTGGCCTAACACTCATTTAGACATGTTGATGCAATTCTTCTGCAGTCCCTTAATGACTCGACAGAACACCTTTTGGCTCTCATATCCCCTTCCTCTCCACAAACCTGCTGAGCTAAAATCATCTGACAACATTTCGAAAAGTGCTCACATTTGTCCTCAAACAAAAAGACGGGGTATAAAGCTGACCTGTGTGCAGCCTGTGCAAACTGTGCCCTCTACTCAGATGCATTCTGTGGCTCAGATGAGTCATACCCAAGCAGGTTAGGGGTGATTAGAGATGCAGTAGTCATTGCAATGGGGGTGTTTACCAGGCTTTCCTTGCAGGAGAGTCCATCGAGGGCCACCATCAAAAGAAGCCCAAAAAAGTCGACCTCAGAATTCATCCTCTGAGCTGTCCGCCAGGAGCATGGCTTGATCCTGAGAGCTGGTGCCGGGCTCACGAGGTTGCTGTGGATGGAGACATGACCTTAATGTTGAAAAATATGAGCAATACTGGACAGATTGTGCCAGATAAAGAACAGAACCTGATCGGGATACTGACCTCAGGCTGTCGGACTTTCCTTCTCTTGTGTTTGAAGCTGTTCCTTCTTTTGCGGTGAATCATCCTGATGCTGTAGAGGGCGCCAACAATCAGCAGGGCCCCTGTGATGCCGATGCCTACGGGGGCCAACATCCCAGACACATAGCCAGCCTACCCAAGGTGAAGACACGAAGGTTAAAGCAGAGCTGAATTGAAAGCATGTTTGTTCCCATCATAAGCACCCTAGATTATAGCTCCAGAAGCTAATTTCCAAAAGATCCATGAAAAGAAAAGACTTGAAGCAGCCTTTAAAGTAGACCAGCGTGCTTTAATTGTCTTTTTCATAAAAAAAAGAATCGGTTCATCCTCCAGTTTATGATGTAAAAACAGGTAATATACAGTATGGACAACAGGGGGCAGTCTTACCTTTTCTCTGATAAGCTCTACCCAGCTACGCACTGGAAGAAAAGAGCCATAAATTTAGCTGGGTAACATACACAATACAGACTTCATTGTAACATCACATGTGTTCTCATGTGCTCATACTCAGTCCCTGGTTGCGTTGAACCCAGACAGGAGGGGGAGGGATGAGACTATATGTTGGCTGCGTTGAGCATGTTTTAGGTGCTCCTGTTAGGTCTTCCTCACTCTCTTCCTCCAAGGATTCCTCAGAGTTCTCATCATCCTCATCCTCGTCTGCCTCCTCTGTGGAAAAAAAAGGGCATACTGAAGAGCCATGATGGATGGGGCAGCTATTTTTGGACTGAATTCTTTAGGGGAAAAAAACCTATTCTGCAGGTAGTGTAGAAACCCATCTTACCCTCAGACTCCATCTCCTCTATCCCAGATCTGGATTTGTGTGGAAGCTGATGAGTTACCATGGTTACTGTTGTCATAGTATACTGGAGGGATGACAGGGAGGGGCCAGTCGGGGGCATGTTCTCCCCAAGACTTGATGTCCTCGCAACACCTATGTTAAAGATTATATAGAATCTTTAAAAAGTTACCAGGACTTTTTCATACTGTTTCTGCCACTACAGTCATTTCAATAACGCTGTTACACTTTCAAGTCTGATGCATGTGTTTTCTGTAATGTCTAAGCAGTACTGGGGTCAGTTTGTGTTTAAAAACAACAGACCAACTTATTTGCAGGAACAATTTTGTAGTCTATCACACTGAACGTTTAGTCTCAGGTATCATTTCAACTTTCCTTACTTTATGTATTGCTTGTAAAAAAAGAAATAAAAAAGCGATAAGTGCAGCAACATAAATTAAAACACAACGCCAAAATAGTTTATACAAACTCTTCTTTGGTGGTTTAATGTATTTGCTTCCATTTTATGTAAAGATAATTCCACTCTGCTTCAATAATGTTGAGAGCCAGTCACTCTATAAGACCTTTTGGTGCAGATTTTTAGTCCAGTTCCTATGGTATTTGGCAAACCTCTGCCTTTATCTTGTGCCAATTATTGTTTAGTTGTCCACTTGTCCATTTCTTTTAAGGGCACACTGCTCACCATGCCAAGAAATGCCAAGCTTTATGGCTAATAGCTCTTGGTAATTGCCTTGTTGGTGCCATATTGTTGTTTCATGCCTGCCAACCTGTTTGTTGTTAGTGCAATGAAAGAAACGTTAAAAAAAAACTGGAACAGAAGAAAATGAGAATTTTTATGTTTGAATGAATCATGAATCAGTGTTAAGTGGCTTGAATGTAACAACAAATTTCTCTGAAATTGGTACAAGAACTGCACTGAAAAGGAGAGAAAAAGCAACCAAATTCACGGAAAAGATGGAAAGACCTTCAGAAGTTCTGCAGAATCATGTTCAAAACTAGTTCAATAAGTTACCAGAAAGTTTGGTACTTTGGAATTAAAATTTAAAGTAAATATGGGGTCGCTCAAGACTTTTACTCAGCAACATATAATCCAGAAAAGGTCAGAAGCATGGACTGAAATTCTGATGTCAATGAACAAGGAAACTTGTACATAATTGTGTTAGTAATGACAAATCCTAATTTAATTTAGTTTGACCACGAATAACTTGATTTTGCACGCGCTTCCTCGTGCACTTCAGTGTGGTGAACTGTAGTGTCGTGATCCATAATATGATAAATGTTGGATAGTAGCATGAAGTTCTTGTGTATGTATCAGGTTGTGAGTCCATAAAGCATCATGTTGACTTTGAGATTCATTCATCCATACTCCCGGATCGTCTCTTTCACCTTTCTCTGGACGATCCTCCGGCTCAGTTTCGACTTGCCGCTGTGAAACAGACGGACCTGAGGCGCTGACTGGCTCCAGGAGCTCAGCGCCAGATGTCTGCCAAGGTGACGTCCAGTCTGGCAGAAGGACGGATGGGTCGCGCGAGGGACCATCGCTGTCAGTCTCCACTGTGACCAGCTGGTCAAGATCTACCTCTGATAGAGGCAGCCCTCTTGTCGCCATGGCACCAGGAGGCTGAGCGCTGCCTGGCACATGGGCGGCTGCTGCCCCCTCTGCTGTGACATCCTCAAAAGGCTCAAAAATGAGAGGGAGAGCCTCAGATGACATGGTCGCCTCCGTGGCTTCATCTTGAGACAGCAGGACTGCTGTGTCTGCTGGAAATTGTGTCAAACACAGAGACACAAGAAAAAAAGCTGTCATATGTAGCATGCAAATTCAATTTCCAAAGGGCAGAACTGATTGTTGCATCCAGTTAATTGCTGCTTAATCATGACAGACTTCCTTGCTGTCCCAAAACTAAGACAATAAATGATAAGAAGTGAGGATCTTGCGTCATCTGGCAGCTGAAATAAAAAATGTATGTTTTCCATGGCAAAGCAGAAACTGTAGCTTATTTAGTATTTATAACAGAATGTAGCCTTTTGAAACAGATTCTCTTTAATGCATGCGGCTTTCTCATTAAAAACACTTGCTAAGAGTCAAAATCACATATACGGTGCAAATCAAACAGCTTGAATAAAAAAGTTCTCTCCAGAGAAGAGACCAGCACACTGGGAGTTGTCACAAGAGAAGCTGTTACTGCATTACCTTTGTTCCAAAGCATCCCAAAAGTAGGCTGAAAAATGCGTATGGCCTCTATCCTTTTACATAATACCATTTTGGGAATTGTACCTCTTTGTCAGCTTCATTTCCTATTTGGAGAAAGCCTCGTCAAGCAGACAATCCCCATATTGACACATATTGGCTGAGACAGATTGCTTTAATCCATTTGCCTCTCCTGACTCACTGAATAATCACCTGCCTGGCTCTTTACAAAACCCTGGATGGGGGAGTGTGAAGGGTGGGGAAGAAAGAGAGCAGGTTAGGGGGTATGAAGATAGAGAGAGGTGGGTGTCGAATCCTCCAAAGACTTGTATAACAAACCCTGCCACCAGCCCTCTCCTGACTCTTATGTAGTGTTCTCTTTTTTCTAACTTGAGTCAGGAATAGAAAATAATTAGACTACCCCGGGTCCCAGCTGGGGTTCAAAGTGGAGCGTGGAAAAGCAGTCAGCCTTTGGTGCCAGTCATCAAAGGCAATCTTTGCCTCTAGATACGTCGTATTCATTTCTACCACATTTTTTAATAAAGCTTCCTAGAGCAAATTCCAACAAGCTGGGACATTTGGCTCGGATGACAGTAGGTGCAGAGGACTGCTTTAAAGACTTTCTGGGACCCTTTATTTTGTAGATGGGCAATTAAAGACCAGCAAAGGGATTATAGAAAGCTTCACCCTAATACAAAAGCGACCCATGTCTGTTTTCTTGTTAAGTTTAATTATGCATTTGTAACGTTTTCAGACTTACCTCCAGCAGGCTTTGTCGCTTCTGTCCAAAGGCTTTCCAGGCCGTCATCTCTGGGCGTCGAGTTTGGTCCAATTTCAGGTAAAACAGGATCTGTGAGAGATGATTTTGTGGCTCCATTGTAGCCCCAAATTGTCAGAGGTGTGGAGGTCCGAGAGGTGACAAACATAAAGGGAGGGATGGCACTATGAGACGTCAGTTTCTGGGTCCAGAGGGAAGTGTAGAGATTTGGAGGCTCTGTGGAAGATTGCAAGCTTGTTTCTGGGTTTTCATCCTGGATGGGATCAAAAATCAATGATTTGGTCCTGCCCACTCCACCTGGTTCGCTGTTTTGGCTGTATGATGCATTCACCTGCGATGGCAATGTAGCGGAGGCCAATAATGTCTCTGCTGTCTGTTTACTCATGTCAATGTCCAGCTCTTCTTTTCCACCTGTAGGACTTAAAGGTTCATCGTCAACTGATACATCCTCTTCATTTTCTGGATCTCTCGTCTCAGACGTGCTCTTAGTCTTCTTTACCTCGCTCCTTTGGCTCCATGGCTCTCCACCAGACTCATTCAGCCCAAATCTTCTATCAAGGCTGTCCCCATTTTCTGTCTGCGTCACTGAATCTATCCCCTCAGGTCCTCCATTTGGGTCAGTCCCTCCTCCTGCACCTACATTCAGCAAGAAGCCAGAAACATACTCCTTATTCGGGGGTACAGACTCTATATCTGTGTTGTGTGTTGACCCCGGAGTTGTTAACGAGCTGTCTTGCGTGTGGTTGAAGTTTGGCTGAAGAACGGGAGCTCCGCAGACACAGAGATAGGTCCAAGCCAGGAGGAGGTGGCGGAGCATCCAGGACATCGGCATCTCTGTCTTGTCTCAATGCCTGTTGACAGTGGACAGAAGTGATAAATGCTAATAGCCTTAAAATAGGTTTGACATGCACACATGCAGACACAGAGACAAATCGGGAGTGATGCTTTGGAAGGAAGATGGGGGACAAGGAAATACACATTTAAGTGTCAGAATGCAAAAGGGACTTTCATTTAGGGGCTTTCCGGCATGTGATAACCACAGAGAACGGGATTAACTGAGCATTTCTGCCAGCCTCAGCTTTGATGCTGTTGTTGCAACATTGAAACTCAGATGAAATTCCCTTTCATCTGAGACTCTTCTGTTCATTTGCTGTAAGCACAAGAAAACGCAGGACATACACACACACACACACACATTGAGGGAGAAAGAACGAGGAAAACTGACACAGCAATCCTCAGCACCCCTTCACTTCAACTATAAATAGCACTAGGTTTTCTATCCTCCAGGATCCTCTTCAGATGGCTCAGTGAATGTTAAATGTGTGCATAATACAGATAAAACAGAATATGTGCACATGAACAAACAGAACATGAAATCAGAAACAACATACCTTACATGCTTTGCTTCACAGCTTCATATAATTTATCTCTGCTTCTAAAATCAAACCACACGCCTGCTCTTGACAGGTTGACACCCCTCTATATTGGATCAGACAAGCGTCTGAGAAAAATCATCCCCACGACTGTAAAATGAACAGCGTTACCATATAAGCCACTTTTCTGCCTTTGCAAACCCCCCTGTGAACAATCCACCAGTGTGCACATGCAGCCGACCACCTGACAACATGACCGCGCCAGCTTTTAGACTGTAAACAAATTCACACTGCGGTGTTGAGTCACATTTCTCCAGTGTGACTGCACAGAATCACCATGCTGGAGCTATAGCCTCATAATCCCCGTAACAGCCCACCCCCCCTATAAACAGGATTAACCATCAACACTCTGCTTATCGAGAGACAGATTCGCAATAAGGATCCATTTGAGTCGCATCTAACTAAAAAAATAAAGCAATTACCTTTTAGAGTTCATGACGGATTTCTATGCGTGAAGACGCGAAGCTTCTCATGTAGAGCGCGAAAAATGTAGAACATGCAAGTCGCGTGAATATTTGCGAAATTCAAGGTAGTCTTTGCGTGGAAATGAAGCTGTAGGAGAGGCTCGTTGTTGTGCAGCTCCGCGTCACTGACTGAAAGTCGGTCTTCTGTAGCCCGCCTGCGTCTGGAGGGCTGCCATCAAATGCTTCAAACTTGCGAGATGTTATCATTTATAAGTTTACAGCTCCTTTCAAGCAGACATCCTTCCTTTACGGCCATCCTTCATGGCCACCACCTGCGTTTGTTTGGCTGGTGGTGCTGAATGGACAGTTCCTTCCCCTCTACATGTGGTCATTTTCTGCTACCCTGAATTGGTTTACCCAATTTATCTTGTCCACTAAATGTCTTTTATAACCTTAACATTTATAAACTTATTCAAATCTTTTAAATCCGTTTTGCAAAAGAGATACCCCATTTATTTTGTTGCATCTACAAAAAGTACCAGATACATTTTAACAGGGATGCAATAGTATTTTTTGCAACAGCAAAGCGAATCCCAGTGAACTATTAGCCCCCAAAAATTGGATATCTTGTTTTGTACTTTGAAACTGTACGTTCAAAGGGCAAAACAAGAAGTGTCAGGTTTAAAATAAAATCATTTACAGCCTAAAAAAATTATGTTCTTCACAAATACTAAAAGAAAATCCAAAAAAGACCTGACACAGGACCTAAGAAATGCATCCGGCCCTTTCTCTCCATGATAAATTATGAGTTCTTTCTGACATGCAGCAGATCTGCATAATTGTGTCATTTGGATTGTTGTTGTTTTTTTTTGTTTCTTTTTTCCTTTTTAATCAATCAAAGCTTTATTTCTATAGCACTTTTCATACAGATAAATGCAGCACAAAGTATTTTACAAAATTATTGTATTGAACTGACAGTCATGGCAGCATCAAGAATGTAATCTATGTGATATCCCTTAGATTATTTGACTTGACAAATATTTGTCACAGTCCTGCACTTGCTGTAGTTTTGGGTGTGTTTTTCCTTTGAGAAGTTGGCTGGGCTTGTGAAATCATCTTCCTGGATGGATTCTGGCCTCAAGCTCTTTTTGTCTCACCTGTTGCTTATCAGCTTCATCAATGAACACCCATCAAAGACAAGCTGTGGCTCCCCTCAATAAGTCCCAGATGATAAACATAAGAAGATATTGAATTAAGTTGTATCATTCTGGATACACCTCTGGATTATTTGCTACCAGTATCCCTGGAAAAATATACATCCTCTCTCTGTCAGTGACTCAGAGGAGTCCACTAAATGGGCATATATGGAAAAGGAGTAGATTTATCCTGAAAACACTATACGATTAGAATGGACCACCAATATACCAGTGCTTGTTTTTTTTTAGAAGAATAAGAAGAAGAAATGGATGTAAAGAAACATCCAAACTGTTATCAGCAAAAATTTCAAAAGCCAGGCTTTAAAATGGTTTTATCAGTGTCCTCGGCAAAACACATTTGTGACAGTAGTGTACTTTGAGATTTTAGAGGAACATGTGATGTATTCAACACCACATATTTTATGGTTGGTAATAATAATAATAATAATAATAATAATAATAACAATAACAATAACAATAACAATAACAATAATAATAATAATTATTATTATTATTATTATTATTATTATTATTATTATTATTATTATTATTATTATTATTATTATTATTATTATTATGTTATTGTCGTTGTTATAAGACATTGTAAATAGCCTTTTATGAAATGTGCAACATTGCACATTTCATGTCATGAATGTAATGCAGTCTAGTGTAATGAGGAAATGTAAGTGTTTGTGTCCCTTAATAAGTTAATAAAATGTTTTATTACTATATATTATTACTATACAGCCCATTGACAGGCTGTTAAATTGTGACAGGCCATACTTAGAGTTATAAACTCGTTTCTATCTTTTTTTCATCTAGAAAAGACTCCATTTGATATATATTTTTTAAATCACCATAGTGAAAACGGTTGAATTTCTGTCTAAACCTTTCAGTCTTTTTCTTTTTTAAAAATATATATGTATCAACCCTGCCTCTCGCCTGATACATTGCTGGGATAGGCTCCAGCCCACCCGCGACCCTGCGTGGATTAAGCGGTACAGTAAATGGATGGATGGATATATGTATCAAATTATTTTTACATCAGGCGCGGACCCGTCCCAAATGTGACGTCCTCTTTTCTCAAGACCCAGCCCAGGCTGACAGGAAGACAATACAGACTTTTGATAGGATGCAAACTTGCAGTTGTAGCCGCTAGCTGAAAACTGAATTTCCGTACAAAGGGGAATAGATCAATAAAATGCCATTATTTGATGGGCTGGGAAGTGGAGGAGAGAAGACTGCGATTGTTATTGATTTAGGAGCAGCATACACAAAGTAAGTACCATCCTTTAGCACGTAACGCTAACATCGGGTTAGCAAAGTGTGCTAACATATAGCTTACGTGGTAGGTTTTTGTTTGCTTTTTTTTAACTAACGACCCTTTTTTCCTCGAGTGTATTAAAAAAGACACGCAAGTTTATATTTCCTACGTGTAATGTGTTCTCTCAAACATGTTTTTATGTTGTCAGCGTGGTCATTTATAAGCCATCGGGCTAATGCTAAGTTGAAAAGTGATGGAAGTGTTTAGCTAGGTAAGCTAAAATAAAAAAGCCACTGGTGTTGTTGAAACAGCAACACGTACCACTGCTTAGATGTTTGCATTTAGGTTGTTTAAGACAAAGAATCAGTTTCAAGCTAGAATCTCGGATATCCCAGATATTGTACAAAGAATATATTATTGAAAGCGTCTCTCTAAACGAGTCTGAATCCCATCAAATCTAATATTAGATCAGATCTTTGCAATTTGCTACTGCGAAATCCAAGGTTGTCCCCCACAATGACTGTTGTTTGACTGGCCTATGTGGTTATTGAAAGCAAAGCTATCAAACAATCATGTTATCCTTTCATGTGTTATACCTCACACATCATCCCAGGTGTAAGGGGTTTGCAGTGAGCACATTACTGAAGATTTTTGGAACATATGAATGATCATCTAAATATATATTTTTTTAGAGGACAAAATTCACCTAAAGCAATTCACATGAAGATGATCAAGAGCACTGATTCTCTTGTTAAATAATGACGCCTTTGTCCACAGTATCTGTCCCGCAGTGTTCTACCCAGAGAGGCACTGTTAATTCATGTTGGGAACATTTTGATAACACAGTGGATATTATTCACTAACATTAGTCCTGGTAGTGACTGTCAGTGATGGTATGGTAGTTAATACTCCCATATTGTTGATATCAAAGTAAGTGGTTAAAAAAATAGCTCTAAATATTTTGATCCTCCTACATGACAGAATCCGTTTTTTTGCAGATGTGGCTTTGCAGGGGAAACGGGGCCCAGGTTCATAATTCCGAGCGAGATCCGGAAACCGGGACAGCAACAGGTGATCAGCTGCATGTAAACACATCAAGTTATGTTTGAAATTGCACATTAAATGCTAATGTCATATGTGATGTCTCTCTTTTCAGGCCATCAAAGTGGTTCAATACAATATCAACACAGAAGAGCTTTATATCATCCTCAAAGAGTTTATCCACATACTGTACTTCAGGTGAAAATCTGCACAATTGTGTTAAAAACTTTGTGAGGGAAGTGTTCAGTTATTCTGATACAACTAAAATGATCCTATGGTTTGTTATGCATTTTTACACTGTCATGGATGAGTAAACAATTACATTCAGTTCATCACTGAGTAATGCAACCACATCAAAAAACAACGTTTGTCCTTCTATTTGCCTCAATCAGACACCTGCTGGTGAACCCTCGAGACAGAAGAGTGGTCATCATCGAGTCCATCCTCTGCCCATCCCACTTCAGGGAGACCCTCACCAAGGTTTTCTTCAAACAGTTTGAGGTATTACAAGAAAGCCAGTCTGTGTTTTACAATGCACTTATTGTATGCTGTAAATGTTATTGAGGAGTTTCTTTTTTTTCACACTGACTTTAGAAATAAAGTAATTTCTTACCCAAGACACAGTAAAAGAGGAATACACTCTTATTGAAATATTACATTAATAACACTCCTGCTGGCTAAGCTGGATAATACAACAGACTTGTTAAAGGTTGTTGTTATCTGGTGTTAAAGTGATGTGGGCTGTCCGGTTGTACTTCATGTTTGATGTTTTATTTCAGGTGCCCTCTGTGCTGTTTGCTCCAAGTCACCTTATGGCCATCATGACACTGGGCATCAACTCTGCACTGGTGATGGACTGCGGATACACAGAGACGCTGGTGTTGCCTGTATCCTTTACTTTTCTGGTTCTCTGGAAGATTGGAAAATTTAATGATGTACAAATCAAATAAGCCCTAAAATCTAATAAATCAAAATGGTTTCAAGAAAAAGAAATCATTTAGAATTTGACATGTTTTAAAGAAAGTTGGGGTAGGGGCATTTCTACCATGTACCATCACCTCTTTTAGCAACTCTCTGTAATAGTTTTAGAACTGAAAGAATAGCCATTAAAGCTTTAAAAGGAGGAGGTTTCACCATTGTTGCTTGATATTGATCTTTAGTTGCTTGGAAGTTTGGGTCCTTCTTTGTTCTTTTGTTTCATGATAATTTCATGTAGGCTGAAATGTGTTTTTTATTTTAACTTGCGCTTGTGGTTGCAGTCATTGATGGTGGATTCCAAGAGACTTCCCAACCCGCTGCATTTATGTCCACAATGTTGTGTCTGTTTTGAATGTAGTGCTGTGCCTGTAGAGCACCTCTCTGTGCTTCTGTATGTGTAGAAACGGAGGATTTGTTATTTTTTTAATGCAAAGTTTTTACAATACCCACCTTAACTTTGGTAAATCAGGTTTACGAGTGCACTCCTATTCTTCCAGCCTGGGAGGCTTTGCCTCTGGGAGGGAAAGCCATCCATAAGTAAGTAGCTCGGAGAGCGTGTGCTGAATGTTCTATTTTGAACACTCTTGACTGTAGAAATTATTATGCCTCTCTTTCACACCTTTTGTAGCAGGAAAAAATCTTGCAGTCTTTTTGAGTTCAGCTTGTTTGTTTATTCTAGAGAATTAGATGGATTTCTTACGGAACAGTGCACTGTGGACACAGACACAACCACTGGGCAGAGCATACCAGCTGTTATTGGTAATTATGAACACTCATCACACATATCTTTTACAGTAGGACGATTGTGAAGCCATAACTGTTACGGACTGTTAAGTTATCTAAGAGTCAAGATCAGGAAAAGAATGTGGCTCTGACCCATAATGCATCATTTACTATTCATAAGATGAACTTGTTTCCGTGTGACATTTGAGTGTATCCTCTCCTCAATATGTGAATTATACATATGCTTACAGTCTATTTTAAAGTTTTCCCTCCACACTTTTTCTTTACGGAGATAACCAAACTGTGACTCTACACAAACACATCCATGATTAAAACAAACAGCAGACTGAGTCACTTAACTGGACCGTTGAACTACATCTATGCAGGAAAGCATAAAAGGGCTGAGATGAGCTAATTACGGCTTTACAGAAATTGGAGAAAATTGCATCACTTAAACTACACCATACATTATTTGTAAAGCAAATGCAATTGGTTTATTGTGAATAGCTGATTTAGCATCATAATTCCAAATAAGGAGCAAAAATGGAAAAAATGTATGCAAGTAAAAATTATGTTTAATCTCTTTAATCTTTTCATCAGGGACTATCCCAGAAGAAACTGTAGAGGACATCAAGGGTGAGTTTAACTTATTTCGACATTAAGGTCTGCACCTCCTCCTCTTCTCCTAGTATGGTCTTTCATTGCCACTAGAAACAACATTAAGATATGTTAGTCACATTGAAGGTTCACACTAACTGGGTTGTCAGTGCTTGAAACAATATTACGTCAAAAAGGATCTGCTTTAATTTTCATCTAAAGGATACGTTGCAGCTTGTGAAAACAAGTCGGACCTCGCTGCCATAGTTGTTTTCTACTTTATAATTGTAATTTATTGACTAACATCTGGTCTTATTTAAGTTATCTGCAGGAAAAGCCTAAATGTTTTAATACTTCACTCAATTGACATACATTTTTGTTGACTTTTAATTCAGTAGTGATTATATTTTTGATTAGTGGTGAAAGTGTATTTGGATAACTTGGTTTTTAATGATGCAGATCTATTATTGTCTTGATTTGTGTAGAGTACCCCTGTTAGTTGGGTAGAGGTTTATCAGTAGTTGGTTCACATGACTTATTCATTGATGACATTGAGATCACAATCCTCATTTAAACAACCATTCCTGTCTTTCAGTTTGGATGTATGATATATGTGGCTTTTGTTTGGTTTCTTGCAGTGAGAACATGTTTCGTCAATGATCTGGAAAGAGGTTTCAAGATCCAGGAAGCCAAATTTAACCTGGATGGTACAGCAGAGGTAATTAAGCTGTCCATTATGTTGTCTGGTTTCCAACATTATCCTGATTTTGTAAACAAAAGTTTGTACTGAGTGAGTAGAAAATGCTTGAAGTTGCTGTGAATTGCAACTTATGTGTTCACAGCGTCCAGCCCCTCCTCCAGATGTTGATTACCCTCTGGATGGGGAGAAAATCCTACATATTAAAGGATCGATCAGGTAGTGTGATTATGTCTCTACCTGCTGCCATTTCTCACTCTTTTTCTGCAGTTTTCTTTCCAGTCTCTGCTCGTGTCCTCGTGTTATTTATCAGCAGTAATTTTGGACATGCTGGCCGTATGAATTCATTTTATTTTGATGAGGTTTTTTTTTTTTTTTTCCCAGGGACTCAGTGATGGAGATCCTGTTTGAACAGGACAATGAAGAGAAGAGCGTGGCATCTCTGATACTTGATGCTCTGGTCAAGGTAGAGAAAAACACTCATACAATTATAAAGTGTGTCATAATATTTAGTTTTATTCTTGATCTGTCACTGGTCTAGTTTAGTCCAAAATTTGTTGAGATATACACAGATCAAACTCTTGCCTAAAAATGTGTACAGCTTCCTTATGTTGCCAAAATTACATTTCTGTAAGGTCACAGACATCGGATGGGGGCACGGGGATGTTAGTGGTAGATCTCAGGGGTCCTTTTAGTTGCAGGCTGGATCCTCCTGTGGTTTCGTCTTGTTCCAAAAACAAAAGGATGTGGGTAGTTATATTTTGCTCAGGCCAGAGTATATTTGAAGTGAGAGAGTGATTTCTGGCATTAAACTGCATCTTAATAACTGCAGTATCATTCAAGTCAGCAGTCTGTGGTGCTATTGTTGTATTATGCAACAAAATATGTATCCCACGTAATCTTTGCCGCCATCTTTTTATTTGGTGGGACTAGTTTATTCCTACCATATCATCTTGCTGAACACTCAGTGTCTTATGAGAACAAGAATTTAACATCCCTTGTGTGCATGTTCACATTGTGAAGCAGCAAAACTGATTACGCAGTCAGACTTGATGTGGCATGTGGTGACACTCAAGTGAAACCTTTCAGTGTAACTGAAAGCAGTGTTTTTGTTCCGGCAGCAAATATTGCACAACATTTTCAGTGGAGCTCTACATGTTGGAGAGTGCAGTACAGCAAGCCATTTTTGTTCTGCATCATTTTTTTTAAGTAAAATATATCTAAGCTTTTATGTTTCATGTAAAACAGAACATATTGTGTAGTAATAGAAACTTTTTCCCCAAAACGAGTGTTCTAAAACCTAAAAAAATAAACTCTCCCAGCTCTCTAAAACATTTATTGAGGATAAATCATGCATTTATTCATGGGAGAAAAGCGATTTAGACATTCGGAATAGATCTGCAGTTTAAAGTTTGATATTGACACTTAAAATGAGGGATTTCTTGGTCCGGGTCAAAATTGACCCCGACCATACTATGAAGGCACCAAATATGAACAGTATGTAGGGGTTAATCAGGACAAGTTGTTCTGTAGTTCTGGATTTGCTGTTGCAATGATCAGAGAGTGAAGTACGTGTTTCTTAATTTTTCTTTCAGTGCCCCATTGACACACGTAAAGTGCTGTCTGAAAACCTGGTGGTGATCGGAGGCACGGCCATGCTGCCCGGCTTCCTGCACCGTCTGCTGGCAGAGATGCGCCTCCTGGTGGAGAAACCCAAGTACAGCGATGTACTGGCCAGCAAGAGCTTCCGCATTCATGCTCCACCTGCCAAGCCCAACTGCACCGCGTGGCTCGGAGGTGGGGCATGAGATTTACCTGAGATATATATAATTACTTGCCAAAGTGAGGGCTTTAATTACACGCTTAATCTATCCCCCCCAGGAGCTATATTCGGGGCTCTTCAGGACATCCTCGGCAGCAGGTCGGTGTCACGCGACTACTACAACCAGACAGGACGGATCCCAGACTGGTGCTGCTTGAGCTCCCCTCCTCCTGAGTCTTTGTATGAAGCAGGAAAAACCCCTCCTCCAATGATGAAGAGGGCTTTTTCCACTGAAAAGTAGATTACACTGTCAGATGATTCACACAATGTTATCCAGCCCTGACAGATCGGTCCAGTAATCTTTAATGTAACATCTGTCTATTGTGTTTACTACACACACAGTTGAAGATATCTTTAATGTCCAGTAGTGAAACGTGTTATACTGATTGTGGACTGTAAGACCGAACGAATATTTGAGTCGTAGAAAGTTGCATCAGTTTGTTTATTGCAAAGTTAAAATGTCAACTAGCTCGTAGTACATGCAGATGTGTACTGCTATTGAGCAAGAGTACGAATCTGTTGCATCCTTTCACCTTTTTTTTTCTTCTGTATTCTGTTCAGCAGAAATGTAAAATGTACAGAAATTAATGCTAATCTCTGCAGAAATCTATGTTTCACTTCAACAGTCATTTACCCATAAGGCTTTTCAAAAAAAGAGAATTTTGCACTTCATGCACTGCATCTGATAAATGCATAAACGCACTTATCAGATGCACTGCACTTATTTATTATTTGTACTTTATCTTGTAAAGTTGTTTTAAATGCACACACTCAAAGTCTCCCAGGTGTTTACAAAAGTTGAAGGTTTGTTTCTCTGCACCAAGGAGTGCATTAAGAGGGTCAGACCTGTGTACACACTGGCAGAATCCTGAAAAGAGGTCCAGTCATAACTGTGTATATTGTTTTGGGTCATTTAATCCCGTGGACATTTTACTGTTAACCCATACACCGTCATTACAACAAATAAATACTCAATGAATCTGACGTGATTTTATCTCTAGTGGTTATTTTATAAGTTAATAGTCTAATTGATTTGTGTGTGTGTGTGTGTGTGTGTGTGTGTGTGTGTGTGTGTGTGTGTGTGTGTGTGTGTGTGTGTGTGTGTG
>JAOXYM010000024.1:8270464-8284347 GCA_028567055.1 Leptatherina wallacei | reverse complement strand
ACACACACACACACACACCAAAAGGTGTCTGAAGTGAACTACCGCCCATACCCATGTGACCAACCTAACCATCATCACTGTCATCCAAACTAATACAAAAACAATTAATAAACAATCTAAAAATAATACAACATTTAATCCATCAAGCATTTATGGCTCCTACACAGGTGCTTCTTCACAGTCGGGCTCATACATCAAGTGTATTAGCATTGTCCAGTCAATCATTAATCGTCTATACCCACTTCTTTTAATGCAGGGTGATGTGGTGCTGGAACCCATCCCAGTGACTGCTAAGTGAGAGGCATTGTGCACCATGGACAGATTGCTTGTCATCGCAGGGAATTAGTTTTGTGTTGCACTTTATAATGGGACTGCATTCAGTGTAGCAAACTAAAATGCTCAAACATGGCTTACAGATTACCAGAGTTGACTTATAAAAGCATTCTTGAAAATATACTTACATGTTGCTATTTTTATTATTATTATTATTATTATTTACAATAATTATAATGATATCTAATAGTAGTAGTAGTAGTAGTATTGTGCAGACTATATTTCATTCCTTCACATACTTTTATTCTAATATTTTTTATCAATATTATCGATTTTTATAGTGGTTTACTCCAATTTATAGTCCTAGGGGGATTGGACCCTTTCCCATCTACAAAAAACAGGATAAACCCAATAGGGTACCAGTCCATCACAGGTAGATGTGGGTAAATTGAAGGGTGTGTGTGGTACAAAGAACTTACTGTGACAGTTCAGACTGGGTCACTGGGTAGATCTGGGATAAACAGAGTTTGGTTGTTTGAAAAATTCTACAGTATTTGAAAACAAGATCAACTTTTGGTCCTGGATCAAAATAAATAATAAGTTTTACCAGAATTTGTCCAATTCAGTCCAGATGTAAGAAATGGCAATGTGATTTGTTGATTGTGAGCAACAGGAAATCCTTGTATATCCTACTTTTGTCAGAAGTTATACAGAGCCCTTTTCAATAAGTTTGCTTTTAAATTAAGTTTTGCAATGTTTTGAAAATGCATGTCTGCACATTTTTATGTTTGAAACAGCTGCTGCACGCTCTGGCTCTGTTGGTGGATGATGCAGAAATATTAACGACTGCTGTATTTTGGAAAAAGCACATATAAATAAAAAGCCCACCATAAAACCTGTTCCTGTCAAAGCTAGCAATCACCCCATGCAACAGGACACTTGAGGAAAATGTTCCCATTGAGGTTCACATGCAGGCAGAGAGGTCAAAAGTCATAGAGATAGCTGCAATACAAAAGAAGAGAGCCAAGATCAGTGTTTCAGAAATGTTTCTGCTCAATTTGTTCAAAGAAAATTGAGAATGTTGCCATTTTGAGTTAAAAGGCTGGGTTGTGAGAACTTAAAATTCATGCTGTTTCATGATAGTATTGCCTTTGTTTTAACGGTGTTTGCAGTATGTTAAAATCCCATGAGTGATGACCGCAGCTATTCTTTGCTGTTATTCTTTGCATATTTTCCAGATTTTTACTTCTTAGGATAACAAGTCAAAAGGCTCATTTTACAGTTTTTTCTTTCTGCCCCACAGTGGTTCACTGCTGAAGCCGTCACAGGATAAGTGTAATGTGTCAAAGTGCATAGGATAGCTTTTTTATACCACTAGAGGGAGCCATGCAACTCTTTTATAAACATGACCCTATCTGACATGACAATATTTTTTCATCTGGATAGGCTTCTTGAGTAATATCCAACCATATTTGGTATTGATATTGATAGATCTCAACAACTTGCAGTTTTTTATTGAATGTCAATTTGTTTTCTAGATGTTACACCTTCCAGAGCAGAGACAGTCCAAGAGTAAGTATGGAAGTCTGAATCAAATTTCTCTGAAAAGTGTTTTGCATCTGTTGAAAATAATGCAGTCTCCCTTGTAGCAGTGGCATTCATGGAGGTGCTGACAAGGAGCATGTGTCGACCCATGGAGCAGCTGGTGGATGTAGAGCACGAGTTCCCAGAAGATGTGGAGTACATCTACATACCTGCTTGTGTCCCACTGTGGCGGTGCTCTGGATGCTGTACGGATGAGAAGCTGGAGTGCCGTCCCACCATTGAACGGAACATCACGCTGCAGGTGTGGCAAGATCCCTCATATAGACAAATGCACTTTCTGTTTATGTGAAATGTTTAGCCCTTTGATGTGTTTTGCCTCCATTTTTTAGGTAATGCGGATTCTTCCCATGGTATCTACGCAACATGTGGAATTGATGTTTGTAGAGCATCAGGAATGTGACTGCAGGTGGATTGCTGATAAGTACCTCTAATAAACATCTGAAGCAAATTTCCCTTAACAGCTACCTGTAAGTTGTTTTTCACTCTTGTCCATTCTTTAGACTCAGCAAGAAACCTCAAAATAATAAAAGGTCAGTGAACAAACATTTTATCCAGCAGATTGGAGCACATCAGTACCTTGATTGTGCTTTTCCCTTCATACACAGCAGCAGTGAGTCTGCCAGGAACAGACCTCGCAGGAGGAAACACAAGAAGCCAGACATCAGCTGTGGGAAGTAAGAGACTGATTGCTCCCCTATGGCACTAACACACACACACACACACACACACAGAGTCTCATGACGTTTGGATCTTTACAGCTAGATAACCAAGGACAGAAAAGATTTGACATGTTTTCTGCTGTGCTGCTCTTAATGTCTGAACACCTATAATCCAAACCACTTCTGATGAGCCAGTTCTTCTGCAAAGGTCACAGCACATTTTCCACCCAATAATCCAAGGCCACAACAAAGAGAAAGAGGAACAAAGGAAGCATTTCAGTCTTAAGAAGTGGCTCTGAAACATTTTGTCCATTTTACATAAGATCAGTTTATCAGTCCTGAGACCCAGGAAAAAAAATGTTTTCAATTTTATAATTATTTCTGAATAAATTAGGTATTGGGGTAGCTTACTAAAAGACAAATTGCAAAGAAACTTTTTTGAATAGATTATTTTATTCAAATTTTACAAGACGTGCTCTGGAGTGGACATCGGGATTTCCTTGTTCTCAAGGTTCTCAATAGAACACATTTATTGAATGAATAAATTATCCCAAAAATCCGGCAAAACATTCATTAAAATACAAAAACAATTAAACCATTCATGAAAACATGTATATTTTACATTTAATATTAACCTTTAGTTATTTTATCACTATACTTCTCATCCTAGGTGGTATTTCTACAAGCAATCAGGTTTTTTGGAGATGCATAGAACACACTGGGTTTTATGCACATGTTTCATTAAGTTAGAAAAGATAGTCCTGGGATCTTTTTACTAGTCATTTCTAAATGCTATGCTTACATTGTTTACTTAATCTTTTTTATGGTTTGCACCACTTAAAATCCTACGTGTTTGTTTCGGGACAGATGATGACAGCACACGTCTGACTCTGCTTCTTGGTCTTCCTCATCTGAACTTTCACCCTTTTCCTGTCTCATCCTCTCTCTCTGGACTTTTATCCTCTAATAACTCTACATCCAAGTCCCCTTCAATGATTTTAAGGATCTTTTCTATCTCTGTCATGGAGATGTCCACTGAAAAAAGTTACTGGTCATGATCATTTTGTTTACAGGCAGTTTTGTTTACCTGTCTTATCAGTTCCTGCTTGTTAAAGTGGAAAGTGAAAGTGGTTTTAGACACGTGGGTTTCAGCTCAGTTCACTTCAATTCGACTTTATTTGAATAGCACCAATTCAGAGTAAAAGTAATGTCACAGTAATACCAGGGAGGGGTGCCAATTTCTCATTTGGGGTTGAGAGGACAGGAAAGAGGGGCCCAATCAGCAGCTGGGCCAGGGATAATAATAATGACACACTTAGAGTAAAAAGAGAAGAGTACAGAGAGGTGCTCAGTGCATCATATCCCTCCGTAGACTAGGTCTATAGCCGACTAACTAAAGGGGTACCTAACTAACTAATCCTACTATTAAAGGTATAGAGAGGTTCACCTTTCCAAACTAAAACTACTCTGGGATCCATCCCTAAAAATATTGTTTTGTATAGTCTTTTATCTTCAGCAATGTTGTGTTTCTTTTTGATGTTATATGTTCCATTCTGTGAAATGCCACTTCTGTTTTGTTGCTGTATTTTCTGATATATTATGGTCTTTTCAATTTTTGCTGCTGTATTGTTTACCTTTTTCACCAACACAGGATTGTCCCCTCCCCTTATAAGAATTGATGCTACACAGTGAAAAATCCCCAAAACCTTTTCTTTTTTCTCCGTCTTTTTATTTAATTAAATTTTTTTAGCAAAACTGCACTGATATATTTGACAGAGGCACGTAGGGGCTGAAATGTGCAAATATAGCACAGCAGTCAAATCACTTGGGTGTCTCTGAGAGTTAGCCTCATTTTTGCAAAGAGGACATTCATTTTGTCACCTCACCTCAGCAACAGAACACTATAATAATCAATTTAATGCTCAAAGACTATAACTGGAAGATATCAGTTTATTTGTCCAACTGAACCAGTTGAATCCTGATATTAGATTTAGCTGAACTCGTTATTCCCCAGTCCTTACACTGTTATCTTGTTATGGAGTACTTTGGCTTTAATCAATGTCAGCCTGTCCTTAAAGCATTCAATAATCATTCAGTGGTTGTGGGTTTTTTTTTTAATCAGTACAGTGTCGCTATTGAAGCTTTCCTTCAAGGGAAAGAAACAAACAACTGATGATGTGAAGTAACCAGGTCACCTGCCTGCAGGGTGTCACCATCTCCTCTGTTAAGAAGGACAATGCAGTCCCAGAAAGAAATGCCTGTTCTGAGTCAGAGCTATTAGAAGTCATATATTTTTGACTTGAGCTCACTGTGGGGGGAGTTTAAGTTCAATTTTCGGTCATTTTCCCCATAGAAGTATTTTAAGAATGTGGGTGGTCTTGTTCTTGTAGTTGTTTTCCAGCTGCAGAAGAGTAGTGATTTAGTTTGACTTGCATTGGCTTCTTTTCCTTTGTAAACCATACGTAGAGCCAGAGAAGCACCAACCCATAACCCCATATTTAGTGGTGAAGGGACCACACAGTTACTGCAGAGTTTAATGTCTTCCATCAGATTCAAAAACTGCATATTTAACCAGAGGAGGATAAACAATTGATTTCATCTTGTTATGGTGGCTGCATGATGAGAGTCTTACAGTGAACTTGATGACATTGACTTTGTTTGTTCAGGAGGACAAGTGCACTTTGTAATGACAATGAAAAAGATTGCTACAGTGGCTCTGTTTTTCAGACATCTGACCATAGGACCACTTAAGCTTGTGTTTTGTAAAACTGTTTAATAATCCATCCATGTCAGCTTGGTAATTTTGGAGGTGATTCCTCCTGTTGAGATGACGTTTCGTACTTTACTGGTTCTCAGAGCCGTCCAAGTCTTTTTGCAATTTAAAATTTGCCATTTTTAGGAAGCATATGTAAGTGAAAAAGTAATTGCATTTACTCTTCTTTATAACATTCCTCGCACAAACATCTAGATGTAAACAAAGTAGAAACAAACAGCAATATCCAATTATGTATTCTTATCATATCTGCATCTGTTTTACATGCTGTCCAATAATGTCTTCTGGTTGAATGACCATGGAAATGGGGAGCAATCAGTGACTACCAAATACTCATGAAATTTGTGGGGGGAAATAATCTGATTGATGCCAACTTGAATTCCTTCACATGTAAATTTCTTTCTTTTCAGGTGCCAATTCCCTCAAAACCAGATAGATCTTCACTGATTTGACATCAAACTTCAGCTTGGAGGAGAGAGCAAACAGCCCCTTCATCCAAGTTTCTTTCTATGCCCATCAAATGTCAGAATTTCCATCTTGTGCATGCAATTACTTTTCCTTTTTATTGATTATCAAAGCAAATCATGATATGTGTTTGCAAATACATTTAGACCTGGCTACTCTTTGGCCCAGACAAAAAATCAATTCAACCTTTGTATCAAGCTTTGAGGTTTGGAAAATATGAATAGAATGTGGAACAGACCCAGAAGACTTCATGTTTGTTTCAGCTTTCATTCTTTGCATGAAACCAGCTGTAAACAGAAAGACAATGAACCTCACAATCAGTGTGACGTATGTGTATGACTTCATTTTCTATGTTTTTGATAAACACTGAAAACATGACAGATGTCAACATGACACAGATGACAAGTTCATTAAATAAAAATGTACTTAAAATATAAAGATCCTTTGTGTTATTTGCATCTGCATTTGTAGACTATTAAGGTTTGTAACATGTGAGGAGACTGCAGTTCTTCATCTGTTCAGACTCCATAGTAAACACTGTTTGTACAGCACAAAGGGTTGCTGTTATCCATTGATTCCTAGCCTTTCCCAGACATGTGAGATGAAAGGGGTGTGGTAAGATTTAACAAGGATTCCTCAAAAAGCATTGGATTTAAAAAAAAAAGTTTTTTTGAAAGTTTTCAACCACTTAATGATATAACTAGGCATCAGTCATTAACCTGTCGATTTTTTTCTCTGACTGCAAATGTGACTTTACTTACTGTAACTTGTTATTGTAACTTTGTCTATTATACTGCCCCTGGTTGCATTTTGCATTGTGTATCACGCTTCTCCAGTGAAATATTTTACATTTTGTATCGCTAACTATGCACTCAGTTTCATCAGAAACCTGCCACCACTTGCCCAGGATGGAGATGATATGAATGTAAAGATAAAAGCAGCACGCTTGCACGTGAGGACGTTTTGTTAAGAGTGTTTACTATTTGAAACAAGCTGCAGAGAGAAGTTGCTCCGCTTAGGTTAACTTCAGGCCAAACATTTATGTAATCGACCAGACTCGTCATTTGGATTCTCCGGCGGTCATTTGAGACGCCTGCATCGTACAGTACGCCTCCTACAACACATCAAGCACGATGTCCTTAACTTGCCACACATTTGGCTGTAGTCACGTTTTTCAGCTGCTGGCCGCGCCGGCCAATCAGAAGCCGGCATGATAGTCAGGTGGGCGTGAATAGCCGCCTAAGGAGTATGACGTGCCTAATACTCCAAACAAGACCACGCCCTTACTACCATATTTGGCACATTGGCTGGAACGTATATACCGTCTTTTGCCTGTTTTGGCGTCCGGGAACAATAATCAGCAGATTTAAGAGCGAAAACTCAGTGACTTTTGATAACCTACTTTTCCATTTTAAAGCTCACAAGACAGTTAGACTGCATTCACCGAGAACTGCTGCCTCCGTGGTCTACATGTGACCGAGCGGAAAGGGAGGAGCGGGTTGTCTCGTGTACGGTACCGTGGAACAAGGCGTTCCAGGCAACAACGTAGCTGGGCGGCAGCAGTAACTGCCACACCGAGGGGGGGGGGAAGAAAAAAAAAGTCTCTGAGACGCAGCCGGAGCCTCAATAGAGTCATGCTCCTGTTCCGAAGCGTTTAGGTCTGCATCGTCGGAGCAACATCTTTGAAAAGTACGCATATCCTTTTATTGCTCGACCGTTTTGTAGCGTTTTTATGCATTTTATGAGATTATTTAAATTTCATGGGAGTTAATGCTAATTAGCTTTGTTTAGCTTTTGTTAGCGCATTGCTAACCTCAGTCCGTAGTAATGTTCGCTTTAACGAAGTGTTCCTTTGTTTTGACTTAATTAGGCCGTAATGTTATAACTTGTTTATATTGACCAGTTAAACATTAGTATGTCATTGTTTGTAAATGTGAAAAAAACTATTCGTTAGATTACCATTTATTTCTAGATTACCACGTTTCCTTTTCTAGAGGAAAGTTGATACATTTAATCAGCGATACATTTTGCATATCTGTACCATCCTATTTGTTGGTTGATGGTTGGGTTGCTGGTGTTTACATTCTTTCATTGTAACCTAACAAATAAAAGTAAATTGTAATTGTAATCGTTTATACAGATAACGAATCCATGTATTCCCTATTAATAAATTAACCCAGAGCTTTTCAGGCACAGATAAACTAAAAAGCAACCAAACTGGGACTAAACTATTGTTTTGTCACGCTGCCAACCTGATACGCGGAGATGTAAAAAAAAGAAAGTAAACTTGCAGCTTTTTTGCAAGATATGTTTATCAGTTTATAATCTATGGTCTGACATTGAAGGGATAAGAGGCTCTAAATAGATTTATTTCATTCACAGCTTTAACCTTTGCTATGCTGACATAGTTTTGTGAGAGCTTGTGGATCCAAGGACATTGTTAGTACAAAAGGAAAAGAGATGAGCACCAAGAGGAAGGCAGAGGTTCACTGGAGGACAGCAAGCCGTCCACGCATGATGAAGTATGGAGGTTCCCGGGTGGATTCGGAGAGAGACTCTGGATTCTCAGGTGCAGCCTAGCTCTTTACACAGTTTAATTTGCTTAAATTATGAAGTATCAATCTGACCAGGCCCATTTAACTGTTTTGTCTTCCTTGCAGATGCAAGCTCAGAGCACATGAGCACAATGGACACCACTGACTCAGAGGATTCACCTCACTCTGTCCGACAGCAGGGACCGCAGACTACTGGTTCAGGGTCCCGACCCTCACAGTTAGCTGTGGTTGGAGGCTCCTACTCTGGTCTCTCTCCCATGATCATAATGAACAATGTTCTTCTGAAGCAGGTAACGCAGTCAAGTCTGTTTCTCTAATTCACTCCTAATCTGTATGTCAGATTTTTGATGCCATTACAGAGGTTAACTGAGATGACTGAGACAGGTGCTTAAATAGAATTTGGCAAACTCAGTCACAAATGTTCAGTGCCACAAAGATCTGAACTTTAAGAAATAGTACTGACTTTTTGGGGCTTAAAATGTTTGTGACTTTAAGGCATTTGCTATTGTGTCTTTATTAAGTTATATTAGTAAGATGCTGTGACTTGCAGATAAGGATTATCATTGAAATGCTTGCATTTAACAATTATACGTTAATGAAACTTGAAAAGAACAGCTACACAACTAGTTGCAAAGACAAGTACTCAGAGTTGTTGTGAGCACACTTTGGTTTTAAGCAGAATGTACAAAAAACATCTGTAAAAAATGGATTAAAAGAAAAAAAAAAACAGAAAATTCAGTAGAAGCTCATAGAAACCCAGTCTGTTGATTCATATTAAGTGCTTCCAGTTAAACAGTTTGCACCATTAATCTAAAAGAAGAAGAAAAAAGAAGCTACATCATTTGTGGAAATATGATGGCAATATGTTGTTTCTGTGAGTTTTCTCTTTGTTTCTATACAGGCGAATGGAACCTATCACAATTAAGCCAAATTACCTTGTTTATGTTGTGATCAGGAAATCATAATCCACTCTGGGACACTAATTAGCTCAACCCTGGGTTTGCAGTCTCTCAGTAAATGGGCTGAATGTCAGGACAATTCACAGCTAGCTTCCACCTATGGCTTGTTGATCAGCTAGTTTTATCAGGGGTAAAAATATTTTTTGATATTATTCAGGATTGTTCATAAACATTTTAGTCCCTTCAGAGAAAGAGAAACTGAAAATGTGTGTTTACAAGCAAAAAAAAAAAACTTAAAAAAGTGAGAAACTTTGTGGAGGTTTTTGGTAACAGATGGGTCCAATGTTGGTTGAACAAGTGGTAGACCTGAAACATGTTTTATCTTCAAAGGAAGTGACTAGCTGCTATGTGTCAATAGGTAAACTAAATGGGCTATGCTACTGACAGTTTTTTAAAAAATCTAAAATTTTCTTTTGTTGCCTTTGCAGCCTGTTGAGAATCCCCCTCCTCTAAAGCCTTGGGCGGTTAGTCCCACAGTGGAGGTGGTGCAGCCTGTTGTCCAGCAGCCTCAAGTGGTCTTCATCCAGCCTGTGGTCTCTCGTCAAGCTTCCCCTGCCTCCAAAGAGACCACCTCCAAACACAGGCGCTCCAAGAAGTATCTTCCAATCCTGAAATCCTACCCCAAGATTGCCCCTCATCCTGGGGACAACTCAAGTTCCTCAGGAAGAGGAACTGCTTCCTCCTCCTCTTCCTCCTCTTCGGGCTCAGAGAGATGTAGCACTTTGACCTCCAGCCAGTCGGATAAGGGTCAGAGAGAGAAGACTTTGAGAACTCTGTGTGGTAGCTCAAGTAACTCTGGTTCCAGCACGCCTAGTCTTCCAGCTACCCCCAGCGCTATGTCTCCTCTGCTCCAGAGCAGACTTTCTCTCCCAACAACAGAAACCAGCAACAGCAGTAGTCCTGTCAGGGAGAGGCCTTCATCAGCTATCAGCCACACAGAGTTTATGACCTCCCTATGTTTTGCTCACAACTCTGGCTCCAAAAACCAAAAACTCCCCGTTGCCCGGGTAGTCGCAGAGGATAACTCTTCATCAGGAGACTGCAGCTTGAGTGGAAGTGATTCTGACGCGAAGAGGAAGCGCTTCTGCAACACATACAACATCTTGAGCAAATCTGGCCTCCTGGACATCACGCTCCGCACCAAGGAGCTTCTCAGGCAGAACCGACGCACCCAGAATGACTTAGACCGACTCAAAGAGCACACAGACCTCTTCCTGCAGGCTGTACGGAGTGGTGATGCTAGCATCTGTGTGAAGCTGCAGGCCACTCTTAAAGAGGAAGACCTGGAACACGGTTCAGACCAGCTTAAAAGTAGATCAGACCTGATCTAGTACCAGGCAGTAATCCTTTAGACTGTGATGGAGAGGAAGACCAGGGTGGGGGTAGTTGAATGCAGAGACAGATGGACTGAAAGTAATGTGCTCTCCAGTACTCCCCAATCCCTCACCCCATCCAGACTCTCAGACATGCAGTGTGCTGTGACCTACATTTGGGCTCTCGTTGCCCTAGGGCCCTTCTGCACAAAACCACCCTAAAAAAAAAAGAGAGAGAAAAAAAACTGAGTCTAGATCTTTTTCTCCTGATAGAAGTTGTTACAGCTCATCCTAACAATCTGCTGGTGGAAGCCAACTGATTCCCAGTATGTACATATGAGACAATTGACCGGATTGTTGACTGGCTGATAAACCACCGCGTGCGACTGGAGTGTCGTATATCTGTGTGAGAGGTCAGCAGCACAAGGGATGGTACTCTCACCCACTATCTTCACCGTTTACACCCCAGACTTCCACTACAACCTGGAGTCCTGTCATTTGCAGAAATACTCTGATGACTGCAGTTGTGGGGTGTGTCAGAGATGCGCATGGGGCTGAGTATTGGTGGACCGCTTTGTAGCGGGGTGTGGAAACAACCATCTCACCTTTGAATGTGTACTACACAAAGAAGGTAATAGTGGTGTTTAGGAAGGTTCGGGAAATCAGTCCTCACCTGTAAATGTTCTGGTTCTATGTGAGAGCAAATATCTTATAAATTGGAAATGTTATTTTCCCTCTAAAAAGCCTCTGTGGACACTTCTGTCTTTGTTTTGCTTGCCCCAGTGTGGTCAGCCTGTGGTACAACCTAATGGACAACCACAGACTAAAGTGCAGGCTGATGAACTACTAATAACTTTGTTTGTTGGGGGCCAATAAGACCAAAGTCACAGCTCACATGGTGAATTCTTCTCCACAGATCCTTTCAAGGTCTCTTCCACTCAAACTGTCTCTGTATGGCACGGGAATCTTTAACACACAGGCAGTCAAGACCAAAAAAGCTCAGAGAGAGTTGGATCTAAGACATAATGGGATGAAGAAATGCACAACTTTTTTCCTACTAAAGATATCTTAGACGTGTGGTATCTGGAAGCTTTGTTTAAACCCTGGATGCTTAAATTTGATCATGGCATGAACACTGATTTATCTGGCCATTAAGAAAACACCCTTTTTTTTAATATATAAAATTAATCCAGCTGTGGTTTCTGTTGTTTAACACTTGTCATTTATTAGATCTCCAACAGATATTTTGCGAAACAAATGCTGGCTTTTCACAGAAAGCATCCAGATAACTTCTAGATATCATAGGAAGTGACATAAATCAGGAGGCGCTATCATGCCATATTGAATGTGTTTGAAGCCTTTCACTGGCTGTTATTGTTAAACAAACATGCGCCGTAAGTGTCTTTTTTTCCCTGCATTTTAAAGCTTGATTTGGCACGCTCTGTCAATGGGTTCAAGTTGGGCGTTCCCGTCATGTGGTCAGATGTTCTTCCTTGTTGGAAGAAAGCTCTGAATAACCATTTATATACATCCCTGATACCAATATACAGGCATTTCCTGTAGCTAAACCATACTCGTCAGTCACTCAGGAATGAATTCTTTTGGGGGGGGTTCTGTGCATTTTTTTGTAATTTGAGGTGGCAATATTATGTAACTTCAAATGGAGCTTTTTATTTTTTGTGTTCATTTTGTTTACATGTGAATAAAATGTTTTTGCCCAATGAGGCAACAACAAAGTCAAATTTCGCCATGATATCTAGTATTTGTGCTTCAAGTTTGGGCCACTTTAGTCCTGACAGGCTTTTTATACTCGTTCCTTTTTTTATGTCTAAATTAAGACATTTTTGTGTTTTTTATTGTCTTAATTTTAGGGATGCGCACAACTAATCAATTAGTCGAAAAACACAAAAGTGGATGGATTTTTCTAATGTCAACTAATGGTTGGATGAGAGTTATGTCTCATTGCGCAAAGATTGTGTTTACGTCGTTGTGTTAACGGAACAGCATGGCTTCTTTAAGTTCGAGCTGGAGAGGGAAAGACGCAGCCGCTTTGACACGGTGCAGGTCCGAGTCAAAGCAGGGGACATCGCAGCAGAGAAACTAGCTGCGAGAAACTTCCTGTTTATCGGTGAATGGTTTCGCTGTAAGCTTTAGCAATAAACATCACACGGAGGCAGAAGCAGGAAAGTTTAACTGGCTTTGTTGTTACTGAAAGCACCTGGGGGTGCGGTGTTTAGTTCACCTGGCATAGCAGCTGCCCCATAAACGCAACCGGACCTGATTCAACTCTGGTGTCTCCCTGACCAACTTTCTCATTAACCTACTGTACAAGAAAGGACACTAGAGCCCACGCAATGTTAAAAATATAAACATAAAAACTGTGTGTGTGGGGTACACGCATGCATACAGTATATCTCACACATGTACAATTTCCTTTGCTGATAGTTCTTTTCATTTAATTATTGATGGTGTCATGACTAGTCAGGCCTTTCAAAATCAATTAGTCATCTTCAAAAATACCCCCTCCTTTTAGGTGATTGGCATCCTTATGAGATCATCATGTTGTCATGATGATGATGATGATGGCCATTAAATCCAAACTCGATGTATGTTATGCTGCAGTCGTGCTAAAAGAAGCTCTGAGGAAGAAATTGTTGGGCAGAATTTACTGGCAGCTGTAGTGACTTTGGTGCTGTAGCTCCATTTTAAAAATGGACATATTTTTATTTTTAAAAATTCTGTGAACTTGTTTTTTGTACTCTGAGTAGTTTGTTAGGGACATCGACATGTTTTTACATATTCTGTATATTTAACTATGTAATGATATGTGATGTGATGGTCCTGTATATGTTGTGCTTATGTTGAGTTTAAGTGGCTCATAAAGAACGTCACAAGAAAGGGATACTTAATACTTCGTGCTATCATTTGCCGTCTAAACTTGTGTGCTTAAGGAGATGTTTAAAAAGTATACAGACAGAACCCAGAAGTTTGGTTTCTTCTTCTTGGGCTGATAGTTGAGGTTGCGCTGCAAAAGTTTGAGGTCATTGTTACTCCTCCCATTTGGTTTACTGCAGTGCACCAGTTCCACTGTCAGCAGAACAGTCTACATGCACCGTAAAAATCTTCTGGTGGCTGGTTGAATGTTTAGCTGTCCTCCATTTTGCCTGCATCAAACTTCATTTGAGCCTAAAGTTTTTTTATTTGGATTTTGGTAAAGAAGCCACATCTGCTTCTCAGCTCAAACAATTCGCGTCTTCTGGTGGCTGTGTAATAAAAATGCC
>JAOXYM010000024.1:8229828-8270364 GCA_028567055.1 Leptatherina wallacei | reverse complement strand
ATAAAAACGCCCCCCCCCCCCCCCTCTCTCTTTTTTTTTTTTTTTTTTAGGGGTGTAAATTCCTCTGGCTCCAAATGAAATTACCTAGTTGTAAAATCTTTTATCCACTTCCCTGAATATGAAATGAGATGTTTGTGTCTTCCATTTTTTTTATTAATTTGGCTCCCACTAATGAGAACAGCTGAAGAGAGTGTTCCTGCACAGATGGGTTTCCTGTAGTTTTCAGTAATAAACACAGGCAGGATGTTGGGGCGGGGTCAGATATTGTAGGCTATGACACTAGCAAGTTAAACAAGTGTATGGTTTCAATGTTTGGAAAACCCACACTGTATTTTATTTTATTTATTTTTTTTGTTTGTGCAATGATTGCATGTTTTACAAATGATAAAAATGCCAGTTGTTAACATGACATTACCTTAATATATGTTGTGTTAAACTACAACTTCATTTTTGAAGCTGTTAAAGCCTCTGTTTGCTTTTTTTTGTTTGTTTTTATGCATGAAAAAAGTGCAACATAATGAGTTCATATTGCTTTAATATCTGTACTGTTGCTCTTATGATAGCGCTGAAGGTTGTTAAAATACCACGTCCTTACAGAAAGCCTTACATGTAGACAAAACTTCTTAGAGCGGCCATGCTTTGCTCTGTGAACTCGGACAAAATCAGCAAAAAAAAAAAAAAATCTATATCTTTACTTCTTGGACCAAGGACATGTCCCTCTCTTTTTTAAGCTCATGTAATTCATTTAACTCTCTTTGCCTTCTGATTCCTACTCAGAAGCACAGCTGTAAAAGTTTCTTAGGATTAATGTGCTTTTTTTTTATGGTTTAATTTATGCTCAAAGTTTGTTGTTTTTGTTTTTTTTATGTTAAATGGCTTTCTACTGTTCTGATCTACGTTTGCAACCAGTGGAATAAATAGCAATGACATGAAAACTGGTCAGAGTTTTTGGCTGAAAATAGCATGAAAACTGCCCTTTCCCCAAAAGCTTTCTTCATTTGCTTTCACCAGATCTTATTCATTATCTGATTTTATATTAAAGCCTTTTGATTGCGCGACTGTATACGTTGCATCCTGGATCATGAAGTTGTGGCATGTTATGTGGCGTCTATTGAAAGAGCAAAGACTGGTTTAGCACGTTCAGGGAGACTTATCTTGCTCTGGACTTGAGGTTTCTGTTTGCATATTAGCAGCTTTCATTTCTGAGTGGTTCTCAGTCTGTTGTCTCCTTTTAGAAATACAGAAAGTTTCAAAGAAGATAGTTTAATGCTAAAGTAGTGCACCAGCAATAGAAATATAAGAATTCATTTTCAGCCCTGTTTTGTGAATAAGATGATGTATCCTTGTTTTGCAGTTATGTGGACAGAATGTAACTTCTTTAAAAGTCCTCATGGGGGTCGCCACCACGGAGGAAATCCAAAAGTTCGGTGTCTTATAGTTTTAAACCTCAAGAAGACAGGAGACGTGATTCAGCTGGATCGATCACACCAGTAAAATTGTGAAAAGATTTGACTTAAAATGCTTTTTGTGTTTTTCTACATTTTTATAGTTTGAAAATTGTTGCTTGTGTAATAAATATTTTAAAGATGTCCTTGTTCCATTCCTTTTATTTTTATCGTGAAATGTAGCTAAATGGCTGCTGCTGGTGTGTCAGGAGTCATTTTAAAACATCTTAGAAGGGAAATGGAGAGTGTACAACTCAGTTTTAAAGTTTTTAACATATTTTTCATTACACTAACAAAACTTAGAAGGTTAAATACAATTTGTATAACAAAACACTGAGCCCAATGAATTTAGAAAATAAATTATATTACTGAATACTTAGTCTTTTGTGGATTTATTAAGTGGAAGTTGTGGTTTGTTTTTTGGGGGTCAAAACTTAAACTCTACACTGAAGTAGGCATTGAAATCTAGGGATTAAACTATAATAAATATGGCATGTGGTGAATGATAATGTTTGAGTAGCAAACAAAAAAATGATTACGTCTATAATTATGAGGTCAAGCAGAGATACTGGCCTAATCCCAGTTACTACCCTTGGCTCTAGCCCTTTATTTAGTAATGAAAAGGTGCCACCTTTCTTTAGGGGGTCAAAGAGTAGTGATAATTTTCCCATCCAAAAAGGCCCTTATACACCAGTTGTATGGCGCCATACAATTGAAGGGCTTAGATTAGCACTATTTCTACTATCTTTTAGGGATATATTTCTAAATCCCTAATAGAAAAGAGAAACCTTACCCATGCAAAATAAAAAAAATAAACAAAAAATGGGTAGGGCAAGGAGGAGGGCTTTTTATCGTTTGTCTCTTTGCCCACTGTGTCTCGTGTTCTTTAATAATTCCCTCTTGCACCTCCTTGACTCTAAAATGTGTTTAATCCAATTTCTTCCTTATATTTTATGGAAGTGGCATAATTAAACAGTGCAATATGTTTGTTTAGACTAACAAAATAAAATCTTTCGCCTAACGTTACATTTATACAGTCTATTACAGTTCTCAAATTTGACCGCTGGATGGCGATGCTGAGTCAGGATAATTTTGCACGAAAACGCGCAAGTGCTCTAATATTGTTCCATCGGAGTCTCCGTACTGCAAGGCTCTCCTGTGTTTAGAGATAATTGTAAAGCTAAGTTACTGTCACGTTTATGACAGTTACTCGACTATTGCGAACCATAGTAATTATTTTAATGCTATTGAAGCTTTAAAGGAGTTACATACACGCACACAAGGATAGTCTACGGCTCCGTTTCGAAAGCGGGCTGCCATCTTTTAAGAAACTAGTCCCGGTAGCTTGCTTTCTGTTGCTAACCCTGCTAGCTTAGCTAACAAGGTAATTTGTCTCTCTTTTTTTTTTTTTTTGCTGCAACGTGATTTCGACAAACATGGTGCTGTCGTACTAGCTACATTTAACTACAGTGTTACACCAGCTGGTTTGTCCTTATATTTACCTGCACACGTGTTGGTAAACAGAGCCATTATGTTTTATGTTTGTTCCTGTTTGCTGCACAGCTCATGTGATGGGTTTGAGATGACCTGCAGCTTTTGACCGACATCAAATCTGACATTTATTAACATTTGAGGTATGTATCGTTAGTTTTGTGCCAGTGAGGTGCATACAGTTGCTTTTTCACGAATTACGTTTGCTTATTTATTTACAGGCTCCACAAAGTGTGACCCATGCTTTCTGATGAGCTTGACTCCAAACCAGAGGTAATATATTTTGAAAGTAGTTACGATGCTCCTTCCTCACAGTTGATGTATTTCAATCATACTACGATTCTCCTCCTATCAGCTGCTGGTGCAGTTTGTGCAAAACGCGTCCATCCCGTTGGTCCAGAGTCTGGAGGATTCAGAGTCCAAACACTCCTGCCTGCCTCTGCTGGCTCCGGCTGAGAGCTCCCTCTGCACTCCGCTGGAGCTCACAGGTCAGCAAATATTTGTTGTTGCTGGCCTTTTTTCTTTGGTTTGTTTAGTTATTGCATATCCTTTTTTTTTGTTATTATCCTGGCTGCATGAGTTAAAGATGCAGTCCAACAGGAATCTTACAGCGTACATTTGCCTTCACGTTTAATTGCCATTTGCATTTCATACATTTTTTTTTATTTGACTGACCTACACTTTGAAAAACTTTAAATCTATGGGTTTAATTTGTAATTTGGGTGCACTCAATAATGAAAAACTCAGTCGTATATGAATCTTGTGGACAATGCAAGCTGATAATGTATTTGTTCTTGCCTGGGTTTTGGACATCACTTGTATTTCTACATTACTAATTTGAAAACAGCTGCAGAATAATGATGTTAATTTCACTGGGCTCAGTATGTAATAATATTCTGAACAGGTTATGTTTACTTTACAACCTTCCATATTTAACAGATAGTACATCCATTGTACAAGACATCTTAAAATATGCACGGTAGTTCAAAAAATATTTTGCATGTTTGATTCAAGGTTCCTTTATTGTCCTTGTACAGAGTATCGTGAAAATTTGACCTGTCCTCGATGGCAGATTCATGTCAGTTCCAGCCACTGTCAGTAAACTAGATGTCATATTTCTAAGTGAGTTATTGCACCAAGAATTTTACTGAGAGCTTTTACAAAGAAAACTCTGCATGCAGGGGTGTCCTTGAATGCATATACTTATCTTTCCTGAGTACCGTAGTGAGATCAGTTTAGCATTTTCAAACGCACTGCGTAAAATTAGCTGCCTTTGGGACTCGCAATGGCTTTTTTTTTACTAGCCTGGTTCTACAGTTGTACTCTGCTTCTTACAAAAGGCTTGTGGTCTAATTTGAATTTTGAAAAATTGCCTTACATATTTTGAATCGATTGACAAAGTAAACTGCCTCGTTCTCTTTGTACATTAACTTAGCTTTGTCAAATAAACCTGGTTGAACACTGGTTTACTTTCTAGCTACCCACACACCTCTGTGATAATGTTGCAGAAACCCAGACACACTCATTGGATAGAAATTCAACAACATCAGTGGAACTGGGCTGCCATGTAGCTCACCAAGTTGAGCACACGTGACATTATCACCTACTTGAAAATTTCATCTTTTATTCGAAAATGTATGCATTTGAAATGAGTTGTCAAATTTTCTGTTGTCTCAAAAATGTAACTCATCATGGACTTCGCATAGCCCCTGCTAGAAATATTAACGCATGCAGCTAACAACACATCTTCTCAGTCATGTGTAATTATTTTTTGCATGTTTTTTATTCTTCAAATTTCACAATATTTCCATGTTCTTTAGATCAAGATGCTTTTTGGACCAGTGTTGCATTGCTTATTGGTGAAATCTGACTAAATTCGACTAATAATCTTTAATCCTGAGAGGACAATGAGGTCAGCTGTGAATTGATTCAGAGATTTTCTGTCTTGCGGGACAAATAATCTACATGACAAATTGTGTCCTATTTGGTTTACTTATTCATTTTTATGAATCTGCTTTGAAAACGAGATTTGAAAGTGCAAATATCACAGTCATAAATGGATGGATGCCACAATCTTGAAAACAAACTCAAGTGTTTACTTTCAGTGTTTGCTTATCAAACGGCATCATGTGGATTCATCAAAGCTTTCTAAACGCACTGAATACATATTTAGCTCGTCACAAATGTTAGTTTTTATATCCATTTTTTATCTGCATTTAATCTGGATGGTGCATCCATTTTTCCCAGGATGCACCATCCAGGAAGGAGCTTAACGGAATATTTTCTAAGTGCCCCGGAGTACCAGGGGCACGAAAGAACCTAACGGAATATTTTCCGTGAGGTTCCGAATATTTCCAAATATTTGAGGGTACAATTTTTACCCTCAAATTCATGACTGCCATACTTTCAAAACAGTGTAAACAATTAAAATTTTCCAAACAAAATAATCTAATGGAGCATGTGAGAGAGATATTCAGCACAGAAACTTACAACACTGGTTTCCTCCTCAGATGGAGGCTTGAGCCATGAGCCGGAGACTTCCCCCTCCCTGTCAGAGTTTGGAGGAGTGCCAGAGCAGAGCACATTAGTGGTCCAGACGCACTCTCAGCCACAGGCCTCACCGAGTCCCCCAACCATCCTGCATGACTTTCAGCATCCAGACAGCACTTCCTACGTCCTGCTCAATCTCGCAAAAGGTAAACAAACACCAAGTTGACACTGGGCACTTGTCAGAGGAAAATCAATCGCCAAATTTGCAGAATTTTAATAATAATGACATCATTTTCTCCAATGATGGGCTACTTTCATCAGGTTGAATGCTTGAGTTAGTTTTTGTCTTCTGGTCTATCTGTGTTCTATTAAAATGACAACGTTGTGGTTTTCTGCCTCTAAGAGTCCGTATTGGCTGTCAGCTGCAATTGTAGACTTCAGAAAAGAAGGATAAAAGGTTCTGGACTCTATGATTAATGATTCATTTGTCCCAGCTCAAGCATTTGATAAAAAAATAACAACTGAATCAATAATTAAAAGTTATATTTGGCTGTGCCCCATGTGGGGGGAAAAGTTTCCCAGCAGAAGTCTAAATCTGATCTTGTTTCTACACTTTGTTTCACAGACAAATTCTGCACACAGAGCTGAAAAGAAATGGGGTGACACATTTTTATGCAAAAAAGAAAAATAGAAGTATTTTAGTTTTAAATAAATGATCCTTGGCAGGCACATTGTCTTGGTTCATCAGCCGTTGGCAGGGAAGCCAAAAATTATTTCTTGTCTCTTGAATTATAGCTTTTCCTCTGTCTGTGACTCAGAGGAAGGATAGTTATTTTTCTTTTTTTGTTCAAATATTACATTTAGAAATATGATCTAAAAGGAATCAAGCAATTTGCCTTGCAGAACGGTGGTCTTCAATCCCTCCTGATTTCCCTCTCCACCTTTTTGTCCTTCTCAGGTATACCAGCCTCTTCAGAGTCCTTGATCTTCGCTGCAGATGGCGCCGGGGAGGATGAAGATGAGGGGGTCTCGTCGGGGGATTATGGAATAGATGGCAGCGCTCCCTGGTATCTGCGGGTGCAGGAGCTGGCGCACGACAGCCTGATTGCTGCCACACGAGCACAACTTGCAAGAGACGCCAGAGCCAGCCAGGATGCCAGAGCTACAAGTGTCAGTAACGGTAAAGCGACGTCATCACGGCAACACAATCGCATTTTTAAATGATGTTAAATAGTCTTTGCAAAGGAATGTAACACTCTTCTGCTTTTTGTGGATATGCGCAGTATGGATTGTGTGAATACGTTTGACAATAAACTTAGAAAATGGCTAGAAATGAAGCTGCTTTGCAGAAAGCAGCGCGTGTGGAGAGATCAGCTCAGAATCAAAGACAGATGAGAAATATGATCAGTGATGAGATGAAAATGTAGCATAATAAGCAGTGACTAGAACTGTGCTCAATACTTTCCATCAGATTTCTCCAAATCAAAATGAATTTGTAACTTTGTCTTGATGGATTTACAAGTCTGACAGCAAATATCCAGCAAAATATCACAGAATTTGCAGGGACTGATCATCATTTAGTAGATGTGGTTAGATCCTGACAGTGATTTCATGAGTATTTAGAAATTGGATCAGTGCAAATCTAAGAGATGGGTACAAGTTGCAGCTGTTGAGCAGAAAGACAGAGTTTTCACATTGAGAGAAGTAACATTGATGTCAGGTGATCAAGCCATCAGGAAAATGCTTTTATATAGATTTTATAATGGCCTATGGTTCTGAAATATTATTTGTGTGGATCGATACCTCTCTGATGTCTGTACAGTAAACATGAGCTAGCCAGTTATCTTAATACAAAGACCAGAAACAGCCACAACATTTACAGGGCTGCAGATATCCTGAGCTGTGTCTCCACACGTTTTTCTTATCCTACTGTAAAGCTGCAGCTTTGATCCGAAACGGACACGAATTTCCCGCAGCACATAGAGTTGTATCAAACCGTTGACCCCCACCAGGAGTCAGGACTTCATCGCAAGCCATCTTAAGCAGCGTCCTTCCACAGACTCCCTGTTAGATCGAGAATTTACCCATGACATGTAAGGCACTGTGACTCCTAGCTACATGTCTGATCTTTGAACCCCTCCTGAGTTGAATTGCAGCTGGAAGTCACGGTTTGGAAAAATGATATTATTAAATTTTCTTTCTCGCTTTGCCTGCTCCAGGTTTATGCTCCAGCCTGGATCTCTAAAATATGGTCTATGATCACCTGTGCAAACAAAACAAAAAGCAATGCAAGAGTGCACCAATGCTTATGTGTGTTTAAAATGTGCAAACATCTGTTTTGACACAGTCATGGCAGAGAAAAGCTCCTCCAGTGAGTCCTCCTTTTAAACAAATGATAATTTATCATTCTGCCACAACTCTTCACATTGCTCTCTGTATAAAGTGTGCCTCACCTCAGGCTATCACAAAGCCAGTTCAAACACATTCACTATCTTAATTTAACAAATTGGTCTTCGCCCACTTTATTTATCCATTGAGATCAAGTTTGAGACATTGATGGAGAACACATTTAAGACTGAATGGATCTAGTGTCTTTGTCATTTTCAACATCAGTAGTACTGCAGTAATACGATGAGAGATACACAGCCTCATTATCAAAAAAGACTACAATGATCCCTTAAATCAGGGGCCTTCAATGTTTTTCATGCCAAAGACCCACAGATGAGTAGATGTAGCAGGGACCATCATACAGCTGAATAGCATGTGTACTGCAAGCTTGCATTTAATACACGTTTCTTTAGCTCAGAGAAAATATGAGTAAATTATGGCTGTCCAGACTTCAGATAATTATCTGTACAGTTTCTGCTCCTCTCATTTTCACTTACTCTTATAGCTTATCCTGCTACATCAGCAGCAGCTGCCTCCTCAACTCTTGCTTAATTTAGTTTTTTTAGTCAACTTACTAAATGATCTATTTTCCCCTTACAACCATGTCCATACATTTGCCAACAGTTGGCCAATCACAGGTAACCTGGCAGAGCCAGCATGTAATATGCAGCCTTGTGATTGGCACGGAAGCTACAGTAGCAAGGTCTTCCTCTGTGTGCAGGAGACTTGAAGGGACAGGTCTAGGTTAATCTTCTACTGTGAGTGAAGGGGTGTCCAGCTTGAAATAGCTCCTGTGTGTTGTTGAGCATTTCTAACTGAAAAATAACATCCTCTGCCTCCATTTATCCATTCACTATTATATATTGGATTCAGGTTAATATATATTTAAAAAAATATATTCACCTTATTACGCGGGAATACATGGACGGCGCCATTTGAATTCCAGTTGTGTTGAAATTTCCGGTTGCTACTCGGATCCATAGCAATTCAGTTATTTCCACCAGCCTGTCATTGATATCAAACGGTTCTATAACTGTTATTATTCATACCGATCGAGGGTGTCACTGCAACTGGAGAAAGATGGATATGGTTTAATAATAATAACAAAATGTTTGGATAAAGAAAATGTCGCCATACAACACCCGAGGCCACCGCTGCACGTCATCAAAACATTTGGCGGACTTTATTAACCTTGGGTGATAAATAAGGTTCATAATGATCCGGTAAAAAAACTGAATAACCCCATATTTAGAAAAATGTTAATGTCAGTATTGAGCTTAAGAGGAATGTGATTTGACCCGTATTTCCGCAATAATGGAAAAAAAAAAATATTGTCAACAAAAAAACGAATGACATGAAATTGGACGGTAATCGTGTCAACCTGCTCCTGTTGTGTTTTGTTCCTACAGTGCTGCAGTCTCACACTTTTTCTAGCGTCAGCTGCCCACATACAGGGACAGTGTGGAAATGGCAGTTTTGACGCCTCTCAGCCAGAGAACGCTGTTGGGGAAAGTTCGGCTGCTGCGATGCAGGGCCGAACGGGAACCACGTCTAACCACATTTGACACTTTAACAGTGTTTTTCCACGTAACCCAACTAGCCGTAGCTAGCAACCGGAAATGTCAACACTATCCGGAAGACGCATACGCTAGAAGTGGGGCGTGGCATAATAAGGTGAATACATAAAAAAATTGTCGGTGTTGTGCGTCGCTCGAAAAATATTCGAAAAATTGTCTAAACAACCAAACATTTCAGGACCCTTCCTCAGTACCTCCACAGACCCCCTGCTGAAGATCTCCTTTAATCATTTGAAAATAGTCCAAAAATAACATCAGGGTAAAACTGAGGGGAACGTTTCTTTTTTCAGTAATAAATCCATGTTTAGAATTTGAAACCTGCAGTTTGTCTAATTTTCTTAATCAGATATAAGTTTTACAAACCAATCTACTGTATATGTAGGGCATGTTAAAGAGTGATACTGTTCACTGTGGGGCTAAAACTGGCAAATCCAAGCTGCTGTAATTGCTGCCATCCCACTGACTTGCATTAGATTAGACATGTTTCTTTTGGCAGCGGGGCATCAGCTGTGGGTGCATTACAGCTGCCTAACCACAAGCAAAGTGGGAGCTGTTAAAGCTGTTCGAAGCGGGGAGTCGGGTCAGGTTAAAAGGGAGTGATTGCATTCAGCTTCGGATTGTTTTCTTTTTCCTGCAGTTGTTCAGCAGGTCTCAGTCAGTAACTGATGATTTTACAGAGTCAGGCTCCAGAGGCAGGCCACCTTGCACTCTTGGATTGATTATTGCAAAACCCTGCTCACTTCGTCCCCCCCTTTCCGGTTGCCTAGGTGACCACACACACAGTTTAATAGCAGACGTGGAGAAACGAGAGCTGCCGGCTCGAAGCGGCCGCCCCCTCTCCAAGCAGATCCTGCGCTGCTCATTTGAGGGTTGCTGCAGGACGTTCACCTGGCCGGCTCATCTCAAATACCACCTCAAAACACACAGGTAACACATTACACACACTCACCGGTGGAGGATAATGGAGTCCAGCAGTGGTCACAAGGAAGGTGCCCTTGTCAGAGAGGGATTTCTTGGTTAAACTGTACAGGCTTCCAGCTGTTGCACAATTATTTCCCTTTTGAACAAGTATTGCCTCCAAAAAGCAAATGCAAAAAAGACATTTGAAGTCTCACTTTGAAGTACTTCTGTTGTGTGTCCATGAAAATGATGTAAACAAGCACAGCCAGCTCAAAGGGACTCGCAAAACACCACAAATTCATTCTGGATAACCTCATTACATCCAAGGAGAATGAAGAAAAACTGATTCAAATCTTTTCCACTTTCAGAGTTTGATTTTAACTTTTTGCAATTTAATTATTATAAAGTGATGCAAGGGTTTTTTTAAACTGGAATTTTACACTTCCTACAGCCCACACAATGTTTTCTCTTAATTTTATTTCTGCCTGACAATTTACTTGTTCCATATGCTTCCAACCAAAATTTTGGTGTAAAACATTTAAAAAGAGTAGAAATAGCTCAGTGTAGAGCCTGGGTCTGAGCAGTGAGGGTGATTTAGAGTTAGATGGACTCAGTCACTGTCTTTGTACTCCAGAAGCTGTGTGAACATCACAGATACACCTCAGTTGGTCTGTTTTTACTTGTCGTCCAGGAATGACCGAATGTTCAGGTGCGGCGCAGAGGGCTGCGGGAAGAGCTTCTATGTGCTGCAGAGGCTGCAGGTCCACATGAGGACTCACAATGGTGAGAAGCCCTTCATCTGCGAAGAGAAGAACTGTGGCAAGAAGTTCACCACCGCTGGAAACTTAAAGAACCACGGACGCGTACACACAGGTGGGGATCAGTAGATATCCACGGCTAAAAGTCCAAACACTGGATGGATGCAATAACTGACTCAGGCCATTTGACTCTGCTCTTTTAATGCTTCCTTGGTGCAATGAAGGGCTGGAGATTGAGGAGTCAGCAGAGCTGGCGCCTCCATTTCACTGCTGCAAGCAGTAACATTACTCTTGATATTTTGTTTAGGGTGACATTAAGATTTTTGATGCTCAGTTATACAGTCTGCTTCTTCTGTCTAGTGATCGGCTTGCAGAGTAGCTATAATATACAATGCTTATTTATTTATGTTTTACTCTTATGTCTGGAGTAGTTTGGTAGAACTGCTGCTGAGCTGTTTGATTTTTTTTCATTGTTTATAACTTCCATAAACGGCAAAAGAAAAATGCTGCATAACCTTGTTGTAGACCTGTTTGGGTCATTCAGCACATCACTTTGAACACAGAGGATTTCTACTGAAAACGTTTAATGAGGTTTCTGAATGTGGAGGTGAAGAATGTGTGTGGTGGGTGTCTTTATTTTCAGGAGAGAAGCCTTTTCTGTGTGAAGCAGATGGATGTGGGAGGTCCTTTGCAGAGTATTCCAGTCTACGAAAACACATGCTTGTACACTCTGGTGAGTGGTGCAGAGATCACGGCTGCACAGCAGTTCAATCCCTTTATAATTAGTGTTCTGCAGATCTATCTTGTGCATCTCAGATGTCAGTCCAGAGAGGATCACAAAATGGCTCTTTCATTCGCTGCATGTTTGCGCTCATGTTTCTCAGGTGAGAAGCCTCATGTGTGTGGGATCTGTGGCAAGACTTTCTCCCAGTCCGGCAGCAGAAACGTCCACATGAGGAAGAGGCACGGAGAGGAGGGGCTCAGTGGTGAAAGCAGAGAAACAGGTCTTTCTCAAACACATACACACACCCACTCAATAGGGTAGGTTGATATGCTAATTTGGGGGTTATGTAGCTTCAAGCAGCCTATAGAGTTTAAAAATGTGCAAAGAGATGGTATTTGTTTAAGTTGAAGTTTGAAACATTTCTTAAATTATTAATGATTTTTAGCTTCTTTTTTTTTTTTAAAGGCCAGCAGCAGAATTGTTTCAAACACATCTTTAAAAAAGCTGAGACAGCACAACTCTACTGCAGAATGAAGCCTGTTAGGCTTTTTGTGATGTGATAAGATTCCTCCAAGAAGTCTGCAATTACCAAAATGGCAGAGTAACTCAAATTCACATCTTAAATCTTCTCTTACTTTTTTCACCTTACAAGTTTGTGTCCCACTGCAGTTGAGAAAAATTCCCACTCCTGTTCCCGTTCAGTGTCATTTTCACACCTCTTAAGATTTGAAGCATCTTTCAATGAGCCCTTCATGTTTCAGACTAATTGTACCAGATGCTTCAATTCATTTCCAACCTGCAAAAATGACAGCAGACAGTGCATCCTTGCCTCTTTGTCATTTCTCTGTAACGATCAGGAAGCCACGCAGCTGAATCACCACAGAGGAAAAGCTGCCAAAGCTCTAATTATAAACAGCAGATTTATTTGGGTCAGCGTCCCTGAAGAGGCTGGTTGTTTGTAAAAGCAAGATGCAGTTGAATAAGAGATGGATAGTTTCTGTGATATAACAGTTGCTGTTGTTGGAAAACCTGCAGTTCTATCAACACAAATCAGCTGATGGATTAGTTGCATGAGATGCTTTCTTCCGCTTAAAACCATTTACTTTAAGCAAACATCAGACAGCGTTGACTGGTAGTTGATGGGAATAAGTTGTCCCAGTAAAGGATGAATTATTGTTCTGATGTGTCCCTCCTCCACGGTTAGCTTCTTTTTTTTTTTATTAATGGTGTGGGAAAAGCAAAAGTTTCAACCTCTGCTTGCAACCAACAGGAGAGGCTCTGACACAAAGCAGCCTGCTGGAGGCAGATGGTGAGAATGGAGGTGGTATGGTCACCATGACAACAACCGTGGAACCAATGAATCTTCATCATGCAATGCTTAGATCACCAGGTATGCATTTAGACACATGAGAGAGAACAAAACGTGAAGGGTGGACAGACTAACAGCCCTGCAGTAAACACTCATCTGGTGAAGCTCATAATGTTGTGTTGATGTCAGTGACACTGAGTCAATCTGTGGTGTTACTAATGCCCCGCTAAGTGTTTTTCAGTCAGTGTCGATGACTTCTGCTAAGCAGTGTGACTCATTGGGTGTTTAAATTTCTGGTGTTCACAGCAGTTACGTCTTTGAAATGGTTTTATTCTGGGTCTTCAAACAGTTCGACCTGCACTCTTTGCAAAGTTCTTCATTTCTCTACCAAGGCGCTAGGGTTAATGTTTTTGGCAACATACATTTGTCTGTTCGTCCATTCATCTGTCTGTCAGCAACATAATTCAAAAGGTAATGGACAGATTTTGATTAAATTTCAGGAAATATTTGGGGTGTGATATGGATCACCGTCTGGATCCAGGAGTTATTTAACACTAGAATCGGCAACGTTCCAATATCCCCTACAACCACCAGAGGGGGTCATTTTGCGAACCCTGCTGACGCATCAAAAAAAAAATGATGAGGGTGGCAAATTTTTCCACCCTTTAAATCTTTCTTAACATAGCCCCGGATGTCAGCTGGTATAGATTTATTGCATCGCATGCGGAGAGCTCAATAATGAACGCACGGTGGGTCATTCTGGCATTGAGGCAGCTATGGTAGAGCACACGTATTCAGTGCCGCCGTGTCCAGAACGTTATGAAACACTGCAACAGGCCATCTTCTAGTTACAGCTCCAGATGAATACTGCCTCGGCATTTTGTCCAGGATGTCTACTCTCCATACTTCTGCTTCTGTACATTTTTAAAAAAGGTTTTCAGTGGCGTAAATTGTCTGTTAGCAACATAACTCAAAAAAGAGTTTTGCTTGTTGGGTCACACTGAGGGCAAACAGAAGAGAGTGATTGCTTTCATTTTTCAATAAACACCACTGTAATTGCAAACTGGTTGAATGATATTTAGCTGTTACCAGGTAATTGTCCCTGATTAACATGCCTTTGTGTTTGCATCTTTCCCTATAGATTCTGCGGACTCTGTGGTAGTTCTCTCTCAGCCACATGAACTGGTGGCCATGACAACGGAAGGCCATGCTTATGGCGAAGATGTGGTTGCTTTGCTGTAGTCTCCCATCATGACGCACATCACATGCTGCCTATTTCAGCAGCCCTGGACTGCCAGTCACAGGGGACTAAACATAGACATCTATTTGTAAAAAGATTAATCACAGACTTTAACACTTGTAGATATTTTGTAATTAGCAATCTATGATGGTTTTATTTTGAAAAGTGTGATACTGCAGAGTTTGTACAAGCAACATTTTCTCCTCATGTTTTTGAAAACAAATCCTCCCAAAGAAATCCTGAGACGGGTTGTAAACAATTCTGAAAGTATGTCCTGCGTTACTTGTCAATGAAAAATGAATACCTGAAACCGCAATGGCCGAACTGTTAGGTAGACTTAAACGTATCAGACACATCATTTCATGCTATATTATAAAAACTGCTAAAGCACTGTATACTACATTGCTGCATGGAAACACTGGTCGTGCACAGCACAGCCCAGAAAGCCAAACAGCCTGTTGGTTATTTCAAGCAAACTACATATTCAGTTCAGTTATGCCCAGCACTGCAGGTTTGTGTTATAGCTGACATCTTGCATTTAGCCTCCAATGCTTCACTTGATCAGAGTAAGGTAATATATAGCAGATTTACAGCAGATTACATTAACACATGCGAGAACTGTATTAAAATAAACTAAGAAGTAATCTTGAGGTTATTTTTGGCTGTATGAAACATGACGTGTTAGTGAATACCACATGAATAAGCATCCCATCATATCTGTTCTTCAGATTTCCTCAGTAGATCTTCAGGTTGTGGAAGTGGTCCAATGTAGCGCCTAGAGCCCAGCTGGCCTCCACATTGGTCACTTTCTTGGCCAGCTAGGAGGAGAAAATAACCAAATCTCTCAAATGACTTTTGTATTAACTAAATAAAAGAGAAACAGTTTGTGTAAAACTAAATATACCATGCTCGTGTCAATTTAACAATTAGTCGCCTGAAAAGAAAATTCCAAAGGATCAGACATCACTTAGGTGTCCTCATTAAGTTGCAAAAAAACTTCTACATCAAACAAGGCAATGCTTATGTCCAATGAATTATGATTCATAAAAGCCAAGCTGAAGCTACATGTTTTTTTATATTTTGATATAGTTATTTTAAAATCCTTAAACTCTTTAAAATTGTTTTGTCTTTTTATTTGGTTACATCCTTAAGACACAGCTATTGACAATAATAATAATGATGTATGAAACAGCCTAACCTGCAGCATTGTGTTCTCCTTGAAACCAAACCCATCCTTGAGAAGACAAGTGACGTAAGTCATGTCCATACACAAGTAAGGACTGGTGGTTGGATGCTTGGTCATCTTATTGCACACTGAGCAGGGAGAAGAGAAATCATGTCTGTTAGGTTGGATAATCAGTCATCTGTATTCTGCTGACAGATGAGGGCAGCATTTCAGACAGAAACGACTGAAGGTCCATTGAGATGCACACTGTATCTCAAGTATAGGGAGCTGCAGATCAGTCATAGTAATGATGTATTCCTCGGCCCATCTCACCTTCTTTGGCTCTCTTCTTGAAGTCTCTGACTTGCAGCAACCCTCCTTGGACATCATCTGCAACAGGGGGTGATTTGGGGGTCATTTTACATTTAAAATGCTAAAACATTCATTACAGCACAGCAGATCTACATGCACATATTGCATGTGCGCACAGGGCACATGCAAGCCATGAGCTCTATCATTAGCACTGTGTGCTAATGATAGAGCTCATGGCCTTTCTGTGAAGACTGGCAGAGGATAGCAATTTTTTATAATACCTACACAACTATAGCTCCTCAAATCCCCTGATACAGAAGCAGATGACTCACATTTTTCAGCCTCTGTGTAGCATGCTGGCATTGTATAATTATATAGGGTGTGGACAGAAAGTGTGTGCGCACTAACCGATAAGGCCTGCATCCACAGCTCTGTCAAAGTAATAGGAAAATGCAAAGAAAACACTGCCGTCTTCAAGCTTGTACGGCTGATGAATAACCCCCTTCACCACCTTAAGTACTTCCTGATAACAATGCTTGTATCCTGCATCACCTGAGGGAAACAAAGACAGCAATGTCAATGATTCATTTCCCTCTTGGAACAATGTTATAAAATGATGTGTAATTCAATTAAGTGCATTTTGCTAGCTCTGGCTGACATCACAAGATTGTCACGCCTTATGCTCAAATCAGTCACATGACCTTATTTATGCCAGATATTTGTCATCAGTTTGTTACTGATTTAACACAGATGAAATGAAAATCAAAGGAAAACTCGGGATTTTGGAAAGTACTCTTCAAGTGATTGCAGCTTTGGGTTAATTTAATACTAAAACAGCCTCTTACCATCTGGGTTTCCGCTAACTTGATAGGTTAACCCTCCAAAGCTCCATGCATCCCTGAACTTGTTTGGCAGACAGGAACTATTAAAAACTCTGCCCTCCAACCCTGTAAGAGAACAGACATAATTACTTTCCTAACAACTTCCCAAAAGCTTATCAGTCTTTAGTTTGACTCAGGAAACTGATGGTGTCCTATTTTTTGCTGAAGCACTTCAGTGATTAATCTCAGGGTATTACTTGAAATGTTTACTCGAGAGGAGATTCTTAAGTACATCCAAAAACAAGAAAAAAAATTATCTTGTGACTATCATCACTTAATATTTTGCAGAAGTAGGAAGGTAAGAGGCAGGAATAAAAATTGATTTACTCTTGAGAGCCTCAGTATCCTTCAGTGAAAGTGCGAAAACACAAACCTGAAGTTGGTTGTAATGCAGCGTTAACGTCATGTACGTAGGCATCTGCAACCGGAGCGCCCAGTGTGGCGACTCGTGCCGTCATTAGTCCATTTCCAAGATAACTTAAGGAAAATAAAGGATTTACACCAATCAGGAACAGAGAATGCATACAAAAAACAAGCCTTTCTGAAAGTAGGGCATACCAGCGTAGTCTTCCCCTTATTCACACCCCAATGACTAAGCAAGCTGTCCTAATTACAAATATCCAAATGAAGTAAAAAGTACCAAGAACAAAGTCATTGGAATTAGTAACATAACTGGAGGCCATCTTAAATATACATGAAAGTGGCTGAATAGAGATTAAATCAAAAATGTATTTCATGCAATCAGAACAGTCTAATAGAGGGGTTGGAGCATGTTTCATGACGCATGCATGGAGGATCAAATCTTACCTGTGAGAGTACAATTCAAATGTCGAGTTGAAGAAATTGAGTTTGGCAACATAATCGGCAGCAGGGGCACTTTCAATGGTTTTCTGTAGTGGAAAATGAAAGACACAGTGGCTCAAAATCACTGCAGTCTATTAATTTATTCATTTCAAACAAAAGATTCAGTGGCTGACCCTTTGTTTGGGAAGGAAAGTGATCTGTGTGGATCCTCCTCCCAAATCCAATATTCCCACTGTCTTCTTGGCAGCTGCATTCAGATGACCTGAAAATATTTCCCCACTTTAATCCAGCAACTGCAGCTCACAGGAGCTTTTCAGTTCCACCTGAGATGCTATCTTCAAAAGGCCTTCTTGGCACACACCTATAATCTAAGAAGCATAAAACTGCAGCATTCAGTCTCAGAAAGATCACAGCGATCCCCTTTAGGCAAGGAATTCATAAATGTGCCCATTCAGGCTCTATTTGTGGATAATGGTGTATAATGCCACTATGACAGCTTGAGAAACTACAAACCAGAAAAGTTGGGGATTAAAATGCAAAAAAAAATCTGTTATTTTTTAATTAGTTTCAACCTTTATTTAAGACTGACATAAATCCAAATGATCAGCAGGATCTTCACTGACCAACTTCATTGTTGAACAATATAAACAAATACAGAATCAAGAATAATTCATACAACACACACATGACATTTTAGAGGATTCTGTCATCAACAGATTGAATGGTGAACCGTGAATGTGTCCGGTTTAGATATGAACTACCAGTCCAAAAGTCTGCACAAGCTTTCCCCATTAGATTTAATGGGAAAGTGTGTCCAAACCTTTGACTGGCACAGTAAACCAAGCATCCACCAAAATCTCAGTCTTTCCAAACAAGGACACATTTTGGCTCACCACTTCGTCCTAAACTCAATAAGAGAATCAACACTAAGCACAACGAAAAAATATTTCTCAATGCAAGAATGTAAAAAAAGATTGGTCTACAAAAGATCTATAGCATCTAATACTGTAAAAAAAAAAAAAAAAAAAACCTCAGTGCTGAAAGATCAAAAACATAAACTAGTGCTGGATCTACAATACCTTTGAGCCCTCAAAAAAAGAGAGAAAAGAAAAAGATCATCTCGGTTGTTATCAGTGAAAGACTCAATAGCAATTTTGGAAAGACATGCAACCATTGAGGTGATTTCTTTTCCTCTTTCTGCATCAGACCGACACAGACTGTGTGAGATTGACTGGCCTGCCTGCAGTTGAGATCTGTCCCCGACTGAAAATGCATGTTGCATTTGAAGAGGACAATCAGGCAGTTACCACAGACTATTGAGCTGCTGAAATCATGTATTCAGCAAGAATAGATGCAGATACCTCTTAAAGAACAATTATCACGCTTAGTTCCCAAACAATTAAAAAAAACAATTAAAGGAAAGGGTGATGCAACACAATGGTAAACATGGTTCTGGCCTAACTTTTACTGACATTTCATTTTAAACACAATAAAGTTGGTTTTGGAATCACCAAAAATCATTTGAACTCACATTTTTTTTGCATTTTAAAATTTCCCCTCAACTTTGTACACAAACATTAAAGAAGACACAAAAGATTTTGAGATACAACACCTAATACCAGAAAATTTGTTATGATGAGGAAAAATGTGAAGCATTTTATGTCGTGTGTAGACTTGAGTTTAAAGTACTTGCCTGTCAGAAAGTTTACAGAAATCCAGGCCAGAACTCCTATATTTGCAAAACAAGCAAACAAAGAAACAGAAAGCAACTCGCATGTTCATTTTAGAAAAGCTGACAACAAATTTGTGAAATACAAACACATGCAAGTAAAGCTGAAATGCTGACAAATCAATTACACCATAGCACAACAATAACATTTTTCACCACATAATTACTGGCTTTCAGGGTCAAAATAACTTTGTGGTGAAAGGACGTCATTTTTTTTAAGTGTCATTATAAATAACATTCATAATCTACTGTAATTTACTTAAATGCCCTCATTAAGCAGAGTTCTTTTACAGAAAATGCACAGCACACGAATATGGCATCATTGATGACACCTGCAAAATATAAAGCTGAGGACACGAGAGGCTGGGATAACGTAATGAATGTGCTTCTTGTCAGGACAGAGGGTGGGCTGACGTTACCTTCGTTTGTACCGTTCATAATGCTGACGCTGTTGCCTGGGACCAAAAAAGGAGATTCGTCAAAGGCTTGTTGAACCTGAGAGCAGAACGAGGGATAAGAGGAAGATCGAGGAAGAGAATGGGTGAATGAGAGCAGCAGGGAAATGGCCCTAACATTATCTACTGTAACCGTGGCTCATTCAGAGGGGCCTTCCGCAGGATGGGATTAATTCATTCCCTCAGGGGGATTAATAAAGTATCATTTATCATCCAAGGTGCCCCAGGGCTTTCCATTATTATCTTATCCCCAAAACAAGAGCCTTCCACACTGTGCTCACAGCGCTCTGGAAGTAATACTTCCCCCTCGTCTCTGTACCACCTGCCACAGCACTGAAAGTGTTCTTTCCTTTTCTGCCTGCTGCTTCACCGGATAAGAGGTTGTACTTTCCAGTGAAAGTGTCAGACAACGTTAAGGCTAACAACTTTTTTATGATGAAGAACTGCACTCTAATTTGCAGGGTCTCAGTACTGTTAAAACAAGACCTGGAGGCCCTCAATCATTTCTCATTATCAGTGTAGTCTTTGACCTGGTTCAGAAGAGCCTGGGCTTTGTCTGTGGGCAGAAGTCGAAATCCAGCTGTGGCTCTAAAGACCAAAGGCGTTCTTTTCCAGTCCAGACGAGGCACCGTCTTCCTTGCCACTTTTAACAACAGGCTTACCGTTTGGCCGGCCTGAAAGAACAACACAATTTTGACTAAAAGCAGCATTCTACATAAAAGGTCTTTTGATGACAGGCTGACAAGTAAAAGGTGAGAAAACTCTCCAAATGTTAATTACATCTGCTTGAATTTCTCCCTGTTTTTACATGTAGCTTTTTTTCTTCTTCTTATCTACCTTCATCAGTAATGTGACTCCCACAGAGGGAGGCTATTGGCAGCATTTCTGACTACAATGTAGAGCAAGCGGACCTTTTCCCTCAGCTCAATATAATTGATTATATTTGACAATGAACTCACCATTTCAGGAGAGTCAGCATACGCTGACAAACCAGGCTTTACAGAATGGAACATCTCATTGTCCAAAACAGGCAGCTGCTCTGAAAGATACAAGATCCACCCACATCAAATATGAAGGAGCCATTAAAAGCTTTAAAAGGTCTAAATCCGCTTAGCATACATATGCATAATACATCTGACAAATGAAGTCAAGTGCAACCAGTGTCGTCTAAAGCGAGAATTCACAGGTTTATAGAAGTGTGAAATAGAGTAAATGTTCAAGAAAGACATAGATATTCACTTGTACTTAATTATAAAAACCCTCATTATTCAGAACAATGTGGCTCTTTCAGTGATTTTACAGGCAATTTACACATTACATGTCAACCTTTTCATATGTGTTTTAAGCTGCTTCCACACTTCTCATGCACTGATATCTTACAGGCAGTGGGAAAAAAATAGAGGACTGGTTCAACATTCAAATCTGAGATAACTCTGCAGTCTTACTTGAGTCACTCTGGATGAAGGTGTAGACGTGAATGCGCGTCCCTGTGCTCCCTGCATCAAACATCACTGCGTAGAAGATGCGGCTCTGGTTGGCCGGCCGGCTGAGGCTGGGAAGGATCCTGGAAAAATCTAGTAGCGAGGTCTTGACTTGGGCTTGGCTGAGTCCTGCAACAGCGTGCAGGACCAGAAGGAAAAGCGTGACCGTGGGCTTCATCTTCCCTCTGGAGTAACAGCAAGCAAACGGTGGTTCTTCTTATTAGACCTCAAAAGCAGCTCAAGCTGCTATGACTAATGCTGAGAGGTTTGAAATTACAACGTGGCAGGCGACAGTAATAAGAAGCAATCAGGTTGTTTACAGCATCATGTTTAACCACACCCCATCAGTGTCTCAAAACCATCCTTTTAACCTGCTCAGTCAACTCCTGTAGAGAGTTTAAACAAACAACAATTTCACTGTGTTGGACTTAATGTGGTGAGCTTTAATCTGTGGGTCTGAGTGAGCTGATCAGTGCATGTCTCTACATCTCGCTTCAGAATTATAAAAATCTTTATTTCATCAGTCAAGTATTGCTTTGAAAAAGAGTCCCTGTTGAGAGACTGTCACAGTGCTTCCAAAGAAATATAAGAGACTGAGGGCGTTTAACTTCAGAAATGGTACCGCTTATGAATTCCAATTGAGGTTTTGAGTTTCAAGTTTTTCTACTTGCCTTTGGCTCCAAAACAAGTTCCCAAAAAATGAACAGAAGTGCTGAAACTGTTCGGATCTCTTATGGGATCTAGTTACAGGGTTATCTGCTTATTGTTCCCTAAGCTCCGTCTCTGTATTTCTTTATTCATCACTGAGATGTTCGGTGAGCTAATGCCCGCAATAAAAAAACTGCTATTACAACGGACAGATTCCCCAATAATTACCCTCATCATGATTGTTAAATCAAGCTTAAAATCCTTTTTGTTTGTTGTTTTCAGGTTTGCTGACATAAAGCTGTCTCTGCACAAAACAATCCCAACACTAAAAAAATATTATAGTACTCAGTGTAAATAACAGAACCTGTCCAACACTTGCATATCAACAGTTATCCATAAGTAATTTATGTTTAGAAAGCTGGCAAGAACAGAAATGGAAAACAAAAATTTTGAACATTACTGACTCAGAGCAGAAATAAATAAGTAGGTCAATCGAAAGAAAGGGGTAGCAGGTAAACCCAGGAAGGTTCCTGCATCTTAAAACATCTGAAAAAAGCTTAAGAGATGTGTGGTTAAATACCTGTATTGATGTTTTTTTTTAAAGCTCACAGTGATAAGTTAAAGCTCTAAGTGATATTTTTCTTGTAAACATAAAAATATGGATTTGAGTATCATTTCTACAAGATCTGATAGATTTACCTGGAGTCATACGAGGGAACAAGCTTTGATAAAGATAGAATAAAAAGGGGATTTTTGTTTAAGAAGTAGTTCAGGTTGCTTTGTCTTGGATCTTCAAATGATCTTCAGAAACACCTGATATTGAATTCAGAGTCAATTATAGATCATAAATCATACTTTTGGTGTATGTCGGTATTTCTGTCAAACAAATCTGACATCATTAGGTTATATTCGAAGAGTTGGTTAAAATTGGAAAATTGTTTTCCCAAATCAATAGCTCAGAATTGAACAGAGCATCATGAAAAACAAAAGCCAAAAAGAAAGACTACAATCTACTTTTATTCACCATTCTCCTAGTTGGACAAATAACATTAGTCTCTATGGTCCAGAGGTTGTAAGAGAGAGTGGGGTATCAAACACTGTATTATTAACAATATTACACCTAGATCACTTTTCTGGAAATCCTAGATCATTTTATTGAAAAAAATAATATATTCTCATTTAGCCTTTTTTTTACCCACACAGAAGACCTTGCCTATTTCAGCAACACATTTACAACAGGATGGTTCTGACATGATGGATGAGTGGAAATAGAACAAGGAAAAATCTGTTTCACTTCAAACGCTTTTTTAAAAATATGTCCTACTAACTTAAGTGTTGTTTTTTTGTGTGTGTGTTTTTAGAAAAACTATTTTAAATGTATATAGTTCCAACAAAAGTGTTGAATGTGGTGACAGTCTCGTTTAAAACAGTGGATTTATTGAGTATTTTTGTAGCAAAGTGCAGCACTTTGTAGACGGTCCCTAAGCACTGGTCTAACACACGGTTGATTAGGGGTCAGTGTCTTGTGACTTTTGTACACCTTTGTCAACATTATCTACTTCCCTGCAGTTTTTAGGAGATGTCTTTTGTCGGACACTGGGAAGGGATGATTCTGTTAATATCTTTCCAATTTAGATTTAGCAAGTTTCCAAAGCAGCAATAACTTAGTAGTAAGCTACACAGAAGTTTGTTTTTTTCTTTCTATGTTTTAATTCCAACAAATGTATCCTAAGCCCTTTAAGTTACCACAGAGCTGTCACTAGAATTTCTACAACCCTGTTAACAACGCTCTCATGTGTAAAATACTGAACTTGGTGTTGAATTATACGAGACCAAGCAGTAAAAACATTAATTAGCGTGACTGCTACATTACATTACATGAGGGTAAATGGTGACGTCTGACAAGCTAATGTTAAGTTGTTAGCAAGTTCGTGAAACCAAAGAAGTTTGAGTAAAAACAGCCCTGAACATGCTGTAAATTAACCACATAGTAACAGAAAAACGACAGCAAATTCATTGTTGTGACACTAGACGCTAAAAACCGAGGCTCACCATCATGTCCGGTTAGCAGCGCCCCGTCCTCCTGACGTCACTAGGAGTATTTTCGGTCTCTTGCAACTGTATACTTTATCGCGTCTCGCGCGGCCTGAACCAAACCTGCAGGGCAGCATTGGACAGCTTGTTTAGTCCGTGGTGGTTGTTTTTATGCCAGAAGGAGCACCGTCTCTACATTTCACAAGCTGCCGATACAGCGGGGGTTCTGTCACCGACATGACCGCCCACCATTCAGTGAAGTTGATTTAAAGTTCACGAGGGTATTATTTTTTAGCAACAGTTGTCTTTATGTTTAATGGGGAAAGCATTCAAGTACCGAAAACAAAAATAAAACAGGAAAACAGTCCACTCAAATCACAGTGTATTTATTAAAACAGTAACTTCATTGTTATCTCACACGAAGTCACAGGGGGAGGCAAAGAAAATACGTCTTGTACACACTAACTGCACCACTACTGACAGTTTCATCACAGATATTTTATCATTATAGCTAGTATAGATCTTTATATTTTAAGTTAATTATTCTATCTTAAGAGACCATTCATTATCAGAAGTATTATTTTCATTGGACAAAACAACTCTAAATTTGACCGTGACAAGAGGCAAACTAATCCAAGTCCTCTCCACAACATTGGACAGTATTCAGTTGGACTAAACACATTTACAGGATACGATTTACAGTAACCTCTTTTTCAGTTATAATGGAGTGAAGAGGTGGTTGTATATATATATATATATATATATATATATATATATATATATTCAAGCCTGTATCCCATCATATAACCAACAACAGGCTAATGAAACCAAGTAGATACTCGTGAAAGATGAATTCTGTTGCTGCCTGACAGAATCCCCGACTCTTTTGAAAAATTTGATGCCACAGCACTCAATGGCCCCCCCTGGGAGCAGCCCAGGAAATGAGTAAGAAAAGAAAATAAGTGTAAAAATTCAACAAACCCACAAATTTATCTTCAGTGTCATTCAGAGCATAAGTGCAGTTTATCTTCCTCCGGACTAACGGACATAAAGAGGTGGCATTTGTGCTTTAGTGTTTATGTAACATCGGAGGATGCTCAAAAGTTCAATCTCCCTCTAAAAATCTCCAGTTTGAATGTTTGTCAGCTGTGAAAAGAACATGTAACCTTTTTCCCCAAACCCTCATCGGGCTTCTTCTTAAGGCATGTATGGAAACAAGGATGGATGAACTGTCATTTTTAGCTTAGCGTCCCATGGTTGGCATGGTAACAGCCGGGCTTTTTAGAGTTGCATCTTCAGCCTTCCACTGTGTAGTGACAGTCTTGATCTGAGTGAAGAACTGAATTCCCTGGTGGTGAAAACAGATTCATCAGCAAGCCAGCTCACACATTACATCGAGAAACGTGTTGCAACCTGATTATTTAAGTCAAAACACGCTACTTTGGCTATTTACCTGCTTGCCGTAGAAGTTGGTATCTCCTCTGAATGAACCTCTAGAGCCAGTGAAGGAGAACATGGGGAGGGGGACCGGGATGGGTACATTCACACCGATCTGTACAAAGAAAAGACATCATTAAGAAATCATGACCAGAAAAATGATACATAGACCAAAATAAACAAATAATTTAATCCGTAAAACTTTGCGACGGAAGGGGAAGACCTGGTGCAGAGTGTATTCCCTTTAAGAATTAAAGCTACAATTCCATGTCTATGTTGGTTTGTGAGGTTGATTGACTGAACAAGCATCAAATCCATTGTATTTGCATTACGTGCATGACCAACCAAGCTGACTGTGATCAAACACAGCTGCAATCCTGAGTAGAAATTGTCTTAAACATTGCGACTATATAACAAAAACACTATGCGCCATTTGTTTGAGCAGGAATCTTGAGAAGTGCATGTGAAATCTTGTGATGGTGCAATACCTTATCACAATATATGGCATGGTGTAGCATAAGCTTTAGTAAACAATGTATTTTAGCCCAAACCACAATAAATACATGGGTACAAATAAATGAGTAAATGACTAAAAGCTGAAAAAATCATGGTGTCATGGCATCAAATCATGATTTTTTCATGATATTGAACTGGACTCCCACAGCTGAAAGTATGCATTACACCATCAGCTGCCCTCCCTCCTCCTAACAAGGACTTTGTGGTTCATTGAAGTAAATGCATCATAATGGTGTTGATCCATCTTCTGTCATTATGTAATGCCTTGGAAACACTCATGAGCATATTTTATGGTATGGAAGGACAACCTATTTGCGCATTTAGACTCAAGGACTTGTTGCACGCATTGTTTCTGCACGCTGAAAGGCCAGATGAGTCTGATGAGCCTGAGAACTCAATGTTCTGGCATAATTCATCTGACTTTCCTCTCAAAAACCTTTCCACCTTGGCCAATCACAACCATATTTCTCATTAAGGGGGAGTTTCACAGCTCAAACTGTGCAATGGAGCACCAATGAGCCATGTCACATTTAATTGCTCTGATAGTTTGTAAATGTATCCAGCTGCATCCAGAGACATTTTGGTCTATACTATTAGCAGTATAGAAGCTGAGTATAGGCTGAACATTGGCAGAGACTCCTCACATCCTCTCCGGAAACTCTTTGAACTGCTGCCATCCACGCATCCAGAGCGTCAAAGGCAGAACCAGCAGGACTGATCAACAGCTTCATTCCACAAGCTGTGAGAATATACTGAAGATATGCACACTCTGCACCTTAATCAATTCTACTATTTTAAGTTATTTATAGTTTTTCTGACCTCGGTATCTAAATCATTATCCAGTAGGTCACTTTAACTGTGAACTGAACTTTACATCATGCTACAGACATTTAATTCAACCAATCTTGTCAATTTTGCCATTTGGAAAATACAACGTCTCGGGGACGTGTTTATGTGAGGGGGGTGGGGGGTGGGTGTGTGACTGCATAAGTGTGGATGTTTTAACTTATGGTTTTAGATGATTTCTAGATTGTAGTGGAGCCTGGATAAACGTCCTCTCACCTTGTCTGCACTACTGTTGTATGTACAGCAAAATGACAATAAAGCTTGATTTGATTTAATTTGCAGAAACACATTGGTTTGACAGACTTGGATGGGGGTTGTCCAAATCCAGTCCTCAAGGACTACTTGCCTTGCAGGTTTTAAAAGCGTTTGCTCTACTCTTCCGCACCTGACTCAAATGAAATGGATGTCCTCAACAACTTGTCCTCAAGTTTTTCAAAAGTTTGTTAATGACTCAATTTGAGCCAGGTGAGCGTAAGCAGGGAAACACTTAAAACCTGCAGGACAGGGTCCCTGAGGGGCCGGATATGACCAACCCTGGGCCGGGATGTTGACGCAAATGAGCTACACATTACAAAACCACAAGTGCTTTGTATATTTGTATAATTTCAACCAGCAGTTCGGAAGATCATCACAACAAATAAACACAGTTTCAAGGTGGACACCCTGGCTTAAAGTCACTTGCCACTGACAATCTTTCTCTCTGTTTGTCAAGTTATTTTGATGAGTAATGACAACAAAAAACCCTAATCGCTGAATAATTTCATCCTGCGGAAAACATGGGAAATTTGGTAATTTGTTCTCGACATGCAGCCGTCTACAAGCCAAAAAAATGTTAAACAAATGTAATAAAAAGTTACAGTTATCACGCATAAACAAGTTAAAAATAAGTCTAGGAATAAGTCTCTTGCTGCACTTTTGCCCCAGGCTTTGGCATTCTCCCACCTCGCCTGGTGTTGTTAAGTCATAACTGTGACAGTTTCAGGTCAGTGAGGTACCACAGGATGTTAGTCCAATAAATGTTCCCACCTCAAATGAACTTCGTTTCCTCCTTCTGAAATAGAGCACGTCCCACACACAAAAACTGTTATTCAGTCTCACACAGGTGACTCACTGAGAACTAAAATAACACAGAAGGTGACAAGTTTACTTCCCGATTTAAAGAATGCCTTCGAGGCACCAGAAGCAACCCCCAACCCCCCAAAAAAACAACCTCACTCTGAGGATTGTGGGCCATTCAGGTTGTGTTATTACAGAGACAGCCAAGTTGTCTCTGCACGGCTCTTACCTGGCCAACGTCCACCTCGTGTGTGTATTTGCGTGCCGTGGCTCCGTTGTTGGTAAAGATAGCGGTGCCATTTCCGTAAGGGTTGGAGTTGATTAAAGAGATGGCATCATCAAGACTGTCAGCTTCCAGGATGACAAGAACAGGCCCAAAGATCTCCTCCCTGTAGCATTTCATGTCCGACTGAAAACAACAGAAGCATGATCAGACTTTCGCCAGCGATAACCAAAATCTACAACCAACACTCCTTGAGGAATTATTAACAGGGCATATAGCGCTAGTATGACAATGGAAAAATAATTAGATGCATTTCATAACACAGAATCTTAGAAGTCTCACAATTCTGACACAACACTAATAAGCAGAAACATTGAAGGGCGGGGGAGGATGTCACTCTGAGAGGACTGTGTGCCATTCAGGTGGTGTTATTAGTCTACAGTGTACAGAGACAGCCAAGTTGTCTCTATGCACATGAGCTCCCCAACTTTCCTGAAAGGTCAGACTGTTAGGCTTAGAGAGAAAATCATCTCCCAGCTTTTTTTTTCTCTTTAAACAAGGAAATGACTTCCATCTCCCAGAGATTCATTCAAACATTCAAATAGAAGAGGAAGCTAACATGATGAACATCTCATTTAAATTAGAACAAGCTATAAAAAAGACACAGAGCTCACAAAAGAATGAGTTTGTTTTACATTATTGCTCCATCTACAAATAAGTATTGCAGGATATTGTGTCCTTTCCATTTTCTGTGCCTTCTACTGGGACCTGTAGCTTAGAAAGAAAAATTGTCTGTGTCTTCTATCAAAAGGCTTTGCACAGATAACTCAAACACATGGAGAGGATATTTCACTCTTTGTCTCACCTACATTCAAATTCTAAGCTTACCGTGACACCGCCTAAGATGGTGGGTCCTACAAAGTTTCCGTTTTCATATCCTTTGACGTGAACCTTTCTCCCATCCAGCAGCAACTTGGCCCCTTCGTCCACCCCGCTCTGGATCAAAAACTCCACTCTGGCCTTGGCTTCAGGAGAGATCAGGGGACCCACATCTGCCCCAGGCTGATCACCTAAAGCAAAAGATTTTAGACGTTTACAAAAGGTGCAGTATCCTAGGGGACATTTTTAATGAAAATGCTTAAGAATGTATTTAATCTTAAAATGGTTTGGGGGGGGGGGGGACCCAAACATTTATTTATTTTGATACATCTTCCGGAGTTACCTGAATTTACACGCAGGGATTTGGAGCGCGCCACCAGCTCCGGGAGCCATTCACGGGACTCCCCGACAAAGATGGCCGTAGAGAGAGCCATGCAGCGCTGACCGGCTGCTCCGAAGGCAGCACCCACCAGCTGGTTGAGGGTATTCTCTTTGTTGGCATCAGGCATGACCACACCATGATTCTTGGCACCCTAAATGTCAAAATGTAAGGCAAAGAATAATTCTTGATACGTGGGTTATCATTTAAAAAAAAGAAAGAAAAAAAAGAAAAAGGTTCCCTAATCATTTTTTTTAAGGTTATTAGTGTGAGTACCATGTTGGACTGCACTCTCTTGCCGTTCTTGGAGCCACGCTCATAGATGTACTCTCCCGCCTGGTTGGATCCCACAAAACTGATGGCTTTGATTGCCGGATGGTCACAGATAAAGTTCACAGCTGCATAAAAGATACAAGGGAAAAAATGTAAATTCTTCCTTCTTCATCTAGGCCTCAGCCTTAAGGCACAATATATGAGCACCGAGACAAAGACTCCAATCCCCTCGCTTCAAACACCTGTGAAATGCTCTAATATAAGCTGCACGTATAGAAATTTCCCATCTACATATCCCTTCAGGGTATATGATTAAAGTTTCAGCCATCCTCAGACCCCCCCCCCCCTCTTCTTGTGTACCACAAATGTACACCTTGTGAATAAAAATGGGGAGTCGTGCACTTACCTGCGTGCTGCCCGTGGATGATGTTGACTGTACCGTCTGGTGCCCCAGCATCCTGGAGCAGTTTGGCCAAAAGCATGGTGCAGCCCGGGACGCGCTCGGAGGGCTTCATCAGGTACGTGTTGCCGCACACCATTCCGATGGGGAACATCCACAGAGGAATCATGGCGGGGAAGTTAAAAGGGGCGATGCCGGCACAAACTCCGATGGGTAGACGGTAGGTGTAAGTGTCCATATCCTTGGTGATGGAGGGCAAGGTTTCCCCAAGCATGAGGGATGTGATGCTGCAGGCATGCTCTACCACCTCTGAGGGGTGGAGAGAAAGAGGAGAAAATGCAAGATACACAATTAACCAATGGATGTATACACAAAAGTTGTAACAGAAATATAGTTTGATGTTTTGTTATGTTCAACATCAGAGAATAACGTGAAACCTTTTAGTCCTCTGATACCCAACCTGGGAATCAGGGAGGGAAGTCATCTGACACCCAAATACCGATACCCAGACACAATGAAGAAAACCAACACCTATTAATAGGCACTCTCACAGTTGATGGTGTATGTCAGGGTATAAACTAAAGCATGGGATCAAGAGAACTGTCTGTAGACCTGTGAGACAGGATTGTGTTCAGTCACAGATCTGAGGAAGGATAAAAGAACATTTCGGCTGCCTATTAAAGTGCCTGAGCAGCAACATTATTCCCAAGAAGATTTTAGGCTGTCATCGCTGCAAAAGATACTTAAAGTAAGTGATGGTCTCAATACTTATGTAAATTAGATATTTCTGCCTTTTCATTTGAATAAATATACATAAAACACTTGAAAATGTAACTTTGCTTAGTCATTGTTTAGAAGTGTCAAAAAATAAATAAAAAATCTGTTTGTGAAGTGTACAACGGAGAAAATGGAACACAGTAATAAAATGAATATATTCAAATAAAATGATTGATTATCCACATTAAAATGCATTTGTAAACTTTCACTACAGCCTCTAATTCAACAGATAAGCTCTACCATCTATTTCTGCTGGCAAACAACAGTCATACTTGAACAAACTTCAAACATTATTTCCCCCTGTGCAGCAGTACATCACTAATGCTGGCAGTACACCTGCAATCAGAGTCTGTCTTTATGCTGATAATAAAAAGTTAGCAAGCCAGAATAATTAGAGCATCCGGAAAATGGGATTTGCACCAAGACGAAAATAATTAATTAAAAAAAAAACAAAAAAAAAAAACTTTGGCAGCCCAGACTTTTAGAATCTAAAATAAATCATCCTTTAAATGCAATATACACAGCTTCCTAATTCCTCAAAATGTTTGTTGTTCACGTGAGGCTGCCAAAGTGCTTCTCAGTAAGGCAGGGAAACAATTACTTTTAGAGAAAGTGGGTAGAAAAATTTACTTGAGAGTCAATCTTCAGCATCGGGACTGAACAATGTAATTCTGCAGGAATACCGTTACCCGATTGTCTGTCTTTGTTATATGAGACATATTATTAAAAATCAAAAAAAGGAAAGAAAAAGAACTTTTCCTGTCCTTCAGAGTACATAAATAGTAAATGAGTAGAAACTCCAAACTCTATTATGAGAACACAACTTTGCTTTGCTATCAACAGTAAACGTGTATCAGTTGATATATAATTACCTTAAAACACAAACTAACAGGCTCTACCAGCATTTTGTCTAAAGTTTCATGTCCCAATCTAGGAAACCCGACATCTTTTCAGCATTTTGTGGGAGAACTTCAAGGTTCTATTTGCTAAAAGTATAAATCACAAAACACACTTGTATCCATGATAAAACACTGATTATTGAAGCAATAGATCTTAACATTAGAATCTACAAACAAAACACAAAACACAGGGGAACTGACCTAGAGTGAAGCCCAGGAATGATCAAGCTAATACATGACAGAGGAATTACAGGATTTTGGCTCATCTGTAAGTCATCAGTTGGCTCAGTTAGGTACTGTAAGCTCTTAAACAATAACATGTTCAAGGGTTATTGGGTGCAATTTGCATCCAGGTTTCTGTTTGCATGGAAGCGCAAAGCTCTACAATTGATCTTAAAAGATGTACAACCTGGTGAAATGGCTCACATCCCATTAAAATCTACCGAGTAGAACACAGCCATAACGATAAGGTTGCAATGGGAGCTGTTGTACAGGAATGTTTCATTAAGATTTCCGGAAATTGTGTCAATTTGTGAAAAACCAGCATGGACGCATGGATCCATCCTGCCTTGTACCAATAGTTCAGGTTGCTGGTAATAGTGTAGAGGATGTTTTTCTTGGTGAACATTAGGCCCCTTGGTACCAATTGGGCATGATTTAAATACCACAGCCTACCTCAGTATTGCTGCTGACCATCTCCATCCCTTTGTGACGACAGTATAGCATCTTCTGATGGCTACTTATAATAGCCATCAGATAATGTCACAAAGCTCAAAACATCTCCACCTGATTTCTCGAACATGACAATGAGTTCATGTACTCCAGTGGCCTCCACAGTCATCACATCTCAACCCAAAAGAGGACCTTTGGGATGTGGTTCAACGGGAGATTCTCATCATGGGTGGACAGCTGACAAAACTGCAGCAACTGTGTGACCTAACTCGATCATGTCAAAATGGAGAATGGAAAATCTCTGAGGAATGTTTCCAACACTTTGTTGAATCTATGCCTTGAAGAATTAAAGCAGTTTTCAAGGAAAGATTGGGTCAAACATGTACCAATTACAATGATTGGTAAGCATATGTCTCCTTTAAAAGGGGCCCTATTATGCTATTTTGACTTTTCAGAGCTTTCTTTAGTGTTATAGTGTTAAATACTCATCAGATAAGTGAGCGGTTGTGTTTTTTTATAATCACATAAACGCATGTTTGAGTTTCCCAGTGTGTCTCTACATTCAGTTTCCATGGCGCTGAAAACAATCGGTTTTAGAGAGTTAATTCTACTTCTATATTTTAGTGACGTAGGAGGACGGAGACTCAGTGATTGGTCATCTTCTCCAGGTTGGGCACACCCACCTCCACTGCTCAGTGTAAGACGGAAGAGGTTCAAACTGCGGTGGACACAGCGACGCTTTCAGTGTCATAGGAAATATTTCTTTGGCTGTGAGGGAAAGCTACATTTGTTCACATTCCCGAAGGAAACAACGGCTGGACAGCAATGGATGGAGTTTGATATTTGGGAGCCAGCCACATAGTTGCGCCAACATTTGTAACGAACACCGGCACTTCACCGAAGACTGCTGGACAAATAAGGGCCAGTACAACGGGGGATTTGCGACCAGGCTTCTGCTGAAAGGAGGGTCTGTTCCCCCCGTCGTTTTCAGGGTCTGATTCGGGCTCAAACATGTACGGCTGTATGATTTTTGTTGCCATTTTTTACTGAGTATTTATTTTTACTTCGTTTTCTTTATGAGTTGTTGTTGTTTATGCCGGTGTTTCCATGACAGTGAAAAGAGTTGACGTGCGCGCTCCCGACAACTACTCCCGGCAGCTGGCCAATCAGAGGCAGCCCGCATCAGGGGGAGGCGGGGCTTAGTGCGGAAGAGTCTCAGGGGCTGATCTGAGGGCCTACGGAGAGGATCGATATAAAATAAATAAAGGGGTTTGTGAAAAATGCTTGATTCATTCCTGCCTTTTGGACTCACATATTAAAATAAATTAGCCTGAAATGAGCATAATAGGGCCACTTTAAGACTCATGAAAAGCAAACTAAGCATCTATATGCCGAGAAAAATCAAACCAGTCACTTTGCCATTTACTAATTCAACAGTGTAAGTCACCTTTGCTGGAAGTGTGTGGTTACACACACAAATAATGGACACCCAGCAACAACTTGAGTTTCAAGCTTTCGCCCAGGCTTGTAGATAAACAGGTACCCTTTGCATTGGGACATTCAGATATTGCAGACCACAGTTTCAACAGGCGGGATTTTAATTTTAGTTATATATTCAGCAGCGCTCTTATCGAGCCAGTACATCAAAACCTAATCATACCACTTGAATTTAACTTCATGCATTATTTTACTTACGCAGTCCTCTAAATACATCTCCCTCTGCATCAGCGAGAGTTTTGCCCTGCTCCAAGGTGATTATTTTCGCCAGTTCTTTCTGAAATATTAAAAAGGGAGAAACAATCATGGATCAATTCAGGAAATCAAGAGTCATTTAACCTGAGAGATCAACTGAAAAATGTCCCTACAATGTTGTCTTTTATGAGCTGCTGGTAGCGCAGGAAGATCTGCTGCCTGCTGAGGATGGAGGTCTCAGACCAGGACTTAAAGGCTCTGGAGCAGGAATCCACAGCCGCTAGCATCTCCTCCTGAGTAGCTTTGGGAACGCGTCCCACCACTTCATTAGTAGCCTGATGGAGAAAGAAACAGTCCAAACAGACAAGATGACTGAGAAGAAGTGAAGCAATTACTTGATATTATTTCCAGGACATCATTTCATTAATGCTGAACCACTAAATGTTTGTTTCCTGTCTTTTACAGCTTTGAAATCTTATGTGATGAGAGATTAGTACATGTTATGAACCAACCCATTACTATCTTGCTAGAGGCTAATACTTCACAAGTTCAACACCAGGCTGGACACCTAGAGGCTATAAAACATGACAGGCTGTGAAGACTAGACTTCTTTTCCTCCCTCCTTATTTTACCAATGAAGCTATTAGAAACACACACAAAACTACACAAGTTATTTGCAGCCTTATCTTGATTTGCATAAACATTTAGTCATCTATGAATACTCACAGGATTGTGAATGTCTAGCCATTCAGATGTGTTGGACTCGACAAACTTGCCATCGATGAACAGCTTAGTGGTAGGCTGGAAGATCAAAGAAGAAAACAATTCAATCCCTTCCTACTAAATCATTGATATGTTCAATGAGTTTATCTGTTAATCACTACAACAAGGAGATTGACTTTCTAAAGCTTTTTACTTTGCATGCAATGAGTTGTGTTCATTTATGACAAATATTTGCTTGAGGTGACATTGCTAAGCAGAGCCTAACTAGTTCTGAACATCTCAACATAATATTACACAAGAGACTGATTACATATGAGTTAATGGTGGTAAATTTGCTGAATTATTTCTGTACATTAGTTGGGTGGCCTATCACAGATTTATTGGTCATAATGCAGGGAAAGATGCCCAGTGTCATATAGTTTGTCTATGCAGAGTAAAGTGTTGTTTTTCTAAGTAAATTGTGGACTAAATTGTTTAATGCATTGCTGGAAAGTTCAATACGCAATAATCTCATTACTGTCTCTTTCCCATTTTATTACTAATAAGCTCAAATTAACATTACAGTATATGCATTTAGTGACTCAGTTGGGTGATGGAGAAGACCAAAAGAAAAAATGCCATGTCATTTTTCTCAGCTAACACTGTGGTCTCTTGCAGTGGTTTAATGCCATTAGCTGTGTATCACAAACCTCATCACCATCATAATTCAACCAACTGCAATTTGATGTGCATCTCTGAGCATTGATGTCATTTATTTGCAAAGTCAAACACCAGAACGCTGCCAAAAATGGGCCAAAAGCAAAAAGGGGAATCCAGTAGTGGTGGGTGTATCAGTCCATACGTTTATAATGCCTGTACGAACATTGGTACCAATACCAACGTAACAAGATCAATACATTAGTTGTACTTTCATTCCTATATGTCCCATTTGTCCCGACAGACTCAAACCGCTGACCCAGAGGCAAAGGTTATTGGCAGAGGCCATCAGATAAATGATGGTGGTGAAAGTAGTATTTTATTAATCTTATGAATTAATTAATCAATTAATCAAATTCATTTTCAAAGTGCAACTGGTTATTTGTCCCTTTAGCCATTTCAGAAAGTATACAATATGTTAAGACAGATTAACATAATACATTTATTTAACTGAATAGTGCTATTTGAATGAATACATTTAATGGAACTGAAACAAAGATTTGTAATATATTTGACTATGTAAAAACGTATCATTTGTTTTGTTACTGTTCTATTGTTTCTATTTAGTTGTAAACTTTGCCCAAACTTGATCCTGGGATATAACAATTTAATAATCCAAAGGAAAAATGAAAAAAAAAAAAAAAAACACTAAAATGTCAAGAAAATTCCTTAACATTGAGCAATGTGATGATGCATCCTACTTTAGTTGTTAAAAAGTATCTGTTTCAATATTGGTGATACTGGCCCTTTATTTACTTGGTATTGGATTGATACCAAATCTTGAAGTATCACTCACCACTAGAATCCGGAAAGGTTGTGTGGTCAAAACCACTAATATCACACAGCTAAAACTGGCAGCCCTTTCTAATTATAAACACAAGCTAAACATTTTGTAGGTTGACAACGGAAAAGTCTAAATGGTCTATATCCAGAAGAGTTACAGCTGTAACTACAGTCATCTGAACTATAAACCATCTGCAACATATCTCATTACCTGACTACTAACTCCCCCCAAAGATAAATAAAAAAACATAGAGGCTTTGCTGAACTCCTGACATTTATTTATTTGCTGAGTTACAAAAGCAGTTGATTGTCAGTAGTGGCTCTTACCACTGAGGAGGAGTAGCACATGCGACCCAGCTGGAGGGGGGCCTGGGAAAAAACACACAAGAGAACATTTTACCAACTCAAATTCCAATCCAAACATATTGTGACAATAAAATCTATCGATCACAAACTTTAAATTCTTGCAGAAAGGGGGAGTGGACAGTCTGCAACGTGTGTGACTTTGTTAGCAAACAGCTCCAGTTGTTAGCCGCTCTGAGTTGCATTAGCAAACAACAAAACCGACGGTCCTGTAAAAAAACACAACCCAAAAAACAACAAAAGACATTTGCTTTACCTGCTTTTTAAATATGGACCGGAGGAGAATTGCTGCCATTGTGGTGAGTCAGTCTAGTGCTTGCTTATCCTGTCCTGAAGCCCTTCAACCCGAAAAACTTCAGCTCTCTACGCTTCCAAAGGACAGGACGGCGGGATACGATGCTGCGCTTTTACCAGATCTACAACTGCACGTCACAATGCTTTTTAGCCTTATAGACTTATGCGGATGATTTTTTGCTCTGTGGAAATGGTACGTAGTACTATTGGCTGATTCCGCTCATTTTAGGCGGGACTTGTATTTTTAATGACGAATTACTGCACGATATTTGCTAACCGCCCCAAATTAGCAGCCTCTGATTGGCTGTTGCAAAGAAGGCAAACAAGAGTAGTGCTCTTAGTTTATTTTGCTTTTTTTTGGTCTCATTCGGAAATTCAGTTTTGAAAATGTTTAGATGTTGCTTCAACAAGGTTGACCGTATGTTCACACATTATTACATTTATAGTACTGAGTTTATAAACTGAGAAAATTTCGCCCTAGTGGTTAAAATAAAAAAATAAAAAACATTTTAAGACTAATAAGTGGTAGGTTGGGAAATCGTTCCCATAGCAACGCGCTTGAGGACAACATGGCGTTTCTGCAGTGGGATTGTCTTGACGTTGCAAGATGGATTGAGTCTTTAGGATTTAATCACTACAAAGTAGGCTGAAACTTGTTGGCTCAATCCAGATACACTACCGAGACGAGATAAATTCCTGTCAACCTCCAGATGTTAACTTTTCATTTCTGCCGCAGGCTTGTTTCACCGAGAATCTCATCACTGGAAGGAAGCTCATTCATGTGAACTGTAACAATTTACCCAAACTTGGAATCACAGATTTTAAAGACATGCAGGTAATAAGAATACAGGCAGAAACTCTAAATTGAGATTGTTAATCAACAGATTTGTTTACATATTAAATTTACTTTTTATTTGATACACATGATAGCATCACTGTACATCACTTAAAATGTAATTCATTTTAAGTAATAATTTTCACTTGAACTGTAAATCTCCTTGCCATGTTGTACTTGAGACACCAGTTAGTAAGCTACTCTCTTTGGGTGCACTCAGTACTATAACACATCCTGTTTGGCACTCTTTGAAAAGTGTGATATCCAGTTTAGCTGTGTGTTATAACCGAGTACCACTGTCGGGAACACCTCAGATTAGAGCCTATTCTATGTTGTTAACTGTTATCCTTCTTATATGTCCTTGAGGTAAGACTTAATTGGCCATTAGTGCCTTTATATTTTCAGCTCTGCAAGAAGCATTACATGTTGATGAGTATTAGCTGACAATGATGGAGACAGTGAAAGTCTTGTTTATTTTAGGTTTAACATATAAGTCCTTTGATTCATTTGCTTCAAGATGCATAACCCTGTAGCCTCTGTTTCTACTATACAAGAGTCTTAATAAGATCTCCTTGGCTAGATCTTCTCAGTCTCAGTGGGGCTATGTTATTAAAAAGAGTTAGAGAGCATTAAGCATGCTTCATCAAAGGCCTCAACCCTGCTGTGTGTCCTGCAGGTCATCTCTGCTGGTGTGTGTGAGCTGCTGGGGATCACAGAGACCCTGTGGAGTCGCAGCATCGCTGACCCCCGGCGGGACACCATGGCCCTGTTCTTGGAGAAAAAGAGCTGCACAGGCGAGCGTGCAGACAGCCTCACCTACAAGCGATTCCTGGATGGTATGCATCAGTGAGAGCCCAGCATGAATCACGACAGTAAAGGAGCAAGAAAAAAAGCAAGACATGTCAGTGTCAGTTCATATCACCAACTGTCAGCTGGCGATGACGCCGTTGAGACACTCATAGTAGGTCATATGCAGGCCTTGACATTAACACTTTCCAACAGCAAAATGCTGTTGTGGCTGTTTTGCAAGATAGAACAAGAAAAAATCTTTTAATAAAGCGAGTTTCCACTGGCTGACAAAATTACAGCAAAAACGACTGGAAATCTACTGACTGCCTAGTGTTCTCCCAGCAAGAATAAAACAACAAAGACGGAGTGCACTTCTCACACATTGTGCACATGTATATTCTACAATCAGCTACTCAAACAGCTCTCACCTTCCCAGTTCTGGTTAAATACTTAAACCACACATTCTGATTGATCTCAAGTGGATGTGTTGTAACTGGATTGAGTTATTGATTTGAAGTAGAAATCCTCTGGGGGAAATTCTATTGATGACAACAAACACCTATTTTAAATTGTCAGAAGGCCCCTAGCATCTTGGTAATTGTTCTCAGAATTTAGATTAAAGGAAGCCCTCCGAAATGACTTTGGAGCTGCTGTGCTGCAATGCACTTGTGCATATAGCCTACTGGCTACACTTTGCAAACTTGCATATAAAGCTATAGGATGAGTGCATCAGATAATGGTTGGTCGTGTGCCAAGCAGACCCCAAGGGAGACGGGACGCTTCTGTTTCAGCTAACTCCACACTTTATCGCCCAAAAAAAAAAGAAAAAAACATCTATGTAATATATACAGGGATGTAGAGTTATACGCTGCTATTTTTGGCTTTTCCCAGACCAGATGTGTGAGATCAGGTTTTATCCAAACGAATGGATAGATTTTCAGTATAGCCTGATTATTGCGTGACTCTTTTTTTCTTTTTTTTTTCTCCCTCCCATCTCCTGCATCTCTAAATCTGATCATCATTCCAGCCCTCGTTTTAATTCTTAGAGAATATTATAGGTCCACTGCATCTTCGTACAGCAGAGTTCACTCTACATGAATAAATTATGATGCTTGCCTGTGAGATAGGCTGGGAGGCACTGCATCTGCCTATGCACACAAATGGTCTCTGTGCAGCTCAGAGCGCACCAATTACCATTCCGAGCACAGCACCTCTGGTCAGAAATGGAGCTGGGTCGGTGGCTGACAGCAATCCGGGGGCAAAAGAGGAAAGATACAGCCGACAGTGGCAGCAACCTCTCAGTCAATCTGGATTAACTCAGGGCTGAGCTCCGCGTCGCCGACAAAAGCCCGTGAAAGCGAGACGAACATCTGGTAGGATTCAGCGCAAACACCAGCCACTCACAGCACGGTGTATTAAGGCAGCCTGTCGCTACAAAAGGCGTTTTCTCCTCTCTCCGGAGGTGCACACAGGCGGATGCGCAATAGAGGCGATCCCGCACAGTTTCAGCCTCAAAGCCAGAACGGGACCCTCCAGGTTGCGCTGTTTTTTTTTTGTTTTTTTCTCCCCCCTTTTTTTTTCTTTCCAGGTGGGGAACATCTGAGTGATATTTCACTGGCGTGAAGGGATCGGAAAGGAATCGTCCTTTATCTGTTGGTTATGGATTTCTTGAAGGGCATCGCTGGCTTCGCAGGCCGTTATATATTATAGGAACCCAAGACGCCTGTTTCGGGACACCTGAATTATCTTCAAAAGAGCCACCGTCGGTCCCATTTTAAGCAAGCCACTGTTAGTATGCTCACAGCACCTCAGGGAGGAAATAAGCTCAAACCCACCCTCCTGTGACTCGGCTTGATGTTTCATCTGCAAGGTAAATTCAATAATTGATCGTTGGAATTGCAGCTCTGAACTCTTTGGATGGGGAAGATTGTCTGGTTATGAAGAGGCGTAATATTGACCTGAAGTGGTTCTCTCAGGACCCATTTGAATGCCTATACCCCCCCCCCCTCCCCCCCAAACACACACATCATGACAAGGGTTGTGGCTGTGTAACCCACCAGTCCAGGACCTGCACCGCAAGGTCAAAAATTCTCCTTATTTGCAGAGTAATGCCATCAGATAGCGATTTTATTTTTAGTATCCACTTCTATGCTGCCTTTTTCTTTCTTTCTTT
>JAOXYM010000024.1:8213663-8229728 GCA_028567055.1 Leptatherina wallacei | reverse complement strand
TTTCTTTCTTTCTTTCTTTCTTTCTTTCTTTCTTTCTTTCTTTCTTTCTTTCTTTCTTTCTTTCTTTCTTTCTCTTCTTTTTCCCTACAGGTGAAGATGAGGATTGTGACTGATGTGCCCATTATTCAATCTACTCTCAGATGCATGAAATGACTGATTTCAGCTGCTTTATTGTATGTGTAGCAGCCCAGAGGATGCAATCTGCTGTGGTCAAATACAAATTACACACCAGTCACTAAGCTGTGTTAAAGTCCAAATGCACCTAAATAGTTAAACTGATAATAAGTCTGAGAGGAGAGGGGCATGGTCCATGTGATGAGTATATATCATTATCATTTATAATGACAGATAATGGTCCTGTCTTCTGTGGAGTGTTAGTTATCACATATCTTATTATTCATGAGTGCCCGAGGCACCATTGTAACTGCTACACCAGTGAAACCAAGCCCACGCCTCTTTTTGCTCCTGTTTGCTCTTGCTGCTGTGTGAATGTGCTCAGTGCTGGTGCTTTCTCTGCTGCTACCTTTTACTGATGGCATAGAAGAGATAGGTGGCTCCTCAGCAGCAGGCTCTTCTGCACACCAGCTCCACATTCACTGACCCAAATTTGGAATCCCCCTCAAACTAAGCTTGTCTTTTTGCCGAAAAAGTGCTTTCATTAAGATTTCGAACTGGGATATCACTGGCGCATACTTGCACGCACACGCATCTGCTCCACTTGTGTGTGTACCATATTAGAAATACTTCATAATTAGGTTCGTTTACATTATTTAGCCATTTTGTCGCTGTTGTAGAGGAGGAAGCTCTGTGTCTTTAAGGTTTTTACACAGAGAAAAATGAATCTGTACAGACATAAATTTAATTTTGACTTCCCTTGTTTCCCCATAAAGTAATGTGTAATAAAAAGACAGCCTGCTTGTGAAGTATATGTAATATTTTCAACAATAGAAGATTTTTTTGGTTTTAACCCTTTCTATCTAAAGTTGCACGTAAGATTTGACTATTTGAACATCTGCTGCAAGATTATAATCACCTGATCACAAATACCTGGGTAGACAGAGATCATTTTGCATAATGTGTAACGTCCAGTCAACTATATAAAAACTGCTGGATGAGCCTTACAGAATCATCAGATTTCCATTACTGTCTCCCCATTGTTTATTAACGTTTAGTCTCCCTTCTTCTTCTATGATTTAATGCCAACAAACATTTTCTGAGGTGTTTAACTTAAATTATTAATTGTACTGCCTTCTAATGATCATTGACTGACATCCAAATCATTGCATTGCTGTGGTCTCATTTGGGTTTTAAGAAAAAATTAAAAAGGAGAGACAAGGAATTTAGGCCTAATCCCAGTTCCCTCTGTTGGGCCTACCCCTTCGTTTGGCAAAAATAAGGTGCACCTTTACTTTTGGAGCTCAAGGAGGAGTGGTAATCTAGCCATCCAAATGGCCCTCATCACCCCAGTTGAAAAGATTAATGACTACTCATTGATCCTCAAATGAAAAAGGGCAATTTATCCCCACAAAACTAGGGAGTACAGAGCCCAGCGAGGGAGTTAAGATTGGGCTTTACAGGAGGCATTTTGCCTGATTGACCCCACATGGGTTAGATTTAGGTAAATGAATGCATAGATTTAAAATGGGCAACAACACATGCGACAATGAAGAAACCTAAAGGACATAACTAGCACAAAATCTAATCAGACAAGGACCATTGCATCTGTATAGAACCTGTGGATAAAATCCCATATGAGGCACATTTTTCTCCCTACATGGACCCCACATGGAGATGGAAAGTGGCTGTCTAGTCTACGCCATGAAAACAATAATATGAAAATGAAGAATTATAATGTGAAAGTAATATGATCTCACATCAGGAGACAACATAGCGGTACAAGAATGAAAAACTTTAACAGATTAACAATTAAAATCAGATTGTAAATTTGTCACCTGCTCAGCTGGAACACACCGCAAAGAAAAAAAAAGAGTATTTCGACTCATGCAAGATATCCAGCAGATCAAGTCAGCACGGAATATCTAACGATGCAGCGTGAAGGGAAGCACTGGGTTTTAAAGGGGGAGATGTAGATTCTGATGAACAGCACTTCTATTGATGCAGTGGTCTCTGCTTAGTATTCTATCCCTCTGGTTCAAACACACACACATCCACGCAGGCTTTTCAGACTGGAAAATAATTTCAACTGCATCAGATTTCCCATCAAGTCATTTATATTTTTATTACGTGCCAGACTGGGGAAAAGTGTAATGATTGAAGCATTAAATCCAACACAAAATAAGCTGAGTGTGCAGTCTTCTCACCAAAACGGTCCTAAATTGTACAATAGGTCTGCCACGGCCCTCAACCAGAACTTTTAAAAATCAGTTTAGGTTGTCTGAAAATCAGCCAGCGATTACATCATACCCAAAACTGACGTTTTCTGTGTTGCCATGACACCAAAACTGCCATCCAAGAGCTTTCACACTTTAACATTGGCAGACTTTGCAGGAAAACGGTGTCACAGCACATACGCAAAAATCACAAAAACCGTTAGTCAGAAAACAGCCTCAGTGTTTGGCCAGGATGTTTGAACTTGGGCTACACGAGCATTTACTCGACAAAATAGGATTTCTAACAGCTCAGTTAAAATATGATCCACTTCAGCACATGCAGCAGCTCCATTTGGCCTCATAAAGCAGATGGGCCAAGGACCTGTTTCACTGCTTTGTGATACCATTCTACCATCACGTTGCAGCATCGTTTTACCTCCTTGACACAACGGAGCTTATTTTTGGCAGCAGCAGACATCCGGCTGTTCTTCTCTGACTAACCCGGGTGCGACACTCCCGAGACGCAGCAGTTGCTGTTGTGTCGACCTGTGTGGAGCCACAAACAGATCTCATTAACTTCCCCGCACAGGGCTGCTTTCCCTGATTTCCTGCCCAGATACGGATTGTAGAAGCTCTCTCACATGAGCTCCAGCATAAGTTATACCATCTGAAAACATACCCCCCCATGACCTCACCGACCGATTGGCAAACAGCGCGCTGCATAACGCTTTTCTTGGCGAATACTACCCCAGGGAGGCTATAGATATCCTCTTCTACAGCATACTGCTGCTGCACATGATAATATGTCTCAGTGGCTGGAGGTTGTTGTGTGGTGAGCTGCCTCTATTAGGCACAAATCCACCCACCGATGTGCCAGTGTGGGTGTGGGCTGTCAGTCTGTTTTGTTCTCTGAGGGCGGAAATACCTTCTTGGAGGTAGTAAGCCTACATTTGATTGACTGATAATGAGATTGTGGCTGATGCATCTATAGATTGTCCGTTTCTTGTTTATTTTTGGGTCTCCCAAGTCGACTCACTGTAATGAGCAGCACTACCTGGATGGTAATGGTTTTCTGAGGTGTGACATTTAAAGATGAAGTGCGTGATTGATGAATGCATTAATTGATTATCTACTTATTTGTTCATGTACCTGATGAGTGCAACCTGTTATGCAAATCTCTGTGGAGCACCCATAATTAAATGCAAATGAAGGAGATGGTAACAGATATTTCCTGCCAGGTCTCAGTAGCTAGAGCTGGTGGGTGCAGAGGGGGTGGAGGGGGTTGTCCTTTTGTCCTCACAGAACGAATTTTGGAAGGATTACCGTTGCAACCACTCTTTTCACGTTTGGCTGAGTTTTCAGTAGAAAACAGAAAAGAAAAAAAAAGCCTCATCTACACAGAGTGAATCAATATCACGTTTTCAGCACCATTCGAGTCTGGAAGTAGCAGGTCCTCTCCGCCTCATTGCACAACCAGGGGCCATACCATTCACTCGGAGAAGGAGGTGATTGGCACACTAGCATACACACACTTAGGACACACCTGCTTTTCTACCCTATCGTTGGATATGTTTACACATACATGTACAGTCGTGTGAAAAGGAAAGTAAACCCTCTTTAAGTTGTATATTTGATGGTTGACATATCAGGACATTACAAAAAAATCTTAAACGAGTCTTGAAATGAGGTAAATATTAGGTAAATAAAACGTTTGATGAACAAAAACACATAACATATTACACTCATTAACAAAAACTAAGCCAAAATACAGAAGTGCCGGAAAATGTAAGCACATCCCACTGCTTCTACATGAATTAAGGGGGTAAGTAGCAGCTAGGTACTGCTTATCAAATGCATTTAATTAATTGATCATCAGCAGTGTGAGCTCTTCTATAAATGCAGCTGTTTTGGCAGTTTGCTGGTCTGGAGCATTCAGGTGTGTCTTTGCACAATGCCAAGGAGGAAAGGCATCAGCAATGATCCTTAGGAAGCAACTGTTGTTTCTCATCCATCTGGGGCAGATTATAAGGTCATTTCCAAATGATTTCAAGTCTTTCATTCTAAAGTGAGAAGGATTATTGACAAGTGCAAAACCTTCAAGATGGTTAGCAATCTGCAATCTTCCCAGAAGAGAGTCGGTATTGGCAAAAACACTTCCTTCCATTTTTTAAGCAGGGTTGATGGAGCGCTGATAATTAGGGCTTGTCATGTTTTTTAGCCACAGTACCTGTACACTTTGCAGTCATTGAGTTCACCATGAACTCCTCTGCATACCACAGTATTCTACAGTCAAACGTGAGGCCATCTGTCTGATAACTAAAGATAGGCTGAAATCTGGTCATGCCACAGAATAATGATCCCAAACACAACAACAAATCTACAACAGAGTGAAGAAGAGAAAAATCAATATGTTGCAATGGTCCAGTCAAAGTCCATATGTCAACCTGAAATACTGTGGTGACACCCTTATGAGAACAGTAAGAGAGCAAAACTCTATTATCTGGAGCAACATTGTAAAGAAGGCTGGACCAAAATTGCTCAACAACAACGTAAGAGACTGATAATGTCATATAGAAAATTATCACTTTAATTTTTTTGCTCTATAAGTGGTTCTACAAGCTACTGAATCATGAGGTACGCTCAGTTTTTGACGCACTGTTCCTGCCTATTGACCCACTTTTTGTTCGCTAAATAATCACTGGGTGTAATGTATCATGTGTTATTCATCTGAGGATGGATTTGACTCATTTTAAGCCCTGTTAATGGGTCTTTTTTTATTTTTTTTCATTGCATCCTGATTCATAAAACCTTAGAATTGAAGGAGGATGTGCTGTCTTTTTTTATGCGACTGTAAAAGTAGACACTAAACTTGCCACAGAGGTGGGAAAGTAGAGTCACGGCAACGCTCGGTAATGACTCCACACTCCATTTCTCACCAACTCAAATCCATGCGCCACTGCACCGCTAAATAAAATCCACAAATCTTCCCCGATTTGGTGAAGTTGTCTGGGTCGGGAAAAGACATTTATTCATCGCTGCTTCATCAGCAGTGCTCATAAAAATGTCAGCATGCTCTCCAATAATATTCCTCCCCTTTGCTATTATGTTCAGTTTAAAGGCGACCTCCTTCCTGCCTCCTTGTCAGGCTGCGATACTTTTTACCTAGCTGTCAAAATGCAGTCGCTGTCAGCGGGTGCCACCAGACTTCCTTTACTCCCCCACATGGCTGTGCGTGTCACTCCTGTCCTCTCTGCTGTTTTTCTTCATGAGATTTTTCTTCATAATCAAACTGGCAAGGTTATCGCGCCATGAGTGGTGTGTCACCGTTCAGGTGCAGAAGAAATTTTTTGAAGCATGAAGGTTTTCAAGTGGCATGCTTTTGCTGAGGCGAGATTTATATGCACACTTTCCAGCTCCCAACATGGACAATGGGGGCATTACGAACAAACCGCTGGAAGCTGTAATCATAAATCAGCCATTCTCTTTGGTATTTAAAGCTGGCTTTTGTGATTTTACTAGAATTGAGGGATTGGATCTCTTGTTTTCTGTATTTATTTGGATTGCTGTTCCTGTCTGTGTACGGTAATGGGATACCCAGGGGTGTGAATATTGCATGTTCGACTACAATGTCACTAAACTTCAGCTGTAAATATGAGCACATCTAATGTCACTCGTGCTTCAACACATTGTGTGGTACACCTGCAGGTATGTGATCTGATCACCCAGGTCTTAGTTTTATGACATTCGATATCCCTGACAATGTCTCAGGATTCCTCAAATGGATCCCTTTTTATCCCCCATCTCAGTTGTGTCATAAGTAAGAGCAGCAGCAGAGAGAGCGGAGAGAAAATCAATAGAAAGGCATAGTACATCCTCACGGAGGCACCAGGCCCAATCATCCCTTCCTATTGGTGATATGATCCTGTGAGATATCAGTCTAATTCTTATGAGGCCCTGAACTGCCAGTCTAGACTTTCATCCTTCTGTACACAAACATAAAAGGCCTGGTATTATCATATCAAAAAAGTATGATCAGGGGAGCTAGAGCTTAAAGGGAAAGCTGCCACAAAGACCATACATGATTACTGGGGATGTTTCACTCTCAAGTCTGCAGGTGACTAATTAGTTTCATGTCTAATTGCACAGCATTCATTGTTTGTTCAGGCATTGACTTGCTCAGCTTCCTGCCCACTATTTGGATTCTCTTCAATTCTGGGCTTGGAGCTGGCAGATAGGGTTTCAAATCTAGCGGAAAAGCTGCAACTTTACGGGGAAGAAAGCCCCCATTTGTCATTTAAAGGGAGATTTCTTGCTGTGTGATCACAGTAACAAATACTACACTTTGTTAAAGATTATATTGACCAAAATTTAGTGCTCTGCATTTTTAACAGTTTGATAAAAAAAAGCTTATGCTTCTTTTTTTTCTCTGCCTGTCCTGATCTTCTGTTTTCCTTTTCTTTTTCTTTTTTTTAGGTCTGTTAACCTGATTTAAAGCCAAATGGAGTCATTTCTGGTTTATCTGATTGTTCTCTGTGTGGCCATAAAGGCACACAAAGTTCAAATCTGCCCCAAACGCTGCATATGCCAGATGCTTAACCCCAACTTGGCAACTTTGTGCGACAAGAAGGGGCTGCTGTTTGTACCCCCTAACATCGACAGGCACACGGTGGAGATGCGGCTTGGGGATAACTTTGTAACCAGCATTAAACGCAAAGACTTTGCAAACATGACCAAGCTGGTAGACCTGACCCTTTCTCGCAACACTATCGGCTCCATCGCGCCTTATGCCTTCAAAGACCTAGAGAACCTACGAGCCCTTCACCTTGACAGCAACCGGCTAACCCGCATCACCAACGACACCTTCAGCGGCATGTCCAAGCTGCACCACCTCATTCTCAATAACAACCAGCTCACCCACATCCACATTGGGGCCTTCAATGACCTAACAGCACTGGAGGAACTGGACCTATCTTACAACAACTTGGAAAGCGCCCCATGGGTTGCCATTCAGAGGATGTCCAGCCTCCATACCCTCAATTTAGATCATAACATGCTCAGCTACATCCCAGAGGGCACGTTCTCTGGGCTGCAGAAGCTTAAAAGGCTGGATGTGACGTCCAACAAGCTCCAGAAGCTTCCTCCTGACCCTGTTTTCCAAAGAGCAGGGGTCCTGGCTACCTCTGGGATAATGGGGCCTTCGTCGTTCGCGTTGAGCTTCGGAGGGAACCCACTGAGGTGCAATTGTGAGCTGCTTTGGCTGCGGAGGTTGCGGAGGGAGGATGATCTGGAAACGTGTGCTTCACCGCAACATCTTGCTGGACGTTATTTCTGGACTGTTTCAGAGGAAGAGTTCCTCTGTGACCCTCCTCTCATCACCAGGCACTCTCAGGTATAACCTGTTATGACACAACATATTCTGCTACACTGTGTGAGACAGATATTGCCTTAGTTAATCCAGGGTGGCACTTTGTGCTTGCCTGGATTGTCACAACAAATATTAGCCTTTGAACATGAGGAGTCCTACAAGAGCTGTTGGACACATCTGGGACCTGAAGTTAAGACATTGTTGTCAAATATGTAGCTCTTAGATAACTGTAACCCACTGCAGACCCTCTACAGAATTTATTTAGCTGGAATTTCAGTTATCTTTTTAATACATCTATTAGCGGGTTTTGTGATGGATTGGAGGTGAAGCTCTTGATACACAGTGGAAGCTTGCAGTGATTTAGTCGCTGAGCATCCAAACAGAACGATCTTGCCAAATAACTCTTGCTATGTAAACTCATTTACATTCAGCAGACCTGCTCTGCATAATTGCAGAGATAATTTTCTTTTACCAGGAAAAAAACATACGAGTGTGAAGCGGTCCTTACTCTAACTGCCTCTGCTGCCTCTGCCTCAGGAGCTGCAAGCTTTGGAGGGCCAGAGTGTGACCCTGCGCTGTAAAGCCAGGGGCGACCCCGACCCCATTATCCACTGGATCGCACCAGACGGGCGCCTTATGTCTAACTCCTCCAGGGCCGTGGTCCACACAGATGGAACGTTGGACATCCTCATCAGCACTGTCAAGGACTCAGGTCTGTTTACATCCCGATGGCTGCACTTGTGTTGTTGACGGAACAAAATTAGTTGTTTGCTTGTGCACACATAAGCCTATAGGACTGACATATTCTTTTCTATGACAGATAATAAAGTGGAAATTGTTGGGGCATGCAGGCTTATGTACTGATAAAAGTCACAAGGAAATGAAAGGGGACTTCTATTTTTATATTTAGGTTTATGTCATACATACATCCTTTATAAATATATTTGCTCTCATACTTTAATGTGTTAAAGGTTAACATATTAAATTCTCAATAATTCCCAGAGAAAATCTAGTTCAGATAGATCATATGGCACTTTTCGTGGGTTTTGTCGCTCCTGAAGTGTGTTATGTGGTTTATTGTGAAATTAAAAATCCATAAATCCACACCAAAGTGAGTTATCCCCCATAGAAGCCTTGAAGTCCATGGCATGTATTGGCCATGTTTTCATCACCATGTAACAATTCAGCATATTTCCTGTCTTGTTGGATTTTGAATGAAAGGTAAACAGCTGTCTTGACCAATCAGATCAGTTTGTGCCTTTCAGGAGCTTAAAGCAACTGGGGCATTTTAGACAGAAGGTGACTAGTGGTGACTTAACAATGCATAGTATGAAGACATGTTAATTTATGTTAATAAGTCAATTAAATTAAATTGTAAACTTGTAACTATGCATACTCTGGATTCTTTAAAAATCAAACAACTAATGGTTAACTCACTCCATAGTCATAAAAACTAAAAAACATCTCCACATTCCTATCACTAGACCTCAGGTTGCGATCTGAATAACTTCAAATTAAAATAATTAATTTATCAAATTAAAATGACAATCAGTGCAAACAGTGTCAGAAAGATTCCTCGTCCCCCTTCTCTAATTGCATCAATAGAGCAAGACAGAAGCTGGTAAATAATATTGTTTAGGATATGTTTTCCTCTTACATGATGCTGAATTGCACATTACAGTTTTCAATCTTCCAGCAAATGCCTGTATATCAACCTGATCTGGTCTTACAAACTGAATATTGACCCTGTAGTTGTTTGGTAATGCTGACGGGATCTCTCACTCCACTAATGCCTGTGCATAGTTAATCGGGACTTCCACTTTCATGTTTTTTAGGATGTGCAGGAGTGATCTCCAGTATTTGCTTTAAACACAGGTATAACATAGTACATGTAACAGAGCTTGTGTTTCAGTCGGATTTTCCTCAGGCCTACAGTTGTTGGGGAATGTTTTATAGGTATTAAAAGTCTTTTGCCAGTCACAGTTACTGAAAACTTAGTCAGGGTCAACTTTCCAATTGGCTTTTGCATCTGGAGCTTTATTTTCTGTGACAGTATATGTAACCTTTAAGATTATGTTTTCATGCATTATGATCTCTGTCTGGAAATGCTTTAGAGGGGTATGTCAGCTACCCTGGTGTTTTTTCTATATTACTATATTTGTGGCATGTACATTTATTTCAAAAAATGCACATACCATGAATAGATACGTGTTTTCTACCAGTGTTTACTAATCTTGTCTTTTGGTTTCCCACGTAAGAGAGAATTCATTTAAAATGAGGTAGATCCGTGTAGACACCTTGAGATTTTACTCCAATTTCATGTCATAATTTTCCTGGGATTTAAAGTCTTTGATTTGCATAGGACTATATAAATGGAAAATTGATAGCACTTCTGCTGGAAGTTTTTCTTGGTCTTTAATCCCAGCCCAAACATTTCTATATCGAGCAGCAAAGTTGTACAATTAAATGTTCAATAGGCTCCTTGTGGAATAACAGAAGCCTCGAGGGCTGAGGTCTGAACACCAAGAGATTGATTAACCAACCACTGGATATTATCAGAGGACGTGTAATTTAGAGCAAGACTGTTCCAAGTGATATTTATAAAGCTTTAGGTCCTGTCATGTTTTCTAGCCCAGTAAAAATAACTTTAGTCAACACTTTATAATCTGATAAGAGGAGTTCAGTTGGCCTCAGTCGGGATGTTTGGTAGCTTTTATTTACTTTGTAAGGCAGCTGGGTTCTGAAGAGATTCACTAGATCACAATCACAAGAAAATTGATTTTTGCCAAGTTTTAAGCTGAGACCATGGCACAGTAGTTTGGACCAATCAGTGTGCCACACTAGAAAGTAGTAGGTGTGGCAACAGTCAGGTCATCAATGGCAGCTTCTGCAAAGGTTAGTGTAATATTGGCAAATGGTTATATATGAATTGGACAGCATTTTCTCATTGAAAAAGAGCAACAGGCTGCACTAAAGGCATGTTTTTTTACTTCTCCAGACTGGCTTAGCAAGAGTTTGATTAACTAACGAGTGCTTAGTTCCTTAAACTTGATCAAAAGTCAGAGACAATGGGGCAACCCTGCATATCTGAATAAAAAAAAAAGAAGCATCAGTTAGGTTTCACCTACAATGTTGTAATCAAAACATCGAGCTGTACCATGCAATGTTACCATAGAAAAAAAACCCTTACACGTGAAGCTAAGCTAACTGGTATTCAACCTCATATCCTGTTCACACATGACATGAATTAAATGGTTTGGTGTTATCCTCTACAAAGCCAATAAAAAAATTCAATTAGAGAACATTTTTCTCAGAATAATGAGACACAAAGATATGTTCAACTCAGCCTTGCTCTGCTTGGGAATATTTGAAAGTAACTGGCTATGTTTAGACATTTTTGATGCAGTTTCTGTGCAGGCAGGAGCATGAGTATCATATAGATGGTTGGGCAGGATGCTGATCTCATTAGTTTATTGTTTTTAGGCTCTTTCACCTGCGTCGCTTCCAACCCAGCTGGAGAGGCTCAGCAGACAGTGGATCTGGTCATTACTAAACTCCCTCATATCACAAACGACACAATTGCAGAGCAGGAGCCTGACCCCGGATCATCAGATATTGCCACTGTAACCAGAACAGGGCCAGAAGCAGGAGGGGTGCCTCTGGGGAATACGAAGACAAGCCAAGAGAAGAAAGTAGTAATCGCTGAGGCCACTTCTACCTCAGCCCTGGTCAAGTTTAACTTCCACAGGAGTATTCCTGGAATCCGCATGTTTCAAATCCAGTATAATGGGACCTATGATGATTCACTGGTGTACAGGTAAGAAAAAAAAAAGATGTAACCTGATATAAAAAGGGGAAACATTATTGAACAAACATACAATCTGAATCTGGAGTGTATTCACACAAACCGAACCATATTTTAATCCTATGACACTTTCCCTACTTTTATAGTCTACTCTGAACTCTTAAACCCCTCTGGATTTTTTGTCATTAAAAGCAAGGCCTGACTCTCGGCATGATTTGTGGTATCTGTTAATCCTATCAGGAAGACAGAGTAATGCACTGTATCTGACTTCTCATCCTTCAACTCATAATCCCCCCTTGTGTATTATTTACTATGTGCAAGACCCTGATAATGCTTAATCAACAAAATCAAAACATAATGTCAGCACTAAGCTGCGGACCCTTAGAAAGATGAAAGAGACGTCTTACTGCGTTTCACAGAAGGCATCAGAGGCTTCATACAAGCCTTTTATTAAGAACAGTCGCATACTGCATTCTTTCATCCCTACCTGCTTTTACTCCATACTCGGTCTTAATCACTAATGTATGATAGGATCATCGCACAGATGCCTTTTTTCAGAATTAACTTTGAGGCAGCACATATGGTGTTTTAGTATTGGCTGCAGGATTCGGGAGACATGAAAGACTTCCGACTGATATCCTGACGCTGTGTAACAAACAAATACTTCCTATGTTCTCAAACAATCCTTTATCAGTGGTATTGTTGAAAGAATAAATCAAATGTCACAAAAGACTGTGCCTAGACACGTCCTAAATAGCCCCCTGAGAGATATATGATTGTCATGTCATTTTATCCCAACAACAGTAAGCTGGATAATCTGATTTGCTTCAGTCCTTTTTCATTTAAAACTCCCTAATCTATACCACAACTCACAAAGCTCTTCTTCTGCAGGATGATACCCCCAACCAGTCAGAACATCCTCGTAAACAACCTGGCGGCTGGTACCCACTATGACTTGTGCGTTCTGGCCATCTACGATGATCAGGTGACTTCGCTGACCGCTACCAGGGTGATAGGTTGCATCCACTTCACTACTGAGCCGCAGTACCTGAGATGCCATTTCATGCAGTCCCAGTTTCTTGGTGGCACCATTGTGGTTGTCATCGGAGGGATTATTGTGGCCTCTGTGCTTGCTTTTATCATCTTCCTCATTGTGCGCTACCGGGTGTGCAACCAAGGAGATGCAGATAAGGTCAGTTTAGCAGGATTCATATTGTTTTCTCCTTTTGTTTGCCACTCGTATTGGTTTTTAAGCAGGGCTTTGAAATGGATCTGTTGTCATTCTTCTTTCTTTTGCTGTACCTGTCTTCTGTTATGTCAGGCACTGGAGATGGGGGATATTCGATCCCTGAGCAGTGATGGACAGCTACAGGGCTGTGGGATACCCAAGTCTCTCTCTAAGCAGGTGTTGCGTCCAGAGAAGAATGACAAGGACTGCCTCAGAGTCGCTCTCCCTCCCCCAGAACCAACCAAGCAGCGACCACCTGTGACTGTACCCATCACAAAAACCTCTGTCCCTGACTGCATGGTATCTACCTCTGCTGGCAGTCACAGCTGGCACCCGGCCTCCCCAGGAGCTCCAAGGCCCAAACGTTCCAGTGCTCCACCAAAACCCTCAGAGGCACGGCGAGCTGAAGCTCAGGCAGATGTTGAGCTCAATAACATGAACCGGAATAACTCATCAGATTTTAAAATGGCTACTGGCATTGCTCTCGCTGTGCCCGGCCAGCCTACCAACTGGACTGCTGCTCCCAGGGGTCCACGCCCCCACCACGCTTCACGACACTATATGACTGTGCCTGCAGGTGGGGTGAGGGTGAACCGCAGGCACTCGCTTAATGCAGACTCATACAGGGAGCGCTGCTATGTGGCCTACCCCAAACCTGGAGCCAGTTTACGCTCCAAGCGCAGCCTATCGATGAGCGGAGAGCTGCCGCAGCTTGACGGCACAACAAACATTCACCAAGCCAGGGACAAACTCTCCAAGTCTGAGTGGCTGCTGGAGAGCACTTTATGATTTGAAGTTAAGGACCTGTGCTCTCTTGAATTCTTGGATTGGATTTGTGGAACAGACAGGAATTTTATGCCTTGTTCTGAGCTTTAGTGCTCTTTGTTGAGGGACCTGTGGAAGGCAGGAACACAGGGTAATGGAAAATGTTTCACATTTGTTTTCTACCTTATAACCTCTCAAAGTCTTCTTTATAATGTTGGATCAAACTTTGATGAAAGGCACAATACAATGTATAAAACATCATGTACAAAAATGTTTAGTTGTGTGAGATACTATATATCTCAGTGCAACCATAAGTGTTCATGTGGTATTGAATGCAGTAACCTGGACATACTGTATTATAACAAAGAAAGCATCACACAAGGATGGGGTTATTCTGCTCACAGTCTCGTTGTCTGTAACTTAAGGTGAAGCAATCTCTGAAGACTTCGAACGCAATTTTTTTTGTTTTGTCTCTAGCTCCACAGACTGAGGGTGATGTGACTTAATTACTTTGGAGGTGGTTTGGAGAGATAAAGAATGTTCCTTTTATCCCAGAGATGTGGGACCAGAATGTAGTAGACAGACAGTGCTCCAGCTTTTCATCCTGACCCTCCCAGACACAGCACAATGCAGCATTTTTGTGGCACAAAGTCGACTGAAAGCCTAATACTGCCCTCTGGTTTGAATCGATACATTTTTATCACATAATTACATAAAGACTCAACTCTGATAGGATTCCTGTCATAACTGATTTGAGAGGCAACTCCAATGGCACGACAGGTGTGGCAGGTAATCTGATATTACGTGTGGATGAGATCCAGTGGGCTGGTTCATTTCCATATTTTTTACTTACAGACATTATTATGAAATGCCGACAACAACCATTGTAAATTAACTTGTCGATGTAAGAGAAAAGGGTAATTACAGGAATGGGAGGATGTCCGCTCTTGATTTTGCTGTTGTTTCTGTTTGATGTTTACCAGTATAAATAAACCAGTGATAAAAGGGACGCACTGAGATTTATCTCATTTTCAACTTGCCTTGTGTGTTTTCCCAAGTTCCCCCACATCACAAATTAGTGAGGAGCCCTCTGTACAGCGTAATGTTTCAGAATAAAACAATAGCCGTGTCCCTTATTCCTGCAAGCTTTGTCAGTCAAAGTGATTGTAAACTTGGGTTTTCAGTAGTCTTGCAGCAACTTAATTCCCCCTTTCTCTGCAAGTGGTGGACCTTTGACAGCTCCCTGAGCCCTGGTGTTTGTTCAAAGAGAGCAGGGAAGCAGATGATGAAAAGAGGCCGTGCTATTCACTGGGGACGCTTCTCGCTTGCACATCTCAGCGCTCATCTAACAGCAGCGTGCCTGTTCCCTCCAAGAGCAGTCACTGCAGAAACCTGCCGCAGGAGAGGTTAAACACAACCTCCGCAGTGGGAACTTGTGCGCAACTAATTCCACAGTTATAATCACAGGAATGACATGATATGCATTATCTATTGGAACACAAGCTCTTGTTTGGATGTTTGCTGATTGATCTTTACATAAAGTGGTGTCTCTCACAGTTTTAAATCTCATAGGATACAGCACATTGGGTTGAAAATACAGCTAAAATGAGCCACACAGAGTATGTAAAAATTCCTGTCATTGAAACAGGCTGTATTCAAGCATTTTTATTCATTCTTTCTTGCTCATTACGAGTGATTAAAATGCTGAGGAGCTTGGCCTGAACCTTGGTTCAGTTGTTGACGAGAGCCAGAGGTGTATGTTAATAATAGATGCATTTCTGGAGTGAGACAGAAGCAGCATGGGGAGGAGAGGAAGCGAAGCAGAGAGGAATAGATGGAGGGTTTTGTGAAACAAATACAGCGAGGAGGATGGGAGGCAGGGGATGAGGATGAAAAAATAGAGGTGTGGAGAAGAAAGAGAGATGGCTCAAAGATACAGAGATACAAGAGAGGAAGGGGACACAGGGAATAAGTGAGAATGTAGAGCAGAACGCAACAAAAAGAGCATCCTTTGTAAGGCAGCCATGAAGCCTCTGGCACTTTAGTATTCAGCAAACCTTCACAAAAATGGTAAAAATGGGGAGGAGGCAGCAATGGAGTTAGTGTGGGTGATAGACCTCAGCTGGAGGTCAGGCAACGAGCAGAGAACTGAACCTTTCGGCCACATCCAACCACACGGTGCCCTTCACAAAACTGCATGAGCCTGACCCACTTTTCAAACCCCTATAATGGGTTTCCGGGCCTTTGTCTGGCCTTCCTCCTCCTGGTACCACCCTCCTCCTCTCTGGTCTTCTGTCTTGCATCATGCTGACTCACTACTCTCAACTGCAGGGGTCTTGCCATGATTTTGAGCAACCCAGAAAATCCCTCCCATTACCACTCCTCTAATCTCCGATACAGTTTCTGCTCCTGCTGTTAACAGGCTTTTTATTTGGTGGTGCAAGTTTCACTTTGTTCTGACAGGACAAGTCCCCTCATGAAGAACTTACTGCAACATGGCCTCTGATGCAACAATTGACTACTTTTAAAGTCTCACTCCAGCATTTATCCCCCCCCCCCCCCCCCCCCCCCA
>JAOXYM010000024.1:8196512-8207538 GCA_028567055.1 Leptatherina wallacei | reverse complement strand
TGCTGGGATAGGCTCCAGCCCACCCGCGACCCTGCGTGGATTAAGCGGTACAGAAAATGGATGGATGGATGGAAATTATTGATGTGTGTATCAGCTACAATTAGTAGAGTTGTTTGCAAAAGTTTGATAAAATTCCCTTTTATCTGGATTTTTCAATGCAAAAAAAGAGGCAAAGTCACTTGAAAAATAAATGTGACTGGTCTTCTATTCATCCACTGTCTTGCAGAAGACTTCAAGTTCTGAGATCCTTTTAGGCTGCACAGCATGTTAAAGATGTACCTGAAGATTCCTGATGTTTAAATCTCTGAAGGCGGTTCAAAAAGCTCCTTTATATAGAAGCCGGCCTCTGTTCAGTTTAATTTTCTTTACGTAATGCGTGACATTTTCATCCAGTATTTGCTGATCTTTAGTGGAGTCCATGCTTGATGCAATCCACACAGACGTTCCTGCACTGCTCCACTAGCTGCCACACAACTCCAACATAGAACAGTTGGAAAAAATGTTATTTTCATCAAATATTGACAAATTTGACACAACCAGATGCAGCTTTGCATGCTTATACACTGGTGTGATGAGTTACGGCTTCCTTGTGGTGACAGCTTGCAGAGCCTGTTTGTGCAAACAACCCTGCAGCTCTTTTGCGGTCATCATAGATTTTACTTTGCATTTCTGCACAGCCAATGTGCATTTTTTTAACATACATTTCAGGAAGTTTTAAATACAAACCTCCTGGGTTGCTTTTTGTAGGTTCCAGCTGCTTTGCACACCTCAATTTTAATCTTCCCAGTCAATTCCTTAGAAGTTTGTGGCGCTACAAGGTTTGAAGAGTTTGAAAATTTAGCAGCTTTAAGACTGAAAACGATGGCAATGCTTAAAAGACACTGAGCAAGACAATAGTTACAACCTGACCAGATGCACAACTAAAATCAAGAAAACAGAGCATCAGAAGTAAACCCATGCTGCATGGCACAACCTCATGATCAAAGCCCAAGCTAATCAGCAGGTTGGAGCCCAGAATCTTTTTTACTATAAAACAGATGTTGCACTCTCTTCCAAAAATTACTTACATACATAATCCTATATTATACAATCAAATGTGTGTATAAAATATAACTGAAAAAATATAGGTTTCACAGGTGGAACACACCCACCAGCCTCTCTTTATATTTATCTACTCAAATCCCAGTACAACTGGATGAATATAATAAAACGTCCGTTCCTTCGAAGGTTGCCACTGCAAGGAATTGTGCAACGGAATGTATTTTCTTAATAATAGAGGTTCCAGTGATTTCTACACTCAACAAGATATTAAAGGAAGGAGTGAAGCTCCCAGGAATCTCCCCGAGCAGAAAAGACTCCTCAACCAGACCCCGGCTGTATTCACATCCCACAATTTCTTACAAATTTCACAGGAGAAAATAATCAACAGTTAATGTTTATTAGTATTTGAAGAGAGGCTTGTTTAAACATGTTTTTGAAGCATCACTCATATTTTGTATGTATGAATGAAACGTAGATAAAAGAAACAGTTTGGATTATGTTTTGTCCAGCAACAATAACATTACATTTCAGTTATTTACCCGACTTATCATTCTGCCAATTATTTCCTTCAATGTCTTCTCACATTTACTGAAAAATGCTGCAAATAGTTTAAGAGCTTTAATAAGAACACATATCAAAGAAGTAAAGATGGCAAACCCTGTTTCAGTGCTTTAAATTAACAAACAAAATCAAAATAAACCAGCAGTGACAGAATACAGCCGGTCCCACACTCACAACTACTACAGTGTGCAATTTAAGCGACGTACATGTAAAATGATCTTGTTGGAAAAAAAAAAAAGATACACTTAAAACGTATTATGCCGTTGAACAGAGTTGGAATGACCCATTTTATTGTGGGCAGTTGAGATACACGGTGTAAATATCAACAAAGGGAGTTAATGGTTGACGTCTGTACATTACATTCTAAACAAAGAGGTGATGGTCTCGCAGTCAGTTCGATGGAAGCTTCACACACACTTCAACTGTGACAGGCTCTGAGTATGTTTATATTACTCATTCATCTGTGTAAAGACAGTTAATAGAAAATATAAAGCAACTCATGACTAAAAGTTTAATTGGTTAACACTTTAAATCACACCTCTATCTATGTCTACTTAATTTTAATACAGCCATACAATACAAGTATACAAGGTTATTTTGTGGTTAGAGAAAAATACAACCGAAGGAGGTGTGGAAATGCAAACATACAACTGTTCTTAAACTTTTCATACGTGTGAACCAGGTTGAATGAGGCTGAGGCCATTTTCATTTTTATATCAGTATGATTTCATAATAATGGAGGAAAGAAAAAAAAAAAAAAGGAAATTACAATTTTACTAAACACAGCCTGAGGCAAGTGTACAATATGCACACTTGGAGGGAAATAAAAGCAATGCAACAAAATAAAAATACTAATAAACTGCTGCTTCTCTGATCTCTCTGGTAAAAATAAGTCTCTGATGTTTGTCCATGGGTTCCATCTTCTGGCAGCCGAGTGCCACTGGAGAAACGGGGAGCTGTGTTGGCCTTGGCTTTGGGGAGTATTCACTGTGTTCCTCGTCCAATGACAGCAGAAGAAGAAAAGGGGGCTCAGGAAAACCAGCTGATTCTCATTGTTTTGTCTTTTAATCTGTCAGATTGTTTTTTTTTTTAATATATAAATCAATAAGTCTCAAGCTTTTCATTCCATCTTCAAAAGAGGTTTTTGCGCGTGCCGCCAGAAAGCTCCGTTTTTTTCCCCGTCTGTGTGGCTGGACGCTGATGGAGGGGCTCTCATTGGTTATTTTTAGCTTTGGCGTGTGTGAGAATGTGAGACTTTAAGTTGGTTGACTGGGCGAATTTCTTATTGCAGCCGTCGAAAGGGCAGACGTAGGGCCGGTCTCCAGTGTGGATCCGCACATGTGTGCGCAGGTTGAAGTCCAGAGAAAACCTTTTCCCGCAGCCTTCGAAGGTACACTGGGAGAGGTGAGGAGAAGACGGCGGTGAGCCAAAAAACGTTTATTTGACTGACATGTCAACGGCTGAATGGACTTTATTGTGAAGCATGATTTATAGAAATCAATCAGATCAAATGTTGCATTGATTTATCCACTTAAAATATCGTTTTCCTCACAGTAGTGCTTATTACACCATTCTTCTGGGCATAACCCAACTGATATAGAGTATGTAGGGAAGCATGAGGCCTACCTGGAAGGGTTTCTCCCCTGTGTGAACGAGCTGGTGTCGTTTAAGCTTGGAGCTCTCAACAAAAGCCTTCCCGCATTCCGCGCAGACATGCACGCGGGGTCCGTGAGTGTGAAGATGCTTCCTCATGGCCGAATTATCCCTGAACATCTTTGTGCAGCCCTGAATCAGAAGAGGTTGCAGCAGAGAAGACAGACAGAATTTGAGGCATTTTGCAGCAAAGCTGTAAATGCTTTAAGTGGTTTCACAAAGGGGTTACATTTTCTTGTATTTGTGTCAGTGTTATTAAGGGCTCTCAGCATTTTGTAGAGCTTTTCTTTTATAAAAAAAAAAAAAAAAACAGGTCCTGAAAAAGAGTGGAGCTTTATATCCATTTTGAAGTGGTGATGTACTGCTAACAGCCACAAAGAGCATGGTAAAACCATTTACATTAGCTGGTTCAGATAAAGCCTGATTATTCCTGTTCAACATAAAATCAATGTACTCAAGTGCTATCTTTGCTTTTAAATAGGCTTTAACGTGACAAACCAACAATAGGTAACACATTTAAACCTTTCAGGTAGGATTCATTCAATTTAGCTACAACAGTGACAGGATTCCCGTCTCATAAGATTCAAGACTCACTTTATGAGGGCAAGCTATCGTTCGGGGAGCGTCGTCCTCTTTGACCTTTCTGGGCTTCATTCTGTTGAGAAAGAAAGGGTTGAAGGTTTTAACCACCAAGAAAACAGGCAACAGCATTCTTCTAACTAGAGTTCCTGAATTAGGAACAAGCCCAGGTTTAATGTGGACTATTAAAGTAAATAATAAAAGCTCCCATAACAGAAATATATTACAATCATTTTCAAATTAATTTCCCCAAAACAGAAGTTTTAGTTTGATGTTTTTTCTGGTGAAAGACTCATTTTTATGAAAGAAAAATCACAAATATAAAAGTAAGAATGGAATTAGAATTACAAGTTAAAGATACTTTTGCGTGAAGTGGGTCACATTTACAGTACGTGAGGAGGTTCAAGAGTTAAAAATGCTACTTATAGAAATGTAAATTACTTTACACATCAGGGTGGATGTTAAGTGAAATAAAGTCTACAGGGTCTTTGTTGGTTTGGCAAATTTATTTGCATTATTGTTAGATAAAAACACCTAAAATGGATCAAAATACATCTTGTAGGCTGTTGTTCACTTTATAGGCAATAATGACCCAAATCTGATTGTTTTTTTTTTGGCATATATCTCACCTACGTCTGATTTTAATTGACACTCTGAACAGCACAAACTCCATATGTGGTTCTAAATCGGATGCGGAGCTGATATTTTTCAAAGCAACCCGAGTCTGAACGGCCGTCTCACTCTCTGACATTTACGTCATTGAAGTGAGACAGATCTCAGCTAAAAATAAAAATTGGAACTGAAAATTATGCGGTGTACAAGAAAATTAATGCACAAGACTAACAACTATAAATGCTCGACTTTAAAGAATAAATTAATAAGACTTCGATGACCTTGGCCAGAGGCAACAATAAAATATACCCAATGTATGTGTTTCTAATCATTTTAATAGCATTTAATGTCGTTGTTTGCTCCACGAGTTCACACCAAGCATTTCTCTACACCAGTGGTTCTCAAAATTTTTGAGCCAAGACCCCCAAGATAACATACATTGGTGTCCTTGACCCCTTGTAGGATCCTTAGGTTTGAAAACTGTAAGAATCTTCATAAATAAAGAGGATTAATGTGGATTTATGCATTAATGTGTTAGAAATTAAGGCGCTATTTTTAGATAAATGTAGGTTATACACTTTTTACAATTATGTGACGACCCCCAGTTTGAGAACCGCTGCTCTAAACAGTGCTCAACCATGTGACAAAACTTTTTTAAACCTGGCTTTGACCTATTAAGAGTCCAGTATCACAGAAGCAGCTTCCTGTATATTCATCAGAATTTTGTTGACAGTGTAAATAAGTCTGTTTACTGCCAGGAGCAAAAGATTCAAAGATCTGGACACACACACACACTCATTCACTCACCTGGCAAACTCAGCCAGCTGTTTGGGGTCTGACAGGTCGATCCCTGGGATACCACCAGGGGGCAGCTTCTTCCCCGTCATATACTCAGAGTAATCCGGAGGAGAGTTCTCCCCTACGATCTGCTCCTCCACCACCGACTCATGGTCAATGTCTTTATTGTCATCTAAAAACACATTACAGAGACTGAACCGATAACATACTGGTGGTATCCTGGATACAGCATCAGCTGCAGCATCAGCTATCAGGTTGCATTTAGAGCCACTTCACGGTCGTGTTATTACTTTGTGATCACATGGGAAAATGTACTATTTTCACACATTTACATATTCAGTAAAATCAATATAAGTAAATAATAAAGCCTTTCTTTTTGCCACCGATTGGGACGCTATACTGACTTAGCAAGAAAAGTCCAATCGTCATCTTCTAGCTTGAGCGGTTTTGCAAGTTCATGATAATACTTTTACTTTATTTCAGTGCAGTACTTTGTAATTTTAACAGAATACTTTTAAAGACTGATATTAGTCTGCAAGCTAATTATATAAATACACGTAATTTTCGTTCAATAGGTTTTAAGTAATGTAGACTACATATTTTCGCATAAATTAGGATGACAAAAATAATCATTAAAACCATGAATACAGAAATTAAAGGGAAAAACATCTTGTTTACAACCATCAACAGAAAAAAAATCAATACATTTAACAGAAGTCATTTGTGCAAAAATGCTAGTTAAAAAACAAACGAACTAATATGTAAAGAAAGTATATATAGGAATCACTCCAGCTTAATTTGAGAGATATTGAACTTACCATCTAGCCACAAAATGCAACCAAGTGTAAACATTACACTTCATCAACCAGCAGAGAGCACTAAAAATAGACGATCATAACATGAACTGGTAGCTATATTTTACTAAGTAGGTTAGACTGGCTGTTTTAACATGCTGTGATCGAACTGAAGGCCTCTGTAAATACGAGCTTTTGTGTTATTTTTTAATGTATTTTTTTCAAATTATAATGGATCAGCACCTGGTTACTGAACGTCACCGCTGCACGCAGCCAGCTGTTGAGGCGTAAAGCTACATGGTCCACCTACCAGCAACAGTAGCCAGAGCTAAAGGCTATAGTACAAAATAAATAGTACTTGACTCTAAATTACTCACAGATTAAACTTTAACACACTTAACACAACCCCCCTACGCAATACCAGTTGTTATTCTGCATTAAGTGCGCCACAGTTTTGAGGCCTGTGGATATAAGCAGACCCAGCTGTCTCTCTACCCGGAGCACCGCCGCCATCTCTGCCTGGCCGCGTCTATCGCCATTTTTTCGGGGCCGCCGCCATACTTACTAGTCTCGGGGAATATGGCGGCGCCCAGCAACACTTAAAACATGGCCTCCTTTCAAAACAAAAACATTTCGATATGCTACAACAAGGTTTTGCATCGAAAACCTGCATTATTTGTCGCATCTCACGACGGCACCACAGACCATTCCAGGAAATAGTCTGGTGCAGCAGGACAACGCCCTGGTAACGAGGCCTCATGCAACGGAGCTGAAGACACTGTTGGGCTAACGTTACTTACCCGATGCCCACATTGTAACAGAAAACTCCCCCTCCAGTGTCTTTATCTGCACCTGCTTCTGTTCCCATTTTCTTCCACCGGCCTCGGTGCCGCTTAAATAGCTTTTTTTGCCCGCTTTCTTTCCACCGGTGCCGCCTCCCCGTTTCATCCGACCCACCGAGCTCTTCCCGGCCACAGTCACTAAAGTCTGCTCGATGTACTCGTCCTCAACCCCCGGAGCCGGTACCGGGATGAGGATCTGGTCCTCGAATCCGCCACCACCGTCCGTATGCAGGTCCGAATCATCCCCACCGACTACTTCTTCCCGAGTCTGGACCAGGATCACCTCCTGGTGGTGGTGGTGGTGGTGGATCGAGCTGGGGTCGTCCGTAACAAGCGGCTGGAGCGCGATCATGGGCTGCCCGTCGTCGTCGTCGTCGTCATCCCCGCCGACCACGGTGGTCTCGATAGTCTCCACCGGTATCGTCTCCACCTCTATCTCGTGGAGCTCCACGATCTCGGCCGGCATCTCCGAGCCGTCTGTCTCAATGTACAGCGTATCTCCGGATGCCATATTGAAATCCGCCAGTTTGCCTCTCTCATTCACGCCGTGTTGTGCTCCTTTTTTTGGATCTCACAAACACACTCACACACCCCCTGCTCAGCTCCTGCCTCTGTCTCTTCACCCTCTTCTTCGATAACAACTCTCCTCACTCCGTCCCACGCCAGTTCTCGTCGCCACTATGCTCTGTCATTCCCAAACATCGCGAGACTATGGCGAGACTAGTGCTGCCGTGTAGTTGGGGGTTCCATGGGGGGTTTCCAGAGATTGTGGACGTGATATATTAAACATATTTGTCCCCAAGCACTCATCTGCATAAGATTTGTAAACACATGTGCACATATGCTTTATCTGACAAAATGAAAGGTTTGTCAATTGAAGGAAATTCTAAAGGTTTTTCTTTTGGGGGGTTCCAACACAGATGAAGCAATTTTTTAAACTGACATCACATTTGCACTAAATATTTTTAAATATCCTTAGTAGATTATTTTTAAAACATCAAAAGCAGATTCAGACAAACACCATTACCAGTAATGGACAGTTTTGTTTATTTGTAAAAAAAACAAAAAAAAAACATAATCCAGTCAAATTATGTTCAGTTTATTTTCTGACCAACTTAATTGCATTTAGAAAATAGGCAGATGCCAGGATTGAGTTTAAAAGGAGCACATATCTAACATTATTTCTTTCCAAGCAAGGATATGCTGTGTTTCTAAATGCAAAAATGATAAAGAACTTTGGTCTTTAAACACATACAGTGCAAAATATTAGGAAATATTCAGTGGATCAGGAGTAATTTCAGTGTTTACAGACCAAGTAGACCACATGAACTTGAGAAAATCCGTTTTCAGTCAATACAGTCTTTGGCCAAATCAAGAAATGTATCTGAAATTGTTTTACTCAAGAAGTGCAACTGTGTAGAACCCAAGTTCATTAGGCATGAGCCCAAGTTAGATCTAGACTGTGGACTCATGTTTTTGTTTGAAATTGAAAAGTGGTTCTGCATGCCACAGAGAAGAAGTACCATCCAGGCTGTTACTGGTGAAAGGTGCAACAGCTAGCATCTGTGGTGGTGGTGGGTCATTAGTGTCCATGGCATTAGTGGCTTGCATCTATGTAAAGGCACTACTGATGTAGAGGTGTATATTATGCTGCCATTGAGGGGAACTTCCCTAGAGGATGTTATGTCAGTAGGACAATGCCTGGCCTGATTTAGCATGACTTACAACAGCATGGCTTCATAGACACAGAATGTGTGTGCTTGTACGTCAGTCTGCAGTTCAGATCTCCTGTTGAAAATGAATGAAGCATCATGAAGAGGAGAATCAGACAACAGCAACGGACTGTCGAGCAATTGAAATCTTATATTTAGCAAGAATGGGTGCAGACCTTTCTGCAGAAGTGCAGCAATTCATATCCTCAGTTTACAAACAACTCAAAAGTATGATTAAATCAAAGCATAATGTAAGCTTTTTATGATGGTAAATATGCCTCTATTCCAACTGTGATATGAGTTTTTGAGTGGCATCAAATTCTACATTTTCTTACATTTTTATATGCAAGAAATTGGTCAGTGAAGACATTTAATTTTTAATTTCACTCATGCGTGTGAAAATAAAGGGTCAACGAATTGAAATAAAAATAGATTGGACTTGTATTGTAGAAAACTGCCCAAAGTTTCTGGAGATCAGGTTTTTATGCTCAAGTAAAATGAAATCTGCAGCTTTATTCAACATGCTAAACATTTTGCATAAAGTTGAGGAAATAACTGCAATTCTCCATTTTTAAAATCAGCATTTCTACCAAAATGTAAATGGTAAATGGTAAATGGACTGTACTTGTATGAAGGACCAAAAGCACCAGGTCAGTATCTGAACCAAACTGGACAAGAACAAAAGGAAAGAGACACCTTCATTTATCCAAGACTTTGTTCACAGTTTTATTTGAATTCATTTTAAACTCGGTGTGTTTGTTCTTCTTTCATTTTATTTAAAACCAGGAAGCACTTTGTCATAAAAGGAGAGAATGAAATGAACAGTACTTCACCATACCCTTGCAGCCAATAAACATTTTTATTAACAACATGATCACAAATACTCTGGTGTATTATCTATTCTTTTTTTTCTTTTCTTTTTTTCTTTTAGTTCATAAGGTTGCAATATCCAAAGGAGTCAATTCCACTGTTGATTTCAAGTTGAAGCCGTATTTGTTTTTTTTTTGTTTTTTTTTTCTGCCATTGTTCCACACATAACTGTGTTGGAGAAAAGGATAAAAAAACTTAAAAAAGATTTTTTTTAGGTCAGGTGATGAGAGAAACATGGGATGTGCCTGCAAATGTAGCTTAATCAACGCAACAAATGTAAAACACAAAAAAGTGACTTAAAATAGTGTGCAATAATAAAACTAACATTATCATTACTATCATATCCTTATTATCACTTCCTCATATTACCACCACTTCACTAATACAATTCATGACGTTACACTCACAACAATAAGAATGATAGTAATAATAATGAAAGTGGTAATAAAAACGAAACCCCCAAAAAACTTTTAAACAAAGTATTGAAAAAAGCAAAACTATTAAAATAATTCAGACTTGATCATTTTCTTTTTGGGCCAAGGACAGAGGGGAGGATCAGGCGGACAAATGGACATAAATGTTAATAAATTCTGAGTAATCAGTGCGAGAGTGCGCCTCATTCACGTCTTTCAGTAGAAACAAACCAACAAACAAAATTACACAAACACATCTGAGGTGTTACAGCAACGTTGCCGCGTTGCTTCAACACCGCAGCTGAACACGATGAGTAGATGTCACAGTTTGGGCCTCTGTTCCTGACTTCTCCTCCTCTTCTTCAGGCCCACAGCAGCTGCTGCAGGAGCAATGGTTTGAAAAAAGTGGTTCATGTCTCGGAGTCGCTCTTTGAGATTATGTCGTGCTGACTCGACTGAGTTCATGTCTAAGGGCTGTGAGGACAGAGAGTACGTGAGAGAGAGCTGAGTTAGTAATGATGGCTGGGACACAATCTCACAACTTGATGCAAAGAACAACTCCATTGAGTTTAGCGAGTTCAGAAAAAAAATAGGATTGAGAGATTTTCAAAGTGAAATGCAGAGCAAACGTTGTGCGTAAATAAAACATTGATTCTTAAAAATGTAATGCTGATGTGTAACATAATGCTAATCAATGGATAGGATCGATTAATTCATTAAAAGAAAATTAAATTAATGATTTAAAAAAAAAGAAGATTGTTACTAATCCAAGGGTCATGGAGGACTGGAGCCTATCCCAGTTCATTTTTAATACGTTGTTGTGTGTGCATGTTATGCATGCAATTATATGTTGAATGTGTTAAAATGTAAAAAAAAAAAAAAAACAATAAAAAAAACATTACAATTCTTTTTTTTTACATTATGAAACATTTCTTCTATGCATTGTTTATCACTCATTCAAAATGATGTTTATCTTATTGACACAATCAGTGTAGCAACGTCATTCACCATTATGCACAAGATGTAACATAAATGACTTCCTGGGTTTGCAAAGTCATGGCATTTTGTTGTACATGTTCTCTGCTGCATTTACATAGTTTTTATCTGAATTTGTACTGTTTCCTTTTAAGCTTGAATTTTAAACTTGATCA
>JAOXYM010000024.1:8122567-8157857 GCA_028567055.1 Leptatherina wallacei | reverse complement strand
AAGAAGCATCGTTACACCAGAGAAATAATCTACCAAACACAAATTTCCGAACTTTTTGTTCGATGTTTATATATATATATGTTATATAAAAACTATAATAGAATTTGAGCAAAGTAAAGATACTTTTACTTAATTACAATTTTTCAGTACTTTCTCCACCTCTGGACCTGAAGGTGGAGGGTGAGTGGAAGTAGGTCTACTCATGTGATGAGACTTACCTTTACCTACATAGATGAGCGTTTCTAAGGCAACGTGCGCCTAAGCCAACAGAAACATGCGTTACATTTTGATAGAAATGTTGATCATGAGTTGGTGGGTAAGGTAAGAATACGAAGTCATTAGAATCTCCTGAAGGGAGCGCGCGCTTTGCTTTGGGGCGACCCGCAGCAGCAGCAGCCCCTCTCGCGCACGGCTCGCCTCCTCCCTCTAAGCCCCGCCCCCTCCATGAAAGCCTCAGTAAAAGGCAGACAGACATTAGTAAACGGTGTTAACTGGAGGTCGTCTTCGCTTTGTGACACCGTCAGCTCTGTGTTCAGCACTTCTCACCCCGTTAAGAGAGTCGGCGCGCGCGTGCCAACACGGACTTTTAGATATCCACTTCAACTTCAGCCAAGTTTACCGGGACATTTTCTGGAGACTCTGCATGGTACGTCCGCTCGCGCTCTTTAACTTTACGCTGTTTTTCTAAAGACTTTATTTAATCTGAACACTGGCAGCTTACAAAGCACGTGTTCATGTTAATAAAGCTTTCCTTCAGCTAACCGAGCCGAACATCTGTCTCATTAGTCCGCTGACATGCAGCTCTTCTTCTTCCTCCTCCTCCTCTTCTACTTCTTCAAGCTACAGGCTATAATCTCCCAGCTCTTCATGTCTAACACACTTTGTGCTGGTTCTGGTCTTTTATTGAGATGAGAAAGAGTCCAACTGAGTGTGAATCCAGTTCAGAGAGAGCAGCATTTACAGTAACTGGGTCTGTTTTGTCCTCCGAGTCGCTGCTGGCAGGATGTTCAGGATGTTCACGCGCCGCTATGAGGTGAAACGTGACTGACAGAAACAACATGGGTGCAATTTTAAAGATAAAGGCTTACAACAGTCAACACGTGCCTGTATGAAGACAGCGGGGATGCAGGATGGAGACTTTTTATACAAATTCATCATTTAGTGGATTGTTGGCTTCACTTCAGCGGCTCTTTCTGGATGTTCAGAACAACTTTTAGCTCCGGATAAAGATGTTTTCTTAGAAACTCATGCAGCTTGGGGAGGCAGTTATCCAGAGGTGCACACAGAGACTGTGAAAGAGCAGGAAATCCCATCTGAAGCTGCACATCAGGTGTTTTTTAAGAGCCAAACCAGTTTGTTTGTTCCTGAATGATATCAGCTGATGTTGGTCTGATGTAGTTTCTGCAGCACTTGTTGCAGGAGGGATCAGATCTGAGCAGGTGTGGGTGAAATGTTTAATATCTTAAACTGGATCCCAAAATCGAGTATTTTTCTTCTGCACTAAGATGACTTTCTACTAGTTTATTCTTTATTATAAAATGTCTACAAACCACTTCTGTCCTCCTTTAAGTTTGATTTATTTTTATCTTATTAATTCATTAATTTTTATTAATGTATGTTTTTTCCACTGTTTTTAATTTGTTTATTTTTACATTATTTTTATAAAAAAAAATTCTTTGATTTAATTTAATTAATGTATTTTTTAAAATATTATTTTTATTTATTTGTTTTTATTTACTCTTACTTATTTTTATATTTTATTGATTATTTTCTTTGATTTTATTTACCCAAATTAATGTATTTATTTTTATTTATTTAATATTTGATAGTACCTTATTTTATTCCAGTCAGTTATTTTTCTTTTTCAGTATATTTTTCCTGATTTATTTATTTTTTCCAGCTTTTATATGATTATAAATCCTGTGATGGACTGGCGAACCTGTCCAGGATGTACCTGCCTCTCACTTGCTAATTACTGGGAAAGGCTCCAGCTTCCCTTCGACCCCGAGTTTGAATAAGCGGTGAATGAATAATTGTAAATAAATTCAGGCATTAAGGGGATAATAAATGGGTTATTTCTTTTGGTTTTAAGCAAGTTTATATCAGATTCCTTATTAAAATCAATATGCTGTATTAGGGGGACACATCTTCAGCCTCAGGTGTTGTGGCTCTGTGATCAGGGGAACATGGTGAATGCAGTGTGGTCTTAGTGACAGCGAACATGCAGGTATAAGCCAGGGCTTTAACGCTGAAGCCACCACAGCTATGTAGTTTGGTTTCGTCGTTGTGCAGTGCTTTCAGTCTGCGCTCTGCATGTCCTGATGGACTTTCCAGATCTCCTTTGGAAGAAAAAACTGCTCCGCTTAAGACGGTCAAGGTTGAGAAGAAGTCACACAGGGTGATTTTGAGTTGTTGCCTCAACAAAACCAGCACCGTGGCGGTGAGCTTCACAGTGAAACTCTCAAACCAAAACAGGCTTAAAAAAGTCTCCTGATCTGAGGGGCGGCAGAGGAGAAAACTTTTGTTTGTCTTGTTTTCCTGTGAATTGGTCTTTTCTTCTCTGTAGCTATTGCAGCACAGCTTACCTTTGTTTACTCAGTGAGGAGAAGAAGGTCAAGGAGGAGCAGCATAAATCAAACAGACGAGCTGAATGTGTAATATTTGTCAAGATCTTTCAAAATGACTTCCCAGCCACGCAGTGAAAGGCCCTTTTGTCCTGTGCAGGCTGTTGGCTCTGCAGAGCGATGCACCTAGAAGCGCTTTGTGCATCACTTCCCCTCCAGGCTCTATGGTTCACCACCAGCCACCTAGATGCACATCTGCTTCTTCCACGCAGCTCTCGCTCTAGTCTGAGACGCTGCCTCTGCACCGTGGCATTCCTGTTGCAGCGCCTCCACCGCATGCTTTGACGTTTGATGGAAGTAACAGTGACAGTTTTGCTGCTATGAAGGATTCAGGGATCTCTCAGAGAAGTGGTTTGCATGACTTTTTCTGTGGACCACATCTTTCTAGGAAGATGTATTTGCTGTGGCTGCAGGACTTGCCTAGAAGCAATCCTGAAACGGCCTAAATTATTAGTAAAGAAGAGGACTGTTACTTGCTTTTTGTTTGTATTATTTACTTCTTTTCCATAGCAAGTGTACAGTGCATTGATTCAGCCCATCACACACAGATACACACTTTCTTCATTGGTCCCTCATCTATATGCACATGCATGATCATGCATGGGAGGAAGGCTTATTGGATAAAATTGTTGCCAACTTGGCCTTTTTATTGCTACTTTTGGGAATTTTTTTCTAAAATTGCACGAAGAGGAAGCTCACGCGACTTTCCTGTGGAAAACCAGACAGAAAACTCACTCATCACCTCACTTTAACACAGAAAACCCGCCTCAAATTTAGCATTTTGGTCAGTGCATCATTTATAAACTCTAAAAATGGTTCATGAAGCGCATTAGTGATTTGCATTTTGATGCATCTCCTCTCCATCCACCTGTCTCTCAGCTATCTGGCCGTCTGGCTTGTGTGCAGCGATAAAGACTGAAATGATTCAGGGAGGGATCTGACAGCTGATACTGTCAGACCGCTTTAACACATCTGTTTTAAGTCCTGCACAGCCTGGCCAACACTTAACCTCTATTTATGGATTATTCCGTTTCAAACATTTACTCGTATAACTGAATAAAAAACACATCATTCTAAAATGCTTTTCTGTATAAAACTTCTAAACCTTCCTAGTTGAATGTTAATCATTTTACATGCAGTCAGAAGTGCAGTTTGCTTCCTGTTGCTGGGAGAAACAACTGTTTGGAAAGCTTTATGTAATGGCTGGTGGGATGTTTAGGGTTAGCTTACTGAAGTTAAAGGGTCAGGCAGGTTGATGCTGATTAACGTGACGTTTCTGAGCTGTTTACTCAGGACTCGCTGGGTTTCTGTCTAAATGAAACCGTGTTAATCATATTCCAGCGCTTTTTACACCCAGCAGCTACTCTGCACTCTTGACACGCTCTACCAGCTACCGGCTTGTGAAGGTGTGTGCGGCATGATCCTTTTTAAAGTATCAACCCCCCCCAATTAACCTCCACAAATGAACCCCCCCTGATCTGCAAACCGCTGCTCCTCTTGTCTCATCCCATCACTCCCACAGCATCTATTAAACGGAGCCCAGTTCCCTGCTGATTTTTCCAAGCTCAGATTTAACCTCCTTTTTCTGGTTGACGTCTTATATTTGTGTTCACTTTGCAGCTGGAGCTTGAAGGTAACTTCCTGTAGACCCATTACAGGGAAGGGAAGACAGCCAGTTCACCCACCTTCATCATACTGGAAGCTGCAGGATAATAACATGGCTCTAGGATCTCCCATTCCTCTGATACTTCTTGCAACGTGTTGCCTGACGTCTGCAGGTAAGTTTACCTCACATTCATTGTTTGTTTACTACCAAATAAATAAGTGAAGTGATCAGAGCCAGAAGAAACCCCACATGTCTGCAAAGAACCAGGCTGCACCGTGCTGCACCGCCTCGTCAGGCAATCACAGTTTTTACCCACACGATGGGATTTTCCACTCATTCTCCCAGTATGCCTTTCAAGACAGTGCATGTCAGAGTCGTGAGTAGGGGAGATTTACATTCACGAAAGTGCTGACAAGTTCAATCTCAGAATAAAAACATTGAGGAGGCCGACATGTTTCTGTCAGATTGGCTGGAACGAGTTCTTGCTTCTAACTGTGAAACAGACAAACTGTGTGCATGATGTCACGCACCATCTCAGCCTTATCTGCCCGATGAAACATGATGCAGCTCTCATACTGATGGATGTGCATGACCGTTTTCACTGTCAGCAGTCTCTATTGAGACGTTAGCTCTTGTCACACGTAACAAAGTAGACAGTTGTTCCTTCATTGAGCAATGGCTTGTTATTATCATGATTCAGGACCCTCTACCTTCAAGGCCGAACATTTCCACGCACAAACACTTCTGACCGTCTCTAAACGACCAAATATTTAACAATTTTTAGTATTTTAACCCACTAAAATGCTAGTTTGAATATTTTAATTCCGCCCTTTTTTTTTGCCCCCCCCCCCCCCCCCCACAAAAACTGTATTATTTAAATACATATGATAGATATCAGCGGGATGGGTGCATATGTCAAAGATTAGCAACAAATCTGATATGATTGCATTCTTCTGGGGATCCTTGTGGCCAAACACGTACATGCACAAAACACCGTTGTAAAATCATCATATCTAAATTTCTTTTACCTCCCCCACCCCAGAAATCACTTCAACAACATCTGACCTTTCCAAAACTACCAAACAGTCAATCATTTGAAGACTTTTAACCCTTTAAATACCAGTTTACACTTGAATCATTGATTATTCATTAACAAACATCTGAAACATGATTTATTTTCTATATAACAAATAAGAGGGACGTGGCTGTTTGGTGGTGATAAGAATCTTGAACATGTGTAAAATTATCGGGAAAATTGATTTGATTGCATTAGTATATTTTATGTAGTACCAGATACTTCCTCTAAAAACCTTCATGGCCCAAAACGCCCCATTGGCTTCCATTAAAACTACATATTTTGATCTCACAGTCATTCTAGTTTAAAACCATTAATTACTTGATATCAGAATTTAATTTGGAAGAAAAGTTGTAGTATTGGACATTTTTACTGGATTCCACCAGATTCAACCGGTTTCCCATCATAGGCAGAAGCAGGAAATTCAGGTAATTTTACCAGTTATATTATGGAGCCGTGGGACTACATGAAGGGGCTAAGAGTGAAGTGTGTGTGTGTGTGTGTGAATTAGTCTTTTATTATTAAAGTATTGATTAGATGTTGATCAGGAAATTATTTCACATATACACAAAAAACAAAAAAAAAGAACAAACAAACAAACAAAAAAATATTTGTTATCTTTTCAATGAATTATTATTTGCAGACTTAATGTAGTTTGATATCATCATACGATAATTAGCTGTTCCTGACATTCTGCTCTTTTCCAGCCTTCTCCATCTTTTTCCTCTTGTGCTAATCTCTGTGCTCACATGTGCTGTATTTTAATACAGACAAATCCCCAATAAAAAGGCTCTTTTTCACATATTTTTCAGATTTTTGTTGCCAGAGGGGGAAAAAGTCTGAAATTGTGAGTGAAAAATGTCCCATTAAGACTAAAGAACAGAGAGTGCTCTGGTCTAATAAAGACCTGATTGTTTAATCACAGTTTCATCTGATAAAACCATCATTCACTTCGGTTAAAGACGTCGCCTGTGATTTGACTTCAGCTGGATTTACTTGTACGATGGTTGCTCAGTTAGAAACGGCAAAATGTTGAAAATATCTTCTCTAGATAAAAGACGTCTGTCAGCTGTTGTTCTGGTGGTAAAAAGCCGTCCGGCTACTCTTCACTTAATAACTGGACGGACACATGTAAGACTACTGGTTCCTCTCCACGTTAGGGAATATGGAGACTCTTTTCTATAAAGTAACCAAGGTTTTATTCGGAAACTAAAAAAGACGTTGCGGGTCTGAAAAGTAGATAAATCTGGTGACTCAAAGTATGCCAGGAAGTGCCGATAGTGGTATGAAGAAACCATCAGTCATCAGATGATATCTTCCTGGAAACATGAAGTTTTATTTCACTTTAACAGATGTAGAGATATTGAGCATGAAAATAACATTAATGTTCATCTAGTTGGATTCTGAAAATATTCCCAGTAGGGCCAGCTAGAAATCCAGCTCCGGCCTATCGGAGTATCTCCAGAAGGCTCCATAGTTGTTGAGTCATTTCACTCAAAACAAACTAATATTATCCTCGTTGCTCAACACAAATTCAAAGCCAGATGTGAGATGAAGAGAGGATCCGGTTGTTGGCATGCTATTGGGAGATCTGGAAATGTTTCCTTTAACCAACAATGCCTAGACCAGAATGTTTGGGATTTTTATCTCATCTTGAGCAACACAGTCTGTTTTGTTGATGTTTTATTCTGGTGGGTGGTGGTTGCTGCCATCATGTCTTTATTAGCTTGTGGGCGGAGTTTTAAATATTTGTGGCGTCAGCTACCAGATGCAATTTGATGGCTTGTCACTTCGTGGCAGCCATGTTGGCTGAAGATCCTGCGGTGGTTTTCTGAGCTTGGTAATATTACCCTTACAGGCCCGAGTCAGATGCTCAGCCATACAGTTTGGTTTCTGTTTTGCATACACCATGTGGAGAACCTAAAGTTGTCTTATTTCCTTCTTTTTACAGAGATGCTTTCACAGGGTTTTAGCTTCAGGCTGCATGTTGCTTTCCTTCAGCAGCACAGGAGTAATTACCAGGAAGACAGCATGTTGCATAACAAGTCTTCCAAAAAATGGTGGTTAGCATTTTTCATACTTTCAGTCTTGTTGCCGCCATTGGTTATTATCTTAAAAGCTCTTCTCGATTCTCCGGGGATTTGAATGGCACTCCAGAGAGCTGACTTTTACTCAAACAAAAGCAGTGTGCGGGGTTTGGGCTGTGGGTAGAGCAAACATAATTTCTCCCACAATGCCAGGATCTTGAACACAATGAAGTCCTGCATGAAGTTTTCCTCTGAATTCTTCCTCAGACGGCGGGATGTATTGTTAAACTGTGTCACAAGGGACAGATATTTACAGTGAGCCAACTGAGTGCCCTTTCCTCCAGAGCGCTACAGCAGCGAGACCACCAACAGGAATGATTTACTGACTTTGATGCTCTTCATGTTTACCACTTAGTTCAGTCTGGAGCAGCTGTCGCTCAGATTTTAAAGAAGCTGGGAAAGTGAGACATTTTATTATTTAATGAAAAATATGGGCTAATTTTGGATGTTGGACGGGGCCATGTTGAATTTATGCCCATTTATGCTTGACGCAGAAGACGGATACGCAGACGGACGGACAGTTTCGTCTGTCTCCTGCAGTTACGCGCGTAATTTGGTGCATTTTCAGGGTCCTTGGACATCCGTCACTCGACGCAGAAGACGGAGTAATACCACCAGAAACCGCGGTGGCAGTGCTGAGCAGAAACAAACCAGAGAAAAAGAAGAAGAGGAACGGGAAGGAAAAAAAATGCAGAAAAAGAATGAAGACGGGAATAAAAACGGTAAAAATTGCGCAAGCTTTTGAAATAAGGCTATGTGAGTGTTTAGGATGTGTTGGGTGGTTAGAAACAACTTTATAGCAGCACATTACCACGACCAATCGGTGTCTGAAACGGATCACGGGAGTTAACTATGAACTCAGCACTGCCCACTAGTGGAGGTAACCGTGGCAACATAAAAGACGCATGGAAGTATGAGGACGGCGACGCATGAGAACATTTGTAATGGACATCCCCATTTATGTACATAAGGGAGCATAAATGGGCCTTTACCAAGCAGCAACCTCCAGCTGAGAAATGTGAAGGTGGTGCTGCAGATTGCTTGTGTTGCCGCCTCCAGCAACAACTTTAACTAAATCCTTGTTTGGTCCACGTCCAAACTTCAGATACGCCTCCTCTTTTCTGCATCATTATGTCAAGTGAATAAGGAAGTAAAGTTGTTTTACTAAGCCCTTTTAACACAGATGGCCCTGCGATGGACTGGCGACCTGTCCAGGGTGTACCCTGCCTCTCGCCTGATACTTGCTGGGATAGGCTCCAGCCCCCCCGCGACCCTGCATGGATTAAGTGGTACAGAAAATGGATGGATGGATGAATAAAATGATCAGTTAGTTTATTTTACTTTCCAGTAACACGGCTGCTCTGCTGCAGGTTTACTGGTGCAGCGGTGGAAAAGGTCGCCCCTCAAACAGCTTCCCTCTGTACCGTGTTCCCAACGTTGTTTAGGTTATTTCAACCAGTGATTGTGATGTAAGACAAATTCATTACAAAAATAAAAAACGTATTTCAGGATGATCGGGTGTACTGCCCACCGCTACCAGAGGACATTTCCATTCATCTGAATACAGAGCAGTTTATTGGCTCAGACCATTTTTAGCTCAGAGACAAAGGCGCTGTTTCTGGATCATGTTCATATCTGGCTTCTTCTCTACATCATACAGCTTTAACCTGCATTTGTGGATTTCAGGGGGGATTTCTGGAAGTCTTCCTGAGTCCATGCACTGGTTTCCAGTAGAGAATCATGTCTGCAACATCACCAACATTGAGTATTCTCTTCAGTTCGACCCCATGTGCACAGAGATTCCACCGGATTTGCCTGAATCTTCTGACCATATTATGGACTGTAAATTGATTAAATATTTAAAGCTTTGGGAACATTTTTCTAAAATGGCTCCCTGTTATTTAGAAGCATGTTTTGCAGGAGGCTGAGCTTATCTTTACTGAGAGACTCTTCCTCTTTAAGGTGCTCTTTTTATACCCAGTCATGTTACTGACTGTCTATAATGAACTTTACTAGTTGCAACTTGTTCTTCCAACAGTTTCTTTTACTTTTCCAGCCGTTCCCAACATTTTAGAGACGTGTTGCTGCCAATCAGATGCAACGTGAGCCCGCGTCTATTTTTTTTTCTGACGTTTTTTCTGTTGTTAATTAAATCTTTTTTTATGAGGTTTAAATCATTAAATTTCTGCAAGACGTGCCAACTTTCTGGGAAGTGTGGTTGTAAATTGTAAACCATATTAAGTTGTTTTTTGTTAATAACACGGTTGAAAAACAACATTTCATCGACTTCTGGGAGTTTTTTTTTTTCAAATCTATCATATAATACACAATCGCATCAGACTCAGCTTCTCCCTTTCCTTTAATGATAGATTTATTATCTTGCAGCATCTGTGTAAACACTCACATCTGCCTTTAAACAAGTCAGGAGAGCTCTTATGTAATGTTTAGATTAGTCTGCAATGAGTCCTCTCTCAGCGTAATGCAACCCAGGATCCGAGCCTCCCGTAACTCTTAACAGTCAGGCTGCGAGCACCTTGACGTCTATATTTCAGTTCTTAGCTTTTCTTGTCGTTTATAACTTCTTTTTTTTTTTTTACATCATTACCATTTTGTGGTCCCTTCTCTTCAGCTCGCTATGACTATAACTTTGGGTGGGGATATATTGGACATTTGGGCTGAGTTTTTGGGGAGCCATGCCAGTTATTAATTTAAGACACTTGCCAAAACCAGCTCTAGGAGGATGCTGGTGGCTCACTGTAAAAAAAAGAAAGAAAAACAAACGTACTTTATACTCAGTGAGATGTGATTAATGCTGATTTGTTCACATAAATTATAAAAAAGGATTCAGACTCAACTTTCAGCTTTCCAGTAAAGCAAACCAGTCCTTTCTGTCTGCATTTTTGTATACTACTGGCAGACGAGAGTCACCTCCACGCCAGAAGTGGTTGTAAGATTTTGTTTTCCTCCCCACGTTTGAGCAGAAGGTTTGTCTCTGTATCCGCAATGCTTTCTTTGGGTCAGCGAGAGTCAGGACTGCCAGAAAGCATTGTGCAACCGCTGTAATATGAGAGGTGGAGGGGGTGGGAGGGGGGCGTCGGGGGGGAGAGAGAGAGAGGATGGAGGCAGGCGCAGGCGTGGGTCGTCTGGTCCAAATCGACACGCTCCGTATACGCACGACGTGCCAGACCGACAAAGTCCTTTCCAGCACGCTAAAGCAGATGTTGCCCTGTGATTCATGCCGAGGAGCCGGAGCAGCGCAGCACAGAGGCAGCGCGCTGCTAGGCATAGCGGTCGGGATGTTTACATAGCAACGGGAGTCCTGACTGAGTCTAATTACAGGTCTGCTCTCCCCCACGGTGAAAGCCTTTATCTTAACAGTGCTGCCAAGGAGGAGGCGGTCGCTCTGGCCCGGTCTGCTCAGAGCTGTTGCTAACTGAACCCCGGCATTACCGCTTTAATTAATGGCAGTGTGTAAATTGAATTGTGGAGTATTTACTTTGATTTACTCACTCCTACTCACTCAGTCACTCTGCTGAATGCACACACACACACACACACACACACACACACACACACACACACACACACACACACACACACACACACACACACACGTGCTGTCTGTGTCAATCAGCCTGTAAGATCTGCCTCTGGATCCCTCAGTACGCATAATTATGACTCATAAACCACACTACTGTCGCCCAAAATGAACCGCTGTTGCTCTGATTCATAACAGTATACACACACGTGGCCTCACACCTGACACCCGATGCATCATTGTTTTATGCATCATCTTCTCCATTTTGAGTTGAGTGTTTTGGACTGGATTTGGATGAATGTGGCTGTAAGACTGTGTACAGAGAAAACAAGATTGTTTAATTTTACACTTTCAAAACTTTGACTTTTTTTTTATGTCCATATTTTCATTGTGTTTGACCTCTTCATTTGTCTCTCTTTGCTTTACTACCTCCTGTGTCCTCAGTGCTCCCCTGATCTATGAACACATAAACATAAAAGTTTTTGTGGTATCGAGTCACATTTGGCCAGACTGCTTCTACAGGTGACCTCTATGTTACATCCTGTGTACAAGTAGCATTGATTTCTGTGGGCATTTGATATCCTAATGCAGGATAAGTTAACCTCCATAAACACATCAATGCAAAATTCAAAGCCTTTTTCTAGGACATTGCAATTCTCTAACAAGTCAAAAAGAAAATGAGTAACACACACCTGTTCACCATCAAAGCTCACAGCTGTGCACCTAAAACAATGAGCTGAGACAAATCTGACCTCCACTGGTGCTTAAAGCTCCCTGGAACAGCAGGACATAATCCATGACATTTTCGTGATTTATTTCGGCTCAGGGAGTAGATGTACTGAATATTGGTTTACATTCTCTGTGTATTACGGAAATCTACATTATCGTCACCACACATCACCGACCTCTTTTGTGTTAAACACTTACATTACAACAATCCATCCACTGTGAGGTCGCACACTTGTTAGTGTGGATAAGCATGTACAGTTCAACTGGGTGCAGTTCTGTGTGTTTGCCTTTCAACACACCGTTATCATTAATGCTATTGGTGACACACATTCCACCAACTGCTCCTGTCAATACACATCAGGCAACACTGTTGATATTTAATCGATTGATCTTCCATTTCCCTCCGAAACAAAATGAAACAATCCATTACAAGCGAATGTAAATGGTGGCCACATCCATTGATCAGTCAGGGCTGATTAAGTCATTAAGTTAGTGTACACTAGTGTATTTAATGGTTAGTTGTCAAAGTGGCACTTGTGCAGTCATGTGCAGTATATTGCATCTGTGGTTGATATGTAAAGGAAATATGAATGATCTCTGGACAACATGAATATTTTGCATTGGTCCAACTGTTGGTGGTAAGTGCATAATTCAACAGCTTGTCACTTTTGCAAAAGAAAAAAGGAAAGAAAGAAAAGAAAAGAAAAGAAAAGAAAAGAAAAGAAAAGAAAAGAAAAGAAAAGAAAAGAAAAGAAAAGAAAAGAAAAGACAAGAAAGATTTATTGCAGTTATGAATAATACTGAATAATATGTCCACCCAGGTCTGATTCTGGCTCTGGTCAAAACTGGCAATGTCAGTTTTTTGGTTTTTAAATCCTTTTTCATGTAGTAGTGCACGCCATAAAGCATTATGATGATCCTTAATATAAAATTACTTAGCTTGTTACATAATTTATACAAAAAGTTGTTAACAAGTTAGCAGTACAGCTTTCTCGGCTAACTCTGCCATTAACATGTAAAGAAACCGGAGATCTGCACATATTCTTTATATCAAACTAAAGAAATAGCAGTGCTCATGAATATAGCTAGTGAAAATCTCCCCACTTGAAGGCATTTATGAATATGTTTAACTTCAGTGCCCAAGAACTGCATTCATACATGGACAATAGGTGCAGGTGCATAGATTAAGCCTTGCTTATCAAGCTAGCTGTGGTCATGAGTACAAAACCCAAATCAAAACAAAAAAAAAACTTTTTTATTTCACTTTTCGTTCATCTTCCCGAGATAATCAGTGTACGTTTTAGTGAAACCTAGTGGTGTAATTGCAGACTGCAATCAAATGAATACCCCCTGCCTTACCCTCTTCTTTCAAAAAAGCATGTAGGTAAAATTAGAGTGACTGCAACTGTAAGATACAGAGAACCTGTATACATGAAGGACTTTTTTATGGTAACAAAAATGAAACAACTCATCGTTTCATTTAAGTTTACAATGATGAAAACATTACAAGTATCAACAAATCATCCAAAACATATCACACAATGTAAGTTTGATTTGGTCATTATAGTAAAATTACACAACTAAGGACAGTAATTCACAATGATGCAGGCTTTTATAAAAATTAATCTAGCATTTTATTAGTTGGTGCTCATTACAGTTTATCTAAATTCAATTAGAGACCTCTCAATTGCTTATCTAAATGGGTTCACAGTTCATTTATATTTTCTATTAAATTGCACAAAGGAAAACACCTTATCATGTTTGAAATATCAACACCAAAGGAAAAGGCAGGTATCAGGTCTGTGCAGCCCCATTTCCAAGTTCTGCAGCTCAATATGAGGTCAAGAAGTCATTTACTGTAATCACCAATTATTTAATTAAAGAAATGCAACAAATATCCAGTCACCAGTAGTAAAGATTGATTCGAAAAAGAAGCTACTACATTTGTAAATTACAGTCTTAAGCAGTTAGTGGAAGACAGACAGAAATGAAGAGAAATATATTCTGGTAAGAAGAGGAATCCATCAAGGCGGGGATCGGGGATCGGTCCCTCAACACAAATTCCAGACAAGAACTGCCAACCAAGGCTTTACTGTTCCAGTGTTTTTTCCCCTCAGAGACATGCGGCACCTTCCGCCTTTCCACAGCTGGATATAAGTTAAACTGATGTCTAATTATCAAATAATGAGAAACAGATTCATGCCCTGGATTCTTTTAGTGATTGAAAATCCCCAAACAGTACAACACTTTGTTTTACTTTGTTTGTCTTTACATAACTTATGATGCTCTGTCTACAAGATACCATCAATGACCTGAGATGATGTTCTTTTCTTTTTTTCTATAAAGGACTTGTTTCAAGCTGTTTTTCTAAGTGCGGTATGTCTGACTTTGACTGATATGGTAGGTTGAAACAGCAGCTAACTGAAATCAATGCCCATTTAGTCACAGCACAAAAGCACAGTTTGTGTCCTACTAACATATAATAACAGCACAAATAACACAACCATGCAAGAAAAAACACACACATGCATCCAGATGACCCACATCAAACTCTTGTGAAGTGATGGTGTGTTATGACAGTCTGTGTTGCCACCTACAGAGCAACTCCACACAGCACAAATCCCCTTTTAATAAATCACAGCTTTGTGTTTGAGTGTGTTCCAAATAAGACCGCCATCAAATCCATCATTGTCAGGATGTGCTTGTTGTGCACAATGAACTGTATGATTTGTTTGGGCATCCTCAAGGATGCCAACCTTCGAAAGAAAAGAAAAAAAAGCTGGCATCTAAGCAGCTTCCTTTTTTTTTTTTTTTTTTTAAACTTACAGCTTTCCAAAGCTGGGAAATCCATGCTTCTTCAACAGGAGCATCAGCCTGAATCTCTACACCAACAGCATTTAGAGCCACCTCATGGCTCCCTGTTCATGATGAACCTCTGCCAAGCGCTCGTGCCTCACCCACATCTGTGTAGCAGGAGTCCTGCAGCTGATTGGTTGGAGGATGCGTCTACAAGTAACATATTTCCTTATAGGCTCTCACAGGCAGCCAGTAAACCCAGTGTTTGCATCCCAGAGACAGCTGTGTCCGGATGCCCCTGATGAATACTCGGAGCTGATTGGCTGTTGGGCAGGGAGGTGTGTGACCACGCAGGTTTCATTTTATAGGTGCGCACACGCTCGTTTTCAGGTGGAACAAAACGCAAGTGTTTGCTTTGTAAATATATCAATCGGTCGTTAAGTAGCCTATCTAAGATCATGATGCTGCAGCTCCACACGTGTTGTGTGGTTTCTATGACAACAACTTCATCATTCACTGCAGGCAATCTCCACGTGACACATGACTGAGCGAGCTGGAGTCAAATGTTAGCTGGTGTCACATCAAAGTCTGCTCTCTTTCTCTGTATTTACATCTCATAATGGCTTAAAAATCTTAAGAATCTTTATTTTTTCTTGGTGACACTGCCGGTTAAAAAAAAACAACGTTCCTGTGACTCTCAGGCTGTGATTGTGATGCAGTGGCATGCACACCACAGGCCTCCAAATTAAACTGCGTCAATAACTCCATCTATATACTTGTTAATAAAAGTGTTTGTCTTGTAAAGATATCTTCTAAATGTGGCAGGCTCGCGACAATCTGCAGCAAACGAATAACACATGCATCTTACCTCATCTTCCTCCGCTGGCCGTTTGAATGAAAGCAACAATGTTTTCTATCTTCAAGTCCTTGCTCTAAACCAGTTTCCCCCCCCAAGTGCAGCAGTTCTGAGCGTCTTAACAGAAAACAACAAAGCCTTGCAGCCGGTTGGACGTGCAGATGTTGAGGGTGGGAAAAGATGACAGGGTGTGGAAAATGCTACACGGTTATCCACAGTGTTCAGGTCTGTATTTTAGGAATAGCTTTTCTCCGGTATTTGACAGGCTGCTGGTGGTTCGGTCGGAGCCATCTCGGGAGGCAGCACGCCGCTTTCAGAGGGACAAGAAGCCGGGCGGAGCGGCTGAGAGCGGCTTCTGAGGTGCCATCTTTTCCTGCCTCCAACCACTGGGAGGCTGGATGGAGAGGAGAAGGGAGGTGTGTGTGTGTGTGTGAGGGGGGGATGAGGGAGCGGAGCAGGCTGCTGAAATATTCATGTCATGCTGGTTTTGCTGCACAGCAGCGCCCTCACTCCGGTGATGTAGAAACTGTGCAGGCAGCTGGGCAAGAACTCACACCGTTTTTTTTTTTGGGAGGGGGGGGGGGGGGGGGGGGGGGGGGGGGGGGGGGGGTTCTCGGAAAATTGACATAGAAAGACCCAAAGGAACCAGGATTTTTTTTAATTTGCTTTTGTTTTCTCCCCACATGCAATCAAGGCCAGATTTCAAATGTTGCACTTAAGTTTTTTTGTTTTTTTCAAATAAAAACTTAAAAAGCTCGCTGTCTTAAGTTACTCAGGTATGTCTGCAGCCTTTTTCTCAATTTGTGTATGCAGGTTATTTATTATGCTGATGGGTACATGCCCACCAGCAGATCATACCACTTGCCCCATCTCTGGTGACCAGTTCTCATATGGGGTGATTTAGCCGTTTGAGCTGGAAAAAAGTAATTGAATAGAAGAAACTAAATTATACAAGGTCAGACTGAAGTGGAAGAATCACAGAGATAATGTGCCAATTTTCTGTTGTTTTCATGAGAATTGGGAATGCAACACTCCTGCCTGCTGGCCCGTCCAGCTTGTGGAAGCAGTGTATAGTGACATACTTGCAACTTGAATAAAATTATTTACCCCAAAATTTAGAATTTAACTTATTTTAGACTTCACTTCTTTTTTCTTTTTCTTAGCTTTTACATTTGATCTGTTTTTCACAGTGTATTGCGTACTATTTATTTGTACACCCCCACCCTGACAGTAGCATCTTCAGCATCTTTCCCTGGTTGCATCTACCAGCTGCTGTTTCATGGAGGACAGACTGGTTCAAACAAAGCTCAATACCCGGGGTCCTGCTCTCATCCTACATTATAGTTTGTAGTGACCATCAGATACTATCTGGGAACATATTATTTTTTCCGTTTTTGGAAAGCTAACACTGAAATGGATTCATTATTTTAGTTTATATCCTGCCTAACACATCCTGCTGCAGAGGAGTTTCCTAAGACTTGTTGGATAACTTATTGTTGTGCACTACTTTTGCAGATATTTTAAATAAATGTGTTTTCTAGGTCTTTCGCTCAACATCTACTGTGTTGTAGTTGAGATTTTGGAATCAGACCAGCAGAACTTTAAATCACAGCTTATACATTGGCTAGGTAGCCACCTTATGTGCTGTGATATGTAGTAAAAGGGATGTTCTTCAGTTCAGAAATGATAAAGTAAAAAACTATCTTAAGCAAAAGTGACTTGGTTTATAATCCACTATAATATCTATAAAACCCACTATGGATTATCCTTTGGTATTGAGTTGTTTTCAGAGGGTGGAAATGTACTTTTCTTTGGTTATACTCTTGGTAGCTGTTAGCTTAGCCCCTCAAACTGAATTCCATCCTGCTTCTCCAAAGTGAGAGCACTCTGACTGCTGCTTACTGCGGATTACAGACTGAATACCCACAAGTGCTTCTCACAACCTTAAAAAAAAGAAAAACTTCTTTCAAACATATCCTGCTTTATTTCATATTTTGCTATTTATTTAATGATTCAAGTTTGTGTTCATCAGACATACACACTGAGCCATGACTGAGATTATTTTCTGTCATGACAAAGTTTTATTCTGATACTGATTCTGTTTGGGTTTTATTACCACAAGAGGGTGCTGAAGCAGTAGGTTACTCATTTTATCTTTCATCAGTTTAAAGTCATTGGTCTAAATGTCAGATTTTTCAAATACAGTAATGCATCATATGTGCACCCAAGGAAAAAAGTCTAATTACAATTAGATACAAGAAGTATTTTCATGCACACATTATTGGAACTCTGTTTAATTCACAGCAAGTTTTGTGCAGCTCTATTGTTTTCCTTAAGTGTCCACTTCAATGTTCATCCAAATAAAAGGTTTGTGACTCAGGATTTTTAGTAATATCCTGCTCCTCAAAGTGTTCAGTGGCCATTGGATCTTTGCAGACGCTTTAAAAGTAATCACCTGAAAAGTGCTTCATTAAAGCGACCGCACTTTTCTTCCTCTCTGTGGGGCTGATTGGCCTTAACCACGCTAGAAAAATACAGTACACGGTGTAAGAGGATCCCTCTCACATGCAACGTAGTAGATAATAAAATGAAAAGTAATTCTATTCATGATCATAGTTGTTTTTTATTGTTTCCCCAGATCTTTTTTTTTCTTTTTGGTGAGGTGGAATCTAAGAAGGAACATCAAAAACACAAATAACACAGCAAACAGACATGGAGGCAGACTCATTCAGCTTCTCATGCAGAGACAGAGCATTAACAGAGAACATAGGCATTCAGGGAAACTATATGAACGCTTTAGAGTGTGAGAAATTGAGCTACAACTACGCTGCCACTTATTGAGAAGCTAACAGTTCATTAAAGCTTTTACTATTCTCAAAATGATTTAACATAAAAGACAGTATTTGAGTAAACTGGTCAAATGTGTTAACTGAAATGTTGCAAAAAAAACCCAAAACAAACAAACAGAAAAGAAGAGAGAGTGTACTTTCAGTTTCAAGTGATTCAAAGAGGCTTTCAGTAATGTGGATGCTGAAAATAAATGGTTGATGGAAGTAAGAAAGGCTGACTTTCTCCATCAGTAACAAATCTGAAAGTACTGGCTGGGCGATTTGATGGGGCTTTTGTAGCTGGATGTTTCCTGCGGCACACCCTGGCTGGTTGTGGTTTTCTGGAGGTTTAAGGTGAAGGACGGGGTTGATCTCTTCATCTCTGGTTTGCTGCCCCTCTTCGCTTGAGGGTGTCCGGGCGCAGCCGTGGGCTTGCTGTCAGCAGGCACCACAGATGCAGACTTGGCAGCCTCAGAAGACCCAGTCTTTCTTGTGATGGGGCTCAGATAGATCTGCATAGTCACTAAGTGAAGTGGTGAAATGAGGTGAGGAGGGTGTGAGAATAGATGGAGTGGAGGTCGGTCAGGAGGAAATAAGTGATACGATGGAGAATGAAGGGCGTGGAGCATGGTTAATTGAGGAGGAAATGGGATAAAATGAGACAAAAAAGGTGTGTGTGTGTGTGTGTGTGGAGGGGGGGGGGTTGCAAGAGGTGGGGAGGGGGGCACACAAGTCATGGTAAGATGTGAGAAATGATGGATGAGCACAAAAGAAGAGCTCACACACAATTCTATGAACTGAATGACACATTAAAGTATTTCCTGTATTGTCAGGGGCGAAGCCTACCTTTGCAGTGTGTCACACGCCGCGTCCCTGCACCAAAATATCACACAGCTAAGTCATTCATTTACAAACATTAAACATGCAAATCTTTCTGCTATTTTCTCAGCAGCAGTTTCACAACTTTTTGTGAATGCAGAGAAAGTTCCCTCTTACCTGCGCTTACTGCAGCCTCTTGGGACTTGCTGCTGTTTTATCAGCATGGGTGAAGGCAGAAAGAGAGGGAGACAGATTAGGAGAAACTGTGACAGGAATAGAGACTAAATGGGAAAGAGATTTTAGCAGATTAAAGAGCACCGCTTTGACACATCAGTTTCAGGTTGACTAAACATTTAAAGAGCCACCGGTGATCATGTTTAAATCATCCTGTTACTTTGTGGTTTGGGATATTTTCAATCAAATCAGGATGTTTGTTGTAAGAAATTTGGTTTATTTGACTTTCAAACTCATTTAGCCCATAGAAATGTATGTATGCACCTGTTTGTAAGAGATATTAGACAAAAAAGCTGCAATTCTCATGAGCTTGAGAGTCAATATTTGCTATGACCACATATATTTTCCAATTCAGCTTAAGCTCTCTTGGACAAGCTTTTCTAGAAGTAATCTTCAGGATACGTTCTTCAGGCTCTTCTTTGGATGGTCCTCCCTTTTGTTTTCTTCTCTGTTAAGAAGAACATAGTACACCTAATCTCTTTCTTCCTTTCTATCTTAATAATGGCTGCTTGATAGCCAACTTTCCATGAAGACCATTTCTAATGAGGCTTCAGTGAACAGTAGATGGTTCAAATGAAGGTCTACATCCATCGCTCAGGTATTGTGTCCTTTAAGGTAGATGGACTGGATTGATCTTGAATGAAAAAAATCTGCCAATTTCCAAAGAAAATCTTCCGCAGACCTACAGAAAAACCTGGAGAACTATTGCTCAAAACCATTTTTAAAGATTAATGGAAAGTCTGAATCCTTGGAAGTAGAGCATTTAAGGTGGGGGCTCAAGACTTGTGGTGTGTGTAATGCAGAACTATCCTCTTACCCTTCGGGGATTTTCTTACAGGTTGAGGCTGCAGAGGTGGGCCGTGTTTTAGCGGTTTTACATGGAATGTCCTTCACACTTCCTAGTGGGCTCCTCACACTGCTAGTCAGAAAAGGAGGAAAATACATTCAGTAAAAGAAGATGAGAAGGCAAAGACAGACATGGGAACATGAGATCAATTAATGCAGAAAAAAGGTCAAATAGGAGAGGAGACAAATGAACTAGTGCTGCTAATGATGGTGCAGCTTCATAGTTCATCCTAATAATGAACAGATAGCCTTAGGTGAATGGAGATTTACCTCACTCTGTGCAATTATACCAGCATACCACAGATATATCAGCAGCACTTGAAGACACCATAGAGAGACCCCATCATGCTTTACGACTAACATTATCTAATGGCAGAATCATTTGAAAGGTAACTGAGAGGAAGGGATTATGGCTTTGAAATAAGGGCCAATGTTGGGATAATTACTTTGCATCCTTGTGCAGCATTTCCAAGATAATAAATGATGCCTGCTGGTTGCACCTTAGATAATGAGATTTTTAGCTTTAGATCTAAGACTGCTGCTTCACTATGAGCTGTCTGAATAGCTCGGTTTCCCATTAACGCTGATGAATGGGGCAGATTTCTCATTCATCTATTTATTGTGAGTGTTGTGAGGAATCCGCAGTAAATAACGAATCACCCAACAAAAAACTTCAAAAACTATTTAAGTTGGAAAATACATATACATAATGTTGCTTATCCTCCAAGTAAATCAAAAGTTGTTATGAAACTAGATTGAATAATGTCCAGCTAGCTGCCTGCATGCAGACCAAACAGTGTGTTAGTTACCTTCGGGATGGCGTTGGGCTGTAGTTCCTGGCTGTGGCGCTAGAGGGAAGCGTGGAGCTCTTTTTCAGAGAAACATTGCTGCAGGTCACCATGGGCGGTCTGGAGGGCAGAGCTAGAGACACAGGTCTGGCTGTGGAAACACACACACACACGTACACACACGAGGGGGAAATGTAATCTTAGTCCTAAGGGATATATGTAAGGTAATTGCTGCGACTGCTCTATTGGTTGTGTGCACAAATAAAGCTCTTTCTGGGAGGCTTAAGCATGTGTATTCAAAAATGTGTATTGTGTAAAATGTGTAATTATGTGTATTCAAAAATGAACGGTAAAGTCTTTGACTTTGTTGTATTCAAATATCAGAGTTCAAGTATAAGAATCTTAATCTGCAGTTATTTTCTTTTACTTCCCCAGCAAACGTGACAACATTTTAAAGTTTCAGCAGGTCAAATGTAAAGATTTGATGATATTTTTTAATAAATACTGTTGTTAGAAACATTATTTTTTCTGCATTATCTTGTCTGAATTCAACATACACCTTGGCTGTCATATGTAACCTTGCTATCATGAGTTTTTTTCTCCTAATTTTCCTTCAGTGGATTGTATAGATTATTGTGCATGTAAAATTTCCTTAGTTGCACAACCCCAATGCCTACTCTAAAGATAACTATTTTCTCCAACATTGCTTTTGAGCTGTCTAAAATCTTGTTGGCAGTGCAGGTTTTTGTTCTGTTGCTTATCTGCATCACTTCTCAAACAGCTTCCAAGATGTTAGAGAAGAAAACTTCCAACTGCTTTATACTTTGTTATTAGTGACCCATCAGCTGGCCAGAAGAGATCGAGCCTTTCAGGAGGACAGGAACTAAAACAGTGTTTCATACAAAATAATAAGAAGTGATACGGCAATGTGATATAATTACACAAAAATGTTTTTTTTAGAATATTAAATGAATAATGTCAACATTTTTAGTAGTCCCCTAAAAAAGCATTACAAACATGTAAATGTATTCATCCTGGTCTGTTTGAGTTACTTGTAATGAACCCATATTGTATCATAAAAAAGGCAAGTTCAAGTAGTTTCTCAAAAGTTGACATCCTCCAGCGGACAATACGATACAAGCTTGACAATTGCTGACACCACTTAAGTCCCCCAGTAAATACAGATCTTAAACTCACCTTTAGCACCCGGTGCCCTCCTGGCTGCAGCAGCTGCCTGGTGCTCCTCTGAGATGTTAAGTCTCTTTAGTACATCAGCCAGCGCCATCTTCAGCAGCTGGATTTCATCTTCCTGCATCTGCATCCTCTGCTCTAAATAGGTGAGACGGTCGGCCACATCCAGGCCGCTGGCTGCTGAGCTGCGATCGTCTGCAGGGGGAACAGAGACATCTGGAGGTTAAAAATTTGGATTTGTTGCAGAGCATTACTTTGGATCACGGAGAACTTGATCTTTGAATCCTTGAACAGATAGACTGCGTGGTATGTTTGTTAGGACACTTTTTTTTTTGCTCTGTCACTCAACTACGTTACATAAGTAATGAAATGGAAGCACTGCTGCACTAAAAACCAGAGATGAATCTGATATGAACATTGAACAATCACTCGCCTCCAAAATGGAAGTGTCATGATATCACTGACAATACATTATGATATTAGAAAGATTAGATATTTATGTTGTATTGATCATATAAATAATGTTGGCTTGAATTCAATTAATAAAATCCAAACATTACTTAGTAAAGATTGGTTTTAGTGCAGTTTTATGTACTAAATCTAGCAGACTATTTACAAATTTATTATTTATTACCCCTGGAATTGACAGTTGTTGTTTATTTCATTCATTTTTTTCATTTAACTTTATTCTATTTCAAAGTCTGATGGCAATATATTTATCTGGAAGTTTTCCAGTGATGTCACAATAATATTGTTGCCATGCAGCTGCCAATGATAGCATCATGCAGGGAAAATCCGATTTTATGGCAGCTCTACAATTCTAAAACATTTTTAAAAACTAAAAGAGCAAACTCCCTAAAAAGTGTAATAAAAGCCTCAACTGGCATGCACAGCTATACAAACAGAGTAAAACAAAAACTCTGAGACCAAAATATACATGGTTGACATGTCAACAAGATCTATAAAGCTGTAATCAGAGAAAGGGTTAAGCTCTTTGAAATCCCCTATTCATGCCTGTATGGCAAAAATCAAGCTAATGAGGTCACAACACAGCTGGACCCATCAGATCATCCACACTGTCGTCACACAGCAGCATGTAAACAAGGTTTTCCAGAACACTTTTATCAATAAATTCCCTTTTCCTCTATCAGTTTCTATGTGACTGTCGTTTACTGCTGGCAGTCATAGTAATAAAGTTTCAGAGAGGAATACCATGCGAGCTGCCGGATGCTGATGAGTAGTCAGAGCGCCTCTGCTGCCCACTTGGACTGTTCTCCACCATCCCAGACATCTTCCTCCTCTTCTTCTCCTCTCGTGAGCATACTCTTTCAACCCTCTTTCCTCCTCTGGCTCCAATCAGATAGCCCGGCTCGCCCTCCATCTGGTGACTGGTGTCCACTAAGATCTCATCTCTTTCTTGCTACTTATTTCTCACACACAGGTAAACACTCACAGATCAGTCCTACTGGTGTTCTGTTTCTAGCTTCCAAATGGTATAACATCAGAAGGGTGGAGAGAAAGGTCCTGGTATTTTGATCTCTTCAAGTTTCCTTGATGGTCGCCCAGCACACTCTGTGACTCAGTGATGTGTTTGACAGAGCTTAAAGCCTTTTGCTCAGGATGTGTGTATATGAAGGTGGGGGTGGGGTTGATAATGCTTAAAAACTCAGCAGTCGTCCAATTCAGCCTGAATTGTCTGTGCTTGTGTGTGTATGAACTTGCATGTGTGTGTGTGTGTGTGTGGGAGTGCAGAGTACATTGTTAATCCCACGGACTGAGCCTCTTTGACCCCGCCCCCACACATAAGCCTCGTGTCACTGCGAGGGATGGGGACAGAAAGGAAACAGCAGAACCTAAACAACAGACCGACTTGCAACAGACAGCAGTAAACATCTTGAGTGATGAGGAATATGAAGCAGAGGCAGGGGAAACTAATGCACGCTTGTATTTTTAAGCTCATATCTCGGGAGACATTTACATGTCACCAGTGTTTTTAAATCGCTGAGTTTTATATTTAAATAGTCACCATTTTTATCGATGAATTTATTTGGCTTTTACGGATTCATGTTATAATTCATATAATTCTTATGGTGAGAGTTGCCCGTCTTAGATTTCATTGTACTTTTATAATGACAATAAAGTTGATGGATTGACTTTTATGAAAGCGAGGCTTTGAAAAACACTTAAAAAAGGAATCACCTGAAGTGAGCACTTTGAGGGACAATCAGGTTTCTGTAGTTTTGATTCCTCAACAAAAAATAGGGGTTTTTCAGGTCAACTAGGGCGACGCTGTGCTTCTCTAGTCGCTATGGCGATAGCTTTTGGAGAAAGTCAATCGTTTATTGTAACAGAAATTTCAGTTTGATTAAATAGGGCATTAACATAAAGCTCAGCAGCCTGAACATAATGTTACAATCAGGCATTCAATAAAACCAGTCAGAACAAGGAGCTGAATTATTGAAGTTTAATGAATAGTTAAAAAAAAAAAAAAGGACCTTGTGATTAAAGGTAGGTTTGTTCAAAATAGAAAAGTATTGAATAAACAACTGAAAGAACATGTAAAGAGCTAAAACTGTTCGTTGGATTGAAGTTGGAACGACTAACTTTTTGGAAAAACCAGCGAAAGACCTAAAAAAAATGTAAAAAGGAGGAGTGGGGTGGCTGAAAGCAGATTCATCACTTGTTCATATGTAATTTTAAAAAAATGATCAAAAGACAAGTTGAAAGACTTTTAATGGAGAGTATTTGTGGATTTTTAAAAAAACATTTTTTCTTCTACTACTTTTACTTTAATGAAGTGATGAAAGTCTTCATGTAGGTGCAATTAAATTGACTTATTACTCAAGTTTGCTTTTTAATTAAATGAAGTCTGTTAATCTACTTGTAATAATAACCATATCATACCATGGCTAACATGTAAATCCCCCCCCCCCCCTCTCCAGTGGATCGCAGGCAAGACGCTAATTAATACATTCAACCTTTAGCTATTTACTGTAGATGTTAAATAGCTACATGAAATGTGTAGAAGTAAATTATAGCCTGAAATATAAGTTAAAGTCATAGGTTACAATGTTAACTAAAAGAAATGTGGTTTAAGTGAAAAGCTAAGCGGTCTAGTTGAATGGTTGAACACAAACTCAACCAAACACTCAGATGAAATACCAAATGGAAAATGAAATAATTCACACACAACAACCATCAACACTGAAATAATATCTAGTCTCTGAAACCTTAAAATGAATTATGATATACATCTTACTGACTTCTAATACTTTATCTCTCCTCCTACTGTAACTCATTAGAGGTACAAGCTTTTCCTCCAACTGCGATGATCTGCTGCAGGCGAGGACTTTCAGTATAATCACTCAAGCGTGCAGTCGGCAGTAATCTCAGAGTTGTGATTCTGTGTAGGCCTATGATCTTCTGTTTCTCCTCTTGTCCTGGCTGTGACATCATCCTCATGCCACCTCCACATACTCCATATGGGATTGGGATTAGAATAGCACATAATCCCAGTGCTGTAAAAGAGAATTAGCAAACCCAAAGCTCAGACTCTGCACTAACTGAGCTGCACCAAGAAGAGGCAGCCTCCCTGGATGCGCATCTCATGCAAATGCAATCATAAACATGTGCATTAAGTCATGCACTTACACTTGTGCACGCCGCCAGGGCAGAAATTGCTGAATTTGTTCATCTATTATACATTTTTCCTCAATAAAAATACATTAAGGCATAAACTGCAGCACACAGAGCCAGAGGAGTGTTCTAATCTCTGCTTGCAGATGGCGTCTCTTGAATGACAGAACAGCATCTGTCCGCTCACATCAGGACTGAGCATACTGTCACACACAGGCCACGTGTGCACATATCAGTTCACTGATATCAATGCCCCCCAAGGGGACAAAGAGTTTCCCTGTAATTCCTCAGCTGAGACACATCTTACAAGACCCACAATGTAACCATGTAAAGTGCACAACACTTAATATCTAGAAATATAATGACAGAAAAAACTATCATAGGAAGAAAAGACAACTACTTTTTGATAAGTTACTTTTATTTCTTGCGTTTTATCCTATATTTTTTAAGGGTTTCTTTTTTTTCTGTTTTTATTTAAAGATTGTTTATTCTTAATGCTTCTGATGTTTTATGTAAAGCACCTTGAATTGTCTTGTACATGAAATGTTCTACCAAAATAAACTTGCCCTGTCTTATGTATCTGTGATCATCATCATCTCTGAAGGTTTTATGATCCCTGCAGCACTAATTTTCCACGACTGGCATGAAAGTTTTGCTATGAATGCTTTGCATGTGTTAACTGTACCCAGAGAGCAAGTACCGTAATGCATAGTTCTATATAAGGTTTATTTATCAGAAAAACCTGTTGCATCTTAGAGCCATCCTCAGTCCCCTTGGCAAATTTCAAGATATTTATTAAATGGTCTTGGATTCTGTGACTATCTTTATTACCTTTTTTCCCCAAAAAGCCACAAAATCCCTGTAATCCGTACATAAACACATTTCTCTGTTGATGGCAAGTAAAGATGCCCTTCATTCATCTATTACATACACAACATTTTTTAAGGATCCTATTCACTTTGTCACTCATTCCAACAACTAGCACCACTTTTTTCCCCCTTTATTATCTGAACTCACTCGGCTCTACCTGTCATGAAGTCTGTGTCTGGTGCCAACAGGGAGTCGCTGTTGTAGCTCTCCTTCAGCGAGGGTCTCCTCAGCAGGCCGTGGACCGTCTCCTCCATCCCTAGGCCGTGATCCACCAGCTCCTCCATGTGTGCGTCCCCTTCTGCTGTACCCGCCATGGCCCTGACAGAGCGGTGCAGCGTGATTCTGCTTTTACTGAGTCTCTCTAAACTTCACTGCTGAGCTGATTCACCTTCCCTTGAGCAGCAGTGGCCACCGCCTCCTGCGTTCCCTCCCTCGCCTTAATGTCTTGTAAGGAGTGTATGAGGGGAGGTGGGAGAGGGTGATGTCACTCAGAGGACAGATTAAGGACCTGGTAAGCCATCTGAAGCTGAAGGGAGGACAGGACTGCCAGAGTAGGAGTCTGTTTCTCTCTGTGGGTAGACGAATCATGGAAGGAAGGAAGGAAGGAAAACACTTTCATATTAAAGAAACCCAAATTCCTGAAAGATAACTTTCACATCCCCAAACATACAACTACTGCCTCAAGGATGGAATGGTGAGTGACAATCATTGACCTGGCTGTTGAGGAAATACACACTCCTGGCACAAAAAAAACCCCCATTAACACACACAGCAGGGTGGGACAAAGCAATTTGCTGTTACACGCAAAGTTGCAGACAGGCACACAATTACACTTCCCAAAAGAGCTTACATCAGGCTACCATCCGGTGTGGCCAGCCCTGGTGTACTGTAAGGATGATGAGATTCAGAGATTAGGGAGCAGAACTTGATTAATTATGGTCATCACAGGACAATAAGCCGGACGTGGTAATTAGACCAACAGAGAAAGAAACAGGAGAAGATGAGATGCTAGTTAGGCGATTGTGTTTGGGTCTCCCTCAGTGTAAGCTGACGTTTTGTCTATTTTGCAGTTTGCTGGATTGATTCTTTCTCTAACAGATGCTTCCATTTGCTGATCTGTCAAAGCTTTCTGGCTTCATACAGGAAGTGTTCTGTAGCTAAGAGCAAGATTTTCTTTTTAATTTACATCATAGACATAAATGATGTATAGAGTTGGGCACAGCGATTTATCCAAAAATTGCCTTGCAAGTCTCTTAAGTTCTACTTTTGTTTTGTCCTTTATTTTCACACTAGTATTAATAAAGCTAAAAATATGACACCTATTTGTGTTCATGTGAGATTTTATCACCAATGAAACTAATGCCAAAGTCAGCTGCGGTCCACAGTAGAGTTAAGATGTTTAACATTACATCATGTTTTGCACGTGACATTTGCAAAATGATGTCCATATACTAGTAAATGGAAAGGTTTAATATATATGTTTAAATTGGAAGATAAAACCTCAAAGTTAATAAATCAGGCAACTAAGAAAGAAGAGTGAAACTGACTGAATATGAAACTGTTTGCATTGTTGAAATGAAAACAAAGGTTGAATAAAAACCAGCATCAACAGTAGATATTGTAATTATCATCAGGGGGTAAGTTGCTTACATTAGTGGGACAAAAACAAAAATTGTACGTGAATACATTGGAAAGAATGTGTTGACCTTAAAGTACAAATAGAAATAAACATCAGAATCTAAAATCTTGTATCAACTTTACTTGTTTTAGTATTATCCATGAAGTACAGGTGGAGGAATGTGTCGCTACAAGTGTAAATGTAAAATAATAAGTTTTTCTTAAAAGACAGCATATGATTGCAATGCTTTTATTCAATCTTTTACCAGCAAAACTTCTTAGAAAATGGAATTCAAGACTTTCTCTAATCACCAGATGCTACTGACAGCTTCTTTTTAATACAGTCTTAGCTCTGGAAACCATTTTAGATTTTCTTTCCCATCTCATTGAGCGTGTTGATGTTACTTGCCTGCCACACATTAACAGTATTAACTTTCAGTCTGTTAATTTATTTACTCACTGAGAGAGCACCAACGTGCAAGTGTGTATAGTGTAGAATACATTTGCACAAAAAAAAAAAAAAAGAAGAAGTTGCATTAATGCTACGAAGGGCAGATAGTCTTGGAGCAGCCTGGAGCACTAGACTAGTTATATTATTATGACCCACTAATCTTCTGTTCTTACTGCTGTTATCCCCTGCAACAGACATTATAAAGGCCCCGTGGTGTGTTGTGTATGTGAGCTGAACATTCCTAATGCCCTGACGCCTGAACGGGGATAATGGCCAAAGGCAGATATTGACCATGTTGACCACAGATGAGGTGGAAAGAGGAACGGGTCCGAACATTTCTGCTGCTGTATTCAGATAAATGAATAACCTTTGACGGTGTGGTTTTGTTCAAACCAAAACGTGGCCTTGAATTTAACCCTGATTCGCACCCAGTGTCTCACTGCTGACCTCCTGTGGACACATTTGGCATTACATCTGACTGTTGGAGGAACTTTCACCTGCTTCCCTATTCATCTGGTCTCAAATTTTACACTCTATAAACTTTTTAAGGTTATAACAAAAACACAAGTGTAGTATATTCTTAAAAGAAGAATCCCATAACTCAACTCTATTGTGGAAAAATAAAGGTATTTTTAAAAAACAACAACATAGAAATCAGCAATAAAAAGTCGTACTCAGAATTTTCACAAAGGACATAAAATTTATAAATATTCTCTCAACAGTACATTAAATCAGTTGGGATGATATATAATTCTTCCAAAAAAAAAAAAAAAATTAAGATCTTCAGAGAGCATGACAAAGTGACAATAATCTGATACACACATTTATTTCTACTCCAAAAATATCTAATGTATATCCCCAATTTTTCCAAATATATCAAAATATATGCCAACAACAAGCATTAATACAGGCCACAGAGAAAGCAGAATCTCACAGGTTGGTCGGGTGCTTTTGTCTAATGGAGTGAACACACACACACACACACACACACACACACACACTCTCTCTCACACACACACACATACATAGACACACTCCTCATGTGAGGCAGCAGTAAAGGTTACTCAGTGTTTCATTTTTGCCAATATGAACGCCAAGAGTACACAAGAACTTTTCTCTCGCTGAGTGCTAGCCTAGCCTTGTTGTCATGGTAATGAAGGATGCAACTGTGCCCATGCAAAGCCTGTGGGTAATTTAGTTACGTAAATAATAACATACAATCTAGTCCATGCTTTTTGCAGGGCTGGCCAGCACTTGGGGAGGATAACACATGGCTTAGCAAGCTTTTCCAGGAAGTTCCTCCATCTCTTTCGGCAGCAAAAAAGGATGTGGAAGCGAGCAGAGCAAGCTGCTGGAAGGATGAGGGAGGCGGTCATGAGACTTTTCTGCAAACATACGATTCCTGCCCTCTGGGGGGACAATCGGATCAATGCCCGAGTGGGAGAAGGGCAACAGTGGGCAGCTGATTTTATTGAAGGGAGAAACTGATCAGCCAATTCTTATATTGATTTACCACATTTAGGAAAGACATGGCAAAGAACACCCACTCTGTACACAGGATGAGTTCAACACACATCCTAAAACCTGACCCTTTATCTTCAACAAATCAGGGGACGTTCTGTCCCCTGTGTCCCGTCTCAGATTTACAGCTTGTTTCTTTCCTAATAGAGTAAATCGATGAAAGCTCGGGTGACCATGTCGCCATTCTCCCAAACGGCACACTTAAGGTCGGCCAGGTGTGGCAGAAAGGCTGCAAGTTGTCTCTTCCAGCAGGTTTCAGATCAGATCGGATTTTTCCAACCTTGGACCAGATCGGGAGCACCTCTGCTCACCTGTTTGCTGGGGTGTAGTTTGGTTTGGTCTCCACCCCATAACATATGTTATAAAACAGTTCAACTTCTGTCATCAGCCTCATTAATTCTCTAAACTATTTAAGTTACAAATAAACAAATTATTTCGATCCTGAAAACACAAAAACACAGGATATCTGCTCATCAACTAGACACAGTATGTCCAAATAAGTTAAACTGAAATCTTAATATATTTCATGGTTTTTCTCCATTTAAATATTTTTTTCTTGCTTTAAATATAATCATTACAGATCTTGCAAAAATACTACGCTGTGCATTGTCTTGTCTGCTTGTTCATAGAGTGCCTGGTGCTTCCTGGATTCAGATATGTACACTTCGCTAGAAGTTTCCTGGAAGGGGGGGGGGAACCCACAACTGCCTGTCATCTACAATCTCAGGTCATGTGATAGCATCGGGTCCCTTCGCGTTCTTTCATTTGGTCAAATATCGATTAACGCTGTGAAGATTTCAAACTAATCTGAAATTAACTTAAAATAATAATAATAATAATAATGCATATTCTTCTCTTGATTTGTTAAATTTGCTTTCTAAAAATAGTAAGTCTAAAAATATATTGCATATGCCATCTTAGGAAAAATTGACTTAATAAAATATTCTTAGGAAGGAGAAATTGTAAAGTAGGAGAATATATATGACCTCTTTGATGAATCTGGGGATTAAAAGAAAGAAAAAAAATCAAATACAAGAAAAAAACTCAACGTTTAGGCTTTGATTAAGTTTTAGGTTAAGATTCATGCTGCTCACATTAACATTAAAAGATGGCTTTAGTGTTTGGAAAACTTTTACGGCTTCTCATGAAAAGGACGTTTGCTGCATCAAAGAAAAGCAATTAGGTATTCTTTACATTTCTTAAAGGTACACACACTCCGACACTACTCGAGTGACAGTAAAACACTTGCAGGTTTAAAAAGGCAATGGAAGAGCATGGCTTGAAATCAACCCCAGCTCAATTTAAAGTATTAAAAAAAACACCCCTTCGATCCAAATACATCTCTATCACGGTGCTACGTTTGTCCGCACAGCAAGTCAGGCCTCCGTCCTGATGCCTTCCTAAAATCTAATCACATTAACAGTTTGGATACATAATAAATATATACTGTATATTTATATAAGCATGTCAGAGCTGATGAAAAAAAAATATATATATGGAATGACTCCAGCACTATATATCTATACAGTCTGTATATATTCCATGGGATTCAACAGGTGGAGCATCAGGTAACATGAAAAACACGTTGACCGATTTCTCTACTGGTGAAATAATCGAAATATACAGTTTGCACTGATAAAAGCAGCCATGGCTTCCTGACTGTTTCCTTCTAAAAAAAATAAAATAAAATTCACACAGACAAATGATACATAGTTACCCCCCCCCCCCCACCACCACCATTCCCATCATGGTAACAGATTTTAAGCTGGAATTTGAAATAAAAATGTGAAGAAGTTGAGCACATGTACTTAAGGAATGGATTAGTGCAATCTAACGAGAACAAGTGCTGGAGAGGAGAAAAAAGTGCGAGGGAGGAGATGGGAATTCTGGCTTGTGTGACATCCTTTGGTTTATTTTGGCTGGGTGGGGGAGCTTGGTGGGCATGAAAGGGGAGGGGGAGGAAAATAAGTTTGGTCTAGTTGCAAAATCAGAACCGACATTCACCAGCTACACCGAGGACATAATAACTGCACTAGGTTTGTGAGCAGTGAGTACAGAAAACGAATTGGCTGATGAATTTTAGCTTCTCAAACCGGGTGCTTTACGTCATAGATTGAAAATATGTTTGCAAACCGGATTGTTGGGATTAATGTTTTCTACCATTTTACAGTTAAAACATTAGGGCTTTTTTCCAGCCTGACACTTTTGGGACTACAGGTGGAGAGACTAGCTGCCTGAAATTCTCCCTGCAATTCATAAGGCAGGTCACAGGGAGCAGGAAAGTTGATAAATGACAAGGAAAAAACTGTATCCGTGTCTTAGATCCAAGTTCCGCCATAGGCTTTATCTTAACCAACAGATATCAATTTCTAAGCCATTTTATTGTTCCGACTCAAAGTAAGAGAAGTCCTGCTCTGGTACTAGAGTGTGCAGAGGAAAGATCCGTCACATGTACAGTATTTCAGTTTGTACAGAGCAGGACTCATAATAAAACTGTTTCTGTCAGTGTCAGGTGATGGGATGCAGCAGGGAAGCTCCACTTCATCTAAAGCCGATTGTTTGCTTTCGATTCCATGAAAATGACCAAACATGCCCACATAATTAACACTCACTTAAAACTCCGATCAGGGGAAATAAGACGACTCTGCATTTGCTGCTCTCTCATCCTGGCTAGTCGAACAACATTAACACCGAGCTGGCAGTGTAGGTTTGTGTTCCCTGGACGCACCTTAGCGACGGACCATCCCTGAGCCGGCGGCTTACAAATGGAACAAACATGATTGTTGCACTAAGATGCATCAGGGGAAACACGGTTCAAACAGAAACCTAGCTCGGCCCGGTGTTTGGTATTCTGGGCAGGAAAGGGATGGTGGGGTCGGTGGCGCGTGGAGCACACAAGCCTCCATCAGAGCGGAGTTGATTAATGAATTTTCCTCTCATCGCTCCATCTGAGATGGATGTTAATCATCAAATTCTAACCCCTCTGTAGTCAGCTAAAGGGATCTGTGCTTCTAATGTGTCCAAATGTTTGCAAAAACGGAATCTACCTCCCCACCCAAATTGTGAGCAGAAAACACAAGGGTGTTCAGTCCTTTAGTGCTCCTCCTCTTTCCTCTGTGCAGGAGGCGGATCTATGTGATGATTAACTGGAAGGTGCGATGGTCTTCTCCTTTCTACTGCAGGTTCTTCAAGATGCGTCCGTAGCGGAAGTCGTAGACATGCCGGCAGAGATACACCAACTCGGGGTCGACGTCTGTGGGCACACAGCGGTGGGAAGGGGGGGCAAAGTCGGGGCGGAAGGGCACCATGCTGGCACTGCCAGGTGGAGCGCCTTCGGCACGCCGCTTCACCAAGGCACAAAATCTGGAAGGAAATAAAAAAAATAAAAAAAAAAATGTAAAAAGACGTCCAAGCCAATTCCCATGCTGAAATATTCCCTCAGCGTCATTAACAGTCGCAGAGGAAATGTGTGAGCACTTACTCACCTACAGTACTGGGCTAGTGGGAGAACGTAGCATCTGTCTTCTATGCAGGCCACACTATTTTCATCCTGATGCCGAGAGGCGAAAATCTCATTCTGAAACCGACAGTGGGTGAACAGTGTCACATCATCAGAAGTGTTTTTTATTGTTGCTGAATGACAGCTGAAGAAATGGCAACACTTTCAACTGTGAGCACAGAGGGAGCTGGACTTGTTCACATGAAATAGGATTTCGCCTCAGTGTTGTTGCTTTATGAGCTACCACATAACAAAAATGCTGCTCTGCTCTGCACGCTGCTTCCACTGCAAACCCATGTGAATTTTCTAGCAGTGGAACTGTTCCGTCGCTGCAAGGCTGAGGTCGGAGAGATGCGATCTTTTCTGGCATTGTGGTTAGACTGAGGAACCAACGATCAACAGTTTTAGGGCTGCTGAGGGAAAGATAATGACATCTCCAGCAACACTCTATATTATTGTGCAAAAGCAAGCAGTCCCTTCCATGTTATTTTAGCACATGCTGTCTATCATGACACGTTTTACATACACACCCCGAAAATAAATAATAAAACTGAAGTATTTGTCAGACACATCAGCTTTTAGCGCAATTAACCTCACCTCACAGTGTGTGCTGGGATCCCGGCCTCCCTGGGTGTGCTCAGGTCTGTAGTACCAGAAAAGGCTCATCATCAGCTCTCCTGAGGCAGCACAGAGAAACACAAACAGGTAAACAACCTCGGCCGCATGTTCCTCCGACCCCCCCCACCGTTCATGCCCACAAACTGCTCATCACTCTCTCTCTCTCTCCCCCCCATGTCTTTTTCACCTGTTTTGGGGTCTTCCCACAGAGACGATATCTTGGCAACGTATGGGAGGGATTTCTTCCTGGGGCCGGATCGTAGCAGCACAGTGTCTCTGACATGTATCACTTCCCCGTCCCTCTCGACTCCTTCGTAACACTGCCGCAGGGCTGTCTCATCCTCTCCCTGAAATAGAGACGCACATAATTTTCTTTCTAAATCCTTATATTCAAACACAATTATCTTTTTTCCTCTAAAACATCTTATCTTCTCTTTTTTTTTTCTACCTCCTGCTATGCAGCGGAGAGAGAAGACAGAAAAATCAGGAGAGGCTCTTTAATCTTTTTTGCACATCTTCACTTTCCAAACATCTACTGATGAATAGCCTACCGCGATGAAGACCTCCCTCTCTGTGGGCAGTCCAACAGGCCGCCAGCCGTTTGTTGCACGCCTCCGGCTGACTTTCTTCTGTTTGTTGCTGCCGAGGCTCGGCGCGGTTGATGTCTGTTTCGTCGATAGCCGAGTGCGGCCCATGGAGAGGGAGCCATTGGATGCCTTGGTGCTCTGTGGGCATTCCTTAGCTAGCATTAACCTGGCCTGGGGCTGGTCTCGCTCAGACAGGGGGGTCAGCAGGCGAGATTTAGTCTGGGTGGATGTCGGTACGCTGGATAGGGGACAGCTGGAGATGGGCATGGTGGGGGGAACCATAAGAGAGGGGCTTTGATCGCCCCGTCGGGAGGAGAAAGCCTCTGGAAAAGTAAAGATGGAAGCAGAACTGAGAGTTCAAATCTGCTTCAGTTACACCTGATTTACCTTTATTTCTTAAACTTGTCCAATTATATGTATCAAGGAGATGCACATACCCATATAATATAAATAAATAAATATATATTATATATA
>JAOXYM010000024.1:8108097-8122467 GCA_028567055.1 Leptatherina wallacei | reverse complement strand
TTGGAAGCACCAGAGTTGAACCAGCTAAGCACTGGCTCTAGCACCAGCACCGAACTAGCACCAGTGGAAAAGCCCTAAATGTCAGCCCCTCATGCAATAAGTACTTTACAATAAGTAAGTTCAACAAAGGGACAGCATAAAACAAATGTTCACGCAGAGCCTGTGGACAGGAGTGACACCTTTAGATTTCCATTTGCAGTTGGAGTAATACAGACCAATCATGCAGGAGATTAGCCTCATTAACATGTAAATAGTCTGAATTCCTTCAAACTGACCATTGTCTACTGTAGGCAAGACAATGCTGATGGTAGATAATTTACACAACCCCAATTTAAAAAAAACTAAAACACTTAAAATGCAAATATGTGCCTCAAAAAAGTACAACACCAATTCCAAAAAGTGTAAGATCTAATAAAGTAACACTTGATTCCCCAAAAGAATATAGAAAACCAGTCAAATGTTTACAGTAAGAGATTTTTTCATTTCATGAATTTTAGGGTGGCAGCTCATTTCAAAAAAGTTGTGATGGGGCAACAAAAGGCTGGAAAATATGTGATACTAAAAAGAAATTGCTGAAGGAAATATGTGCAAATAATTTGATCAACTACAGACAGGTTTGTAACATAAGTGAAAATAAAAAGAGCCCCATGGAGAGGCAGAGGCTGTGTCCGAGTGTCCACCCTAACCCCTAATTCACTGCATAGGGCAGCACTACATAGCACACTACATAGGGATCTCATTCTGTTGTGGCGAGTCGGACACGAAACTCACTACGTTCTCCATGCCGCAGATCACGTGACTACCTGCTGTCACCACGGCAACCCCAGACTCCGTGAATATATCGTTCTAAATCAAATCCAAACTCTTATGAGAAAACATATTATATCCTTAAATTGTGTTTTATTCTTTTATTTGTTGCAGATCTATTCATATAAAATGAATGCTCTTGTAGTTTATTTGAACCTGCTTTGATGTTCGTGACACTCGTCACCTGATGCAGCGTTTCATCGGAGAAATGGTGGCAGTTAAGTTTTAGCATCTTCTTACTGACACAAATTGAACTAATAATCATAAAAATAAGAAAACGACAGCAGATAAGAAGACGGATGGGGAGAATGCCGCTTGTTGCGTTTGCAAGACATCACGTTAGCTCCTGCCCGCAATGCATTGTGGTTTATATTGACCCGTCTAAAGACAATCAATGTAAGGAATAGGGTGCACATTTGGACACAGCCAGAGTCTCTGAGAAGTAAAGATGGGCAGAGGTTCAGAAACTTAAAGTAAACTGATGAGCAAGACTCCGTTTACACTGCCATTAAAAGTGGCCCATATCTGATCTTTTTGCCCTCAAGTGACACAGATCGGATATTATCTTGCCATTGTAAACACCCCAAACCACTTCAAATCTGACCTTTTCACAACAGATGTGAACCATATCAGGAGGTAGTCCAAAGCCGATCAGTATCCAAACTCTTCAAAAGCGACTGCAGTCTAAACTGTGTGTATGACCTGCATCGGATATACATCCGACCTCGACGTCATCTTTGTGCGACGTATGTCATTCGTGTGCGCAGGAAGAGAAACTAGTGCATGTGATAGTGGACAGTAGTACACAGAAAATTTTTGCTGTTGTCCTTCACATTATGATGCAGCTGTTTTCCTTCATTTGCTAACTCCCTCTATACAAAATCCACAGAACAAACCACAGAACACTTGCTCTAACTGCCCATGCAGGTCACATTGGGGCGTGTTTACAACGGAGTCTGAAAAAAGGTCACATTTTACTTGTAATCTAAATAGTCACCAGATTTGGACCCAAAATCAGTTTCATGTCACTTTTGCCTGCAGTGTTAACATAGCCTCTGTGAATCCAGCTTGCTCTGCCACCCACAAATGCAGGCTAAAGGTCTATCATACAAAAGAGGAAACCATATGTGACCAAATTTCTATGCAAAAGCAAACTGAAAATCCACTGAGGCAAAGTATAAAAATGTTCTGTTGTCACACAAATTGAAATTATTTTGGGAAATTATGATAGCCATGCTCTCTGAAGTAAAGAGAAGAGGGACCATCCAGCTTGTTATTAGCACTCAGTTGAAAATCCTGCATCTCTGATTGGCTTTGCATTAGTGCTAATGGAACAAGCAACATGAACAACTGGAGAGGCTCAGTCAATGCTAAAAGGTATATCCAGGTTTTAGAGCAACATCTGCTCCCCTTCCAGACGCCGTCTTTTCCAGGGGAGACCTTGAATATTCCAGCATCATGAAATGCAAGGCAATAACACAGAAGCCCCAATGTTGATGATTTTCAAAAAACCTGGAATCTTACATCAAAAAGGATTTTGTCTCCAAAAGCTCAAGCAATGGGTCTCATCAATTTCCAGACATTTAAAGACCTCTTTTAAAAGAAAAGGGGGTGCTACACAGAGGTTAACATGGCCCTTTCCCAACTTTAATTTCATCAATTAGGAACACCGACGTGGTTCAAAAGAGAATTGTCATTTTCTACTCACCTGTCTTGATGCCGTGTGTGCATCCTGTGCATCCTGCGCTGAATGAACAAGGCCTGCTCGTAACTGGAGGCATCGGTCTGTAGGTGTAGCCACTGATCCCGCAGGCCTCACCATAACAGGGCGAAGCCACGGAGTTGCAATAGGCAGGGTGTGCTAGGCCCGTGGGATGGGACACCTGCCGTCCCAGCAGCTTAGAGCCAGACATACGATTAGGGCACAAACTCGAGGGGGTGAAGTTGAGAGGTCGCGAGCCAAGGGCGGCTGAAGTTGTTCCAGTGTGTGTCGGGTGGGCGATGTGGACGTAGTAGCTGGAGAAGCAGTGGTCGGCCGTGCAGAGGCAAGGGTGAGGGCTGAGGGTGAGGGCTGTGTGTGGGTGGGAATGCGTGAGTGACGGTGAGGTTACTAGGCACTCGCGCTTCACAGGGGTCATGGCTGAGTTGAGTGACTGATCGTCTGAGTCTCCGTAAGGCTGCTGGCCGAGGAAAAAGGCTAAGCGGTGGCAGTATTCCACGGAGCCCTCTGAGGGACAGCAGTAGTACGGGCTCAGCTCCGTCTCTAGCTGCTCTTCCTTCACTTGCTTCAGGGGGTATGCTAGCATGCTACGAGACTGGTAGCCTGGTTTGGTCAGTCGATGAGTGCAGCTGCCCGATTCCCACTCTACCTTGGGTTCAAAATCTGCCTTTGTCTTACAAGCTGTGCAGTCACTCGGCAGAGGGGGGGCTTTTTTCCCCTTCTTTCGTATGCGTCCCTTGTGTTGCAGTTTGACCCTGGGGTGCTGTTTTGGGGCTGAGGCTCCAGCAGGAGCTGCACAGTCTGACGTGACAGTAGCTGTTGGAGCAGCCTTTACTCTCTGCTTACTGGTAGCAGAGGAACTCGTCAACTTCAGCAGGGCTGCAGCGTTGAGTCCAGCCAACCGCCTGGGTGCAGGGGCATCCAGACACGCCTGGCTCATCCAAACGCTTTCATCACTTTGGTTAACTTTGGCTTTCTTGCTCAGCTTAGAGCTTTGGCTCCGCTGAAGCTTGTGAGATGTTGAGATTTTCTTGACATTCCCTCGTGAAGTCTTCAGACCTCCAGGAACGCCACTTCTGGCTGGAACTGCATCCAGGGAAAGCCCTCCATCCGCAGATTCCTCCAGTCTCCTGGCCTGTTTGGCTGCTGGTTGGGCATCAGTGGCTCTTTCAAGCAGCAGGCTGTTCACTGCCTCAGCATTGAGGGAGGCTAGTCTGCGCTTGCGTGGTTGTAGTTCTCCCAGCCCAAAACACTCAGCATAACTGGGACTGCTTGACTTTAATTTGGTTTTTGCTGATGACTTTTCCCCTTTTCTTTCTTTGCTTTTCCCTTTCTTGGATTTTGATTTGCGACAGTGTCGTTTTTCCTTTCCTTTTGACCTCTCCTTTTGTCGCAGGCTTTCTTCCAGTCGGGTTAGGATGACTTGGCAGCTGAGCCCTTCCCCATCAGAATTCCCTGCCCTCCCTCGCAAAGGATACAACTTCCGGTCCCGTTTCTTGTCTCGTCTCCGGTCCAGCTTTCTGCCCTGATCTGCCGTCTTTGTCCCTCCTCTCTTCTCGTTTCGCTTCTTAGCCATGCCTTTCCCCTGTTTGATGGTCTCACTTATTTTCTTCGTCCTGCCGAATCGTAGCGTGCGCTCAGGCCAGGCGCCGCCCATGGCGCCACCATGTGGGCAAAGACGGCTGCCGTCCCACCACTCAGCACTACTGTGGCTCTGCCTGAGGGAAGCGGTCTGCCTTGCGTGAGTCATCACATGCTTCTCCACAGAGCCTGGAGATAAGAAACGGACAAGAGGTCAAAGCTCAAGTTTGCCCATTTTGATATGCACCTACAAGTCTCACAGAACAGCCAGTAAACCGTACAGCATCTTAATTACTTGCAAAGTTTTTAACAGCATTCATAGAGAGCTGTTAGCTACTGAAAACCTAAGTCTTTCTGACTTCTATTCCTAATCCTCAAATAGAAAATAAAGACAGTTCAGTAGCGGTATGAGATGTATTTGTTAGATTAATTTCTTAATGTCTTTTATTACCATAAATAAGTAAACAAAGCTAAAGGTTTTTTTGAATGTTGTAGTGATGCACAGCGTGACTGACAGCAAAACAAAGATGTCTGTCCAACATAATCTCACACAAACACACCAGCAACATCTGATTCAATGCATAAAGAAGCATAGTGATGAATACATTCTTCAGCTGAATCGGTTCGTGATCACACTTAATTAACTTGATCATATGGTGAGCTCCAGCTATTGAATGCCTCTTCGCTGTCCCCTGTTATAATGTGTGTGTGTGTTTCATGTTGTTTGGAGAAACTGATGCACTCATTCCCTGGGCTTGTTGCCTTATCACTCAGTCTGCACACAGCATGAAAGTAACAGCCTGTTAAGGCCAATTGTTCAGTCTGAAATGTTCCGTTTGAAGGGAGATAGTGTAAGGTGTTTTCCTTTTTAAACAAACATTAAGCTCAGTGGAGAGAAATAAGACGGATAAAGAGGAGATTAAATACCTATTTTAACTTACTGGCATTTTTAAATCACTTTCAATTAATAGTTGCACATTCCCTCAAGTAAAAAAAAATCCATATCATGTAAAGAACTGCTGCATCAACCGTTTCATTCACTGGGTGATATGATTCAGATCACTGAGAAAGGCTGTTGCAGTTTATTAAAATTGCAGCAATCAGATTCAGACTGTTGGCTAAAATGTTTTCTGAGAAAGAAAAAAACCACAGAAAGTAAAACAAACAAAGAAAAGAAAGCCACAAAAGACAAGCATAGCCTTCAGCTTGATATTCAAATAAGAATTAAAGTGAACTTGTTTCAGCCAACAAGAAACAGTCGTTCGAATAATTGCAATTAATAGTTTCATTTCCTTTTTTAGTTCACTTTATGCCACCATTAGTTTTACACTTGTATTAGTCATGCCTTTGAGTCCGATTAATCGCCTCCTTCATGTTATAAGGCTCTCCCTCTGCAGTCGGCTTACAATCCAAATAGAGTTGCACAGAAGCCAAGGTGTCTGACATAAATATCATGGATTTAACTGCAAAGTGAATGGATCTCATGAGAATACTAATACCATCACAGAGGAAGGGGGTTGGGAGGACAATACTTTGTAAATAGTGATGGAAACATGAGTGGACATCCACAAGACAAAAATGAAGAGAGCTCTTCATCAGCAATACCTTCATCTAAAGGAAACCATATCATATTTGGGAAAAACTAATGTGAGTTAATCGTTTGCCATCTCAGACTAAGGACATGTCCACACAGAGATGACTTGGTGACTCTGCTAAATCTTTATCATTTGGATGCTTCATCCACATGAAACTAGTGTTTTGGGCGCTCGAAAATTGTCCCTTTTTTTTTTTTTTATTGGATTCCAAAGTGGATACATCTGAAAACATGAGGTTTTTTTGTGTTTAAAACCCATACACTTTTTCCACTTCTACTTCAACCCACATAAGTAAACCCAACCAAGAGCAACAACAATGGTGGATTACAGTGTTGCATTTGTGCTGCAAAAGCTGCTGACCATGAGATGTCTTTTACAGCTAAATCTTCTGATCCTCTACTACCACCATTAGCACCCAGTGGACACAAAAAAACATCATATGAACAGTTTGGTTCTCGAACCGCCCTCTACACATTTCCCCTTCGTTTGCGCGTCCTCGCGGAGGCTCGGCTATATTAGAGGTCGGGTGGGAGATGTTTTGCGGGAGAATTTTTTACTGCATTGCTTAAAATCCTCTTCACACCCCGACTGCAGCCGATTAACTACATAAAATATTTTAGTCATCTGTGGAACAGACGACTGAAAAAACACCATCCAATCATTTCAACCAGGTGATATGTCTATTAAACTCAACTGCTATTTGTCCCTTCCCCTTCCCCGTGTGCCCCTCTTTGTGCACGGATCGTGCACTCTCAGAGGCTTGCAGCACTTGTAAACAAATAGCAAAGAAGCCAGAGCTCGGCTAGTTACATTAGTGTACTAGATCAAAATACAGTACATATTTAAACATAAGGGACATCACGGCAGAAAAAACGGCGACTTTAGGGATAAATCTGAAGAAAGGGGTTTGTACTTTTGAAATGAGCATTTTCAATATGTAGATTGCTCAAACCCTTTGTCAAAGACCTCCTACCCCACTTTAAAGGGCCGTCCAAAACCATGTAGTGTGAAGGGCGGGTGGACCGGTCAGCCCTACTGAGTATTAAACGTCAATCACATCATTTATTGAATGCCAACAAATTAATTTGTTGATTTGAAATTGACAACAAAATGACAGGTTTCACTGTGATAGGTTTGAAATTATTTGACACCATTTACCATAATAGTCTGAAACGTACGTCAAATATCAATCTAGGTTAAGCTCGTAGGTAGTTTAGCTTGTTGAAAATGAATGGTTTGACCTGCACATTTAATTTAATGAAACCGAGGTGCCATGGCGAAATAAACATAACTAAATGATTAAAGAAATTAAGTGGATGAGAAAAACGCATATAGGACATTTTTTTTTAATAAAAGTAATTAAGAGCTTACATTTTCTGAAAGGCAGAAATTGCATGAACACATTAGCAGTCAGTGTACTTATATCATGTATAATACATATAGAACGTAGGTTATACTTTATTATTCATTACATATCATGTATGTTTACATAACTATTTAGATTTATATTATTTTTTAGCCTATATTCAGAGATTTTATTTTCTAAAAATATCAACTAATTATGCACTTTTTAAAAAAAAAAAGGTGCAAATAACAGACCAGGAAGGACAGATGCAGGACCTGCTGCAAAGATGCTCACTGACTGTGACTGCGATAAATATTTACAGAAGTGTTTGTTTTCAACTTTGTCATACATTTTATTCATTTATTTTCACTGAAGATCTTCCCGATATGTGATCGCTGCCCTCAATAAAAACCATTCAAACCGTTTCAGTGTTTCCCAGTCTTTGTGTCAAATTCCCACAACAAAACTGAAGACTGCAGGTTTTCAATGTCTTCCTGCACCAACACACCTGACTCAAATTCAATTGGATCCAAACGGCCTATTAAGTTCTGCACAATGACAATCAGGTGTGACATTGAAAATCTGCAGGGCTGTGGCCCTTGTAGGACCGAATTGAGTAGTCCTGCTCTAGATGAATCAAGACAACAGTTGCGTAAAGCCTGTCTACTGATCTGTTTCAGAGACAGACTCCCTTAGGAGTGGACTTTGATCTTTTTCACTTTGCTCGCCTTTGACATCCTCTAAAAGTTATAAAGCACACTAGATAAAAAGGAAAAAACCCTAAAGCAAATAGCATGTCTTATTCAAACAGAGAATTTAACAGGGATTGTAGTAGAATTTTACATTTGCTTTGGTTTCTTTTTGCTAATAAAATGGCTATTTTCAAACTTATAAAAGCTTCCTGTCCTAGAGTATTACTTTCCATAAAATCGGTCTCAATAAGATAATGGCCTCGCCCTCTTAAAAAGGCAACTGACGTGCAATGTAATTGTAATGATCATCTTTTTCCTCCTTTCATGTAAGAAATGTGGAGTGACATTAGCTTTGTCATTAAAAGCTCACAGATTTCCCTAAATGAGCTTTAGATCATACTTATCAGTCTATGACATCCACCGCCAGTCTTATCACAGGGAGCTTTTTTAATCTTTTCAGTATCTCTGGAGGAGCAGAGCCTCAAACAAGTGCAACGCTTGCTGGTTGGCGCAGATTTCTCTACAGCGCGAGCACATTTAAGGCTAAAGACTTCAGCCAAAACTGACGACTTATTTACAGTGAAATTCTGATAAGACTTCCCAAACATGTTGGGCTCTGTCCGCCTCCAATCTGACTGGGCTTGTGGAGGCAGTGAGCGCAGCGTTCGAATGAATGCGGCAAAGGCCAACGCCATTTAAGCTGCAAGGTTTCTGTAGCAGGTTATCTGTAAATGTTCCAAGCCAAATCAAAGCACACTGCAACATTTCTGTATCATTTAAATGTCACAAACTGTTCCAGTACCCTGGAATAAATGTAACAGTTAATTGTGAGCCTCTCACAAACAGCAGGGGCATGATCCTGAATGACAAACTTAGGATAGTGTGCGTGCTTATGTGTCTGGCTGCCTCTTTGCAGTGTGGCAGGATGGCTAAAGTAAAGCAAGGTGTAATTAGTTCAGCGGTGCAACCTCACTGGCTGAGACTGACATCCAGCACCTGAATGACATTCTGTGAAAGAAAATTGCACTTCATATCTAATCTGAATCCAGGTAATAAAAAATAAATTTAAAAAAAAGACTAAACTTCCTCACAGAATCTGTCAGATGAATGACCTAAAGCTACCTGAGTAATACAATCCATCACTGATAGGTACTTTAAAGTAAGTATCTTACATCAGTCAACATTTCCTGGGAGAAACTGAGCTTTTATCCTGTTTTAAACCCACAACCCTGCAGGTAGGGTCTCTGCTGAAAAGTCTGATACACGGTACAACCTGCAAGATCTTATCTTTTGTCAGCCTTCTGACCAAAACACAATTCTAAAACACAGTTGGGCCTGGTGATCCTCAGGAAGTAATTTCAGATTTACAGGAAGATCAATGACCCCGCGCTCTCTCTCTCTCTAATTGGTTAGAAAGCTGAGCATTAGTTCCTCTCAGGGCATCAAACAGCGGACGCATCAGGACTCTTTTTTTTGTTATGCTGAGACTTGCGAGACTTCAAGACTCCTCTTGAGAATGTGGGTTGCTGCTTAACACGCAAGGCTTCGGTGATATTAGGACATGCAAATACAATTCGGTCATAAAATCCACGATACAGCATGACAAATTAACAAGGAGAAAACATAACAAAAGGACAAAGATGGGACAGAAATATCACAGGATGTTATATTCAGTTCTGTATGGGAATTCAAAGCTGTTCCATTACCACACAATGCGACGCACACAAAGGAGAAAATACCATGAGCAGCACAAGAAATGCGACAACGTGCCACGAGTTTACAGCATTCCCAAGAAGTATCCTGATGCATAGAATAATTAAATTGGATCAAAACGTGAATTAAAATGGTCAAGAGAAGCAATGTGATGCTGTATTTACCTTACAACTGAAGACAAACATGTACAGTTAATAAATTGTTTACAAAAAGCACCATGAATTCATTCATGATTTGAGAGGAATAACACAAGATAACATCAATAATAAATAATGATTCCAGGATATTTATATGTTGACTTCATCATGGATTCACAGTTTGTTATGAAGTATTTATCGGTACGGTCAGCTGGTTCCTCAGATTCTCACTGATAGGAAGGGGAGGATTAACTTTCAGCAGCTGGACACTTGGTTAATAAAACACTCAACGAACATCATTAGAAATATCCCACATGATGCATATATACGTCCAACTCATCTAGATCTAGATGGATGGTGTTAGCACCACTGTGAAGCTGGCCGACTGAGCCTGGGGGACAGCTGCAGGGGGGAAAGGGAAGACTTCAAACATCCAAAACAGCATTGACATTATAACTAGAACTGAGAAGAAAGCAGTGAGGCAGTGAAGAGAGTTATCAAGTTTGTGACAGACAGCGATGTGTAACTGCATGGAAACCGTTTTAACAGCAACTCTGTTCTTGAAACCGACAGCAATCAGGGAGAATCTGTTGTCCGGATGGCCGAGCCTAGCTGGGTGTTGCCAGGTAACAGACTCAAATCCCGAAAATAAACTTGATAACATTTAACAACTGAAATGTAAAACCCAGATTAACTAATGGCTGATACAGTTTCCACCATTACATGCAGTCTGTTATTGGGGACTGGCAAATTTTCCATTCAATAGAGTCAACAAGTATTACTAAAATAATGCTTTGATTCTTCTATTTGAGGAGCCAAATTATAGGCGTGTGTTTATGGGTAGTCACACAGGACTGTGAAAAAGTCTTGACCCACTCTTCTTCATACATTACATAAAATAGTTTATCATATAACTATAAGTTATTGTTATTTTTCTTTTTACCTGGCTGGTCACCCCCCCCCCATCCCTCATTTTCATTCCAGTCCATTGTTCAGTCCACTCAAATCTGACCTATAAATCCCAAGCATAAAGAAGAAAAAAAACTTACTCAAGGAAAGAGCCAGTGATGTGTCTGCACATAACAGACAATTCAAAACAAAGAAGCGATCTTAAATAGCAGTCTGTGAAATAGTTCGCATTTCTTCAGTTGCATCAATGAAAAATGTCAACGATAACAGTTCGAAAGACATAAAATAGTATTATGATATATTTAAGAAATAGGAAAGAAAATCCAGCAAAGATGTAAAATAGGACCCGAGAGACGCCTCTGGCCCACGTTTCAATAAACAGCTTCACCAGTTTTACTGTTTTCTTGGCAATATGTGAAAAAGTCTGGGATGGCTTAAATCTTTTGTGCAGCAGTGTTTAAACATTTTTGCTGTATTTGTACTTAAATTTCTGCCGTGATATGTTATTTTTCACAATAATTTATATTCGAATAGTCTTTTTGCTTCGTTACTATTAAATCATCCATGATGTCGGCCCTCAAGGGTAACGGTTAAGCAGGTTTTAGATGTTTCCCTGCTCCAACACACCATGGAGGACTGGGACTGGACATCCCTGATGTAAAAGTGCCAGGGGGGGGGGCACGGGGGCACATATTCATGCATGAGGTGGAGGATGAACCCGAACATTGCACTTCCATGTCAACCCTGGATTATCAGCTGCTTAATAATGCTACATTATTATAGAGAAGCGGGCTATCGAGTAACCAAATTCAGATGATAAATGCAGATGGTAAATCTTTTACATTTAAATGACTTTTTAAAACTTAGTTAAAGGCTTTAACTACTTTTCCACCACTGTTTAACTTACATAATAGATCTAATGGGTACTACATCACTTTATGCTTCAGTCCAAAGATTCACAGGTCACAAATATCCAGAAAACATGTGATCAGATTAATAAGAGCGGCACCTCCGAGAACAAAACCCCCATCAGCCTGTATTCCACCTGTAATCACACCTCATCCACTCGGTCATCTCCCATCAACTTTCAGGTGCAGCCACAAAAACAAAAACACCCGCTGAACACGCGTAAAAACAAACAACTGGCCGGGTGAGGTGGCCCCGTTCAGGCCAGACTGAGAGGATCTTATCTAACCTTATTTTCCACGCTACTACTGTCGGTGGCAGGCAGGTAAAACACGAGTCACTGGCGGATTGGGGCTGATCGAGAAGAAACAAGAATTTGAAACATTAGGTCACTGTTTTTTGTTTTTACCGAGACTTGCGCCGCAGCCTTAAGCTTCATCTCCAAAGCGATCGGTTTAGATGTCGAACAAGGTTTTGATGGAAAACTGAAAATGCACATCTTGGACTAAAGTGCTTTTTAAAAAAATATATTTAAAAAATACACGCGCATAGTGAGGAATACAGGAGGATGGAATACAGTACAGCTTGACGTAGCTGCCCATCTGAAGTAGGCTCTAAATACGGGTTAGAGAGTGGAGGGGGTGGGGGGGTGTTGCCCTAACACACACAAAACACATACACACTAAGCGAAATAAAGGGCAGTCACCCTTCCGGATCACGTTATCTATCCAGATTCCTCCCTACTCACGCGGTGGCCGTTGTGGTCGCGGTCCCGGTTGAGCGCTGGGAGGTTACGGCACGTAGCGGCAGCCCCCGCGGATCGCTTCTGGTGCACGAAGCGGAAAAATGGGCTCTGCGCTCCTCTATGGTTGGCTGGACAGTCGGAGCAACTTCAAACATCCAGGGAAAAACAGCGACATTTTTTTTTTTTTAAAGAAAGAAAAAATAAACCCCGAGGTGCTAACTTACGGCTCACCACCACGCTTCCTTCTCCTGGCAGTCGGGAACCGTCGACCAAATCTGCGGGGAAAGAGGAGGAGGAGGTGGTGGTGGTGGTAGAGGAGGAGGAGGAGGAGGGGAGCCGGACTGGTGCGATGGCAGCTCCGTAAACTGGGAGAGCTGGGGAGGAGTGGAGCGAAAGGACGGTCGCTGCCTGCGAGATGTGTGTGCTCGTGTGTATGCGTGTGCTCTTCCTGGTTTGGGCTTCCACCGATTTGCAGAAACTTAATCTAAACCAATTGCCAGACGGACCAGCCTCGCTTGACACCCCCGTCCTCCAATGATGGGCCAACAGCTGTTCAGTAAAGGGTGGTGGTGGGGGGGATAAGAAACTAAATATTTGCAGTATTCGAGGTAACTTGGTTATACTATATTAAAAACACACTGCGCTGCATCATGGGCGATGGATAACACCCCCACCCCCACCACAAATGCGACGACAGACAGCTTCACCCTTTCATTTGTCGCGACCAAACCAACCTTCATCCAGCACACTGTTAAAAACCGTCTGGAGAAAATTTCACCTTCAAATCCATGTCAACACTGTTGGATGTGGCGCACGCCACAACTGACTTGTGTGAGCTATAGGATGTAAATAACAAACATTCCTCAAAGTACTTTTTCAGAGTCAAAAGGCTTTATAAGATAGGCTATAGTTTGAACCACTGATTAGACAAATCAAGCACATAGACTTCCAACAGTTCCTGGAAATTCTACTTAACTTCAATAGAAGCCAACAGAAGAACCAATAAAACTTAAAACTGTTTAATAAAAGTCCAAAGTTCAGATCTTTACCAAGTGAGCTGGCTCATGATGCGTTTTATTGGTGTTCTAGCCGATGGAGGCTGCAGCTCCTGAAGGATCAGATTTTTAGAAGCTCATGATCAGGATATAATAATTTTAAAAAGAGCTTAACAAAACCCATGTTGTTTTTTTTCTAATTCCATGCCTTTCCCCCACTCACACACAATTCCAGAGACAAATATAAAAAAGGAGTGATTTCTCAACCATCACCCAACTCATCACATCTCACATTCCAGTCAGGACATAAATTCAAAAGGATTGAGTGTGTTTTAAATCAATGGCATATGAAATTAACATCACATGTTTGTTTAGTTTTTTTGCAAAGCCGCAAAAAATACATACACCTAAAAAAAAAATCTGATAGCTGCTTTTCATCCTTTGTTTTACATAAGAATGAGTTCCTAGTCATTTAATGCCTGAAATACGTAAATAAGTATGATCATCTTGTGCTTATGCCTTTTAATTCATCTCACTAAAACTTGTTATTACAGTAAAATGACAAAGATCATCTGTTCCACCTCATGTGGCAACAATAACATGCTTTTCTTTACCTTTTATGATTTTAAAAAGAAAAAACCCGCATCCAAACATATGCATGTAAATCCATGCTTATGTTCACAGATTTGGCCACACAGACATCATGTTATTATAATGTATATTCTGCCATAGCAGCTTTTTTTACTATTACTTCTAAAGAAACACACAAACATGTATAATCTCCCAAACTACATTGCTAGGGGCTACCTTTTTTTTTTTTTAAAGAAAGTCTAGGCTTAACAGTATGCAGATCCTGCATGTTGATCAGTTTGGCATTATTCTGATCATTTCAATGTCTCATGAAATAACTCAAAACATAAACTAAATGGTTCATCATTAAGTGAAACACAGCAATGACCAATTTGATTTTATCTAATCTGTCAACTTTCCTAGATATCTCTAAAATGCTCTAAAAACAGTACAGACTCAAAAATCTGCTTGTTCAAAGTGCGTCTTTGTTTTTTATCCCCTTGATTTTTTTATCTTTTTTATTAGGTTTTTTACTCAGGCAGATGAGGGGAGGTGTTAAGTGCAAAGTTTGTTATAATGTATTAAAAATAAAATCGGCTTCTTAAGTGGCAAAGAAATAGTGATGGAGGTCGGTCTGTTTGTGGACAAAGTAATC
>JAOXYM010000024.1:8089442-8102727 GCA_028567055.1 Leptatherina wallacei | reverse complement strand
TTAAGGCTGTCTGCTACTCACAAGGCCACTTGCCGACACTCACAAGGTAAAGGGGGAAAAAAAACAGGAACAGGAAAAGGCGGTCCAGCAGATGTAATTCATTTTACTTAACATAAAGGTAAAGAGTTTCCTCAGAACAATAAGGGTAAATGAGCATAAACAGCCCTCTTTCAATGAAACCAAGCAACCATGACAGCAATCTTACTCCTCGTGAGAAAGTGCTTAAATGACAGCCAGTATAAACAGACATCACATTTGAATAACTGTGTCATTTTTAGACAGAAAAAAGCACAAACCAATAGACATGATCACACCAGATTATGAAGTACACTGTACAAAATTAGACTCATATCCATTGTCCCATCATAGGAACCCTTATCTAAGTTAAAGAAACAAAAAAGCAATTCAAAAACCTCCCAAAAGGAATAAAAAAAGAGAATCTAAATGATAATATTTGAAGCAAGACCAGCTCTGTTTTTGTTCATTATTTGCAGTGTTAAAATAACAAAAAAAGCTCAAAGCACAAATTTAAGCACACAGCATGATCCGGCCTTCCTTACACTCCTCTTTGCCAGTATTACATCCTATAAAAAGTCTTTGCAGCCAGCTGTTTTATTGCGGTTTCATGTCATTCAGTTCTCAGTCAATTCCTCCTTCAGAAGGTTTTGAGCCTTGTGAAGTTTTCCATGTACAGATAAACCGCTCTAGAGGTCCACCTGCAGCCTGATGTAATTGTTCTCTTTTCAACTTCAGATTTTTTTAATTATTAGGTTTTTTGGGAATCCCCCCCCCCAAATTTGCTGATATTTAATGGAATCCATTTTTCCCTCTACCAGTAGAATATTGCCTCACAGGCTGAAACACAAGCGCAAAGTATAATCAATCCACCTCTGTGCTTAAAGCAATACTACATACATTTCAAACTTACAGTGCCATTAAAATGAGTCCAAAGCTCAGAGTTTTTAATATTTATCATGCACATTCCTTGAGCCATCGTTCCCCAGCAGCGTCCTGAGGCTGAGGAACCGCATTTCACAATTTTTCTGACTGCTGTGTTTTGCTTCTCAGCAACTGGATATCAACACACTGACCATTTTGAAAATGCACTGTGGCTGATTCACCAAAGAAACAACAGAGGAAATTATCAGAGGAAGCAAGGAAAAGAAAGATAAAAACTGAAAGAGCAAGAGTCAATGTTAAAGTGACTTTTACTGGCTGGAGAGAGTTCAGGGAAGAGACAAGATGCAAGATGGCTGCTGTATCAGTCTTCATTAGGGGGCCCCAAAGTGTGAAAATCTGCCAAAGTTAAGTAGTTGTTCTCTTAATTTCTTTAATCAAAATTCATGGTTAAAAAACAAACAAAACACAGTTACAGTGTAAAAAGTTTTTTTTTCAAATTGAATTCATCTTCATCTGATAAAAAATTACTTTTCTTTACAATTATATTTATATAATATATGCTTTTTACACCAGATGTATTAAGCTTTATTCCCATTTTAGCATGCCAACTCATGCCCTTCTTCTCTATTATATTCAGGAAATATAATCATTGTAATTAAGATATGTCCACCTAAACTGATCAAAATATAACTGAATCCAATCGAAATCCAATCCGATAGGATCACCAATCGATTTTGAGTCAAGATTGGGGGAGCATCATAGGGCCCCAAAGCGACATTATGAACCAAAACGGACTCAATTTTCTAGTCAAAAATGTCTATTTTGACTTCATGAATCCACAGGATTTGTTATATAAATTCTTTGAAGTTGCTTTGATGAATTTGGAAACTCCCTATGGTGAGAACACTGGAAAAGTTTGCATACGATTACTTTTCAAATGAAAGTCATATTTGTACTGGTGTCATATCAGGGTAAAACAGTGCACCACCACAACTTTTTCTGCAATGCATGAGTTTCACTTTGCGCATGCGTCACACGTTGGCAAGCGGATGTAAACAAACCAGACATTTTGAACACACACTGTGGCGGATTCAGCAAAGAAACGTTAGAAAACATCATCGGAGAAAAGGGGGAAACAAAAGAAAGCCAGAGACAGATCAAGAGATAAGACAAGAGTCAAGATAAGACTGTATTTTACTGTCTGGAGAGAGCTCACAGTACAGGTGGATGCAAGATGGATGCCGAATTAGCTGTCGATAGGGGGACGTGTTACTGAGAAAATGGCAAAAGTTAAGTAATGTGTCTTTAAAAGGAACTGCTTAGAGGAAGCCATTTCAGAGTTTGTTTTTTTGTTTCTCTTTGCTTAATTTGCTACAAAAGTTTAGAGGAACATTTCATCTCTACTATTAGGCTAGTTTGTGATCAGTCAATTGTCTTCTTATAAAATTATTTACTGCAACAAATTTTGAGGCCCAAACTTTTGCATCTCATCAGTATTACCCATGTGGCAACCTCTGGCGGTTAAATGTGAAGCTGTGGGGGGAGAGAATTTATTTATAGCTCATCCGTTTAGATGTTTTAATCTTGAAATTCTCCATAATTAGGGGCATGTCCTTGACAGGTGCCACATGTCCGGCGGCAAGGAGGCAGAGGGTAGCACAAGCGCGTATTTTAGCCAGCCTACAGCGAGCCTTAGCTTCAGCCCGCCTACCTCCGTTAGCTGTTTAGCTACTGTTAGCTCAGGGTTAGCTCTTAGCTACAGGCAGCTCAGAGTTTGATGGGCATCAGTGGCGTTTTCTCTCAGAAGCCAAGGGAAGCCAGGCCTCCTCTATTTATTTTTTGTTTATGTCCATTCATTTATTAATTTCATTGTTCTGAAACATTTAATTTCAGAGTGAATGCAAAGAGGAATCCGCTTTACCATTTCTCCAATCGCCGTCTTTTAGAATTGAAACAGCATCCACTTGTGGTGATACACTAATTCAACTCATATCACGTCGGCAAGGAGGCCAGACCAGGTTGGCATCCTTTGTAGAATTTTTTTTTTTTTAATCATCAGCCAATCAGATGAGGCTAACGTCTTGCCACTACACCATTTTTGTATTTTCCGAGAGTGACAAGACGTGTGACGCTACCAAGATGGCGACGGTGGGAACCCTCCCAACGAGCCTCAATTCAGCTCTTCAGAAACCTACGGGTCACGTGGTGGAAGCTCTGTCCAAACATTTCACAGTCAATGGTATTACCAGCCAACTGAAACTTGTATTAAACCGAGCATTAAGCATGGAGTCAATTTGGAAAAGGGCATTTTAAATGTGCCGCTCCTTCAGGGAGGAAAAATGTCTCAAAAGTCCAAAATCGGGTAACCACTGCATTTGGGTACCATGTTTTGTCTTCTTTTTTTAAATGCAAAATCTTATCAAATATCTACATCCTTCTATCTACACGACTCTTAGCCATATCTACTAGTTAAATACGGTGGAATAAAATTACAGCTGTCTTAAAACTGCACTCACTTAGATACTTTCCACCACTGCATAACTGACTTCTGAAGTCATGCATCCTCTTAAAAACAATGCTGAAGTATCATTGTATAGTAAAGGATTAGCAGAGCTTAATGTCAACTCACAGAATAACTGTAAACAGACACAGATCATTATAAACATACATCATATAATCACTTATCCAAATCAATGCTAATTGCAAGTATTTCATTGATGAGTTGAGCTTTAGATTTGTCTGTTGGCAGGAATCCATGGCTAATTTTACACTGGATTGCCTTTATGACTGTTATTAGTCCTGCATGGTGATTAAATAACAGGTCTAGGTGTGAGTCATTAAAAGACCACTATATTCAATTTTATGACATTTATGATGGTTTAGTGAGGTGGGAGGTGGTCTGTAGGATCAAAGAGACAACATGGTAGAGAGGTACTGCATGGTGAAGCACAAGTCTGCTGAAAAAAAGATTAATGTTCAACTACAATAAACTGACGTGTCACTGTGGCACACAGATCAGATCACTGCAGGCCTGACTTATGACGGCCCAGGAGAATTAAATCTGACAGAAAACAGACAGCACGTAAAGTACTCATTTATGATTCTAAGTACAGGGGAAATCTAATTGTAAATGCTGAAAGACAATATTGAAAAAAAGGGAGAAAGGAACAAATGCTATAGAAACTTCTGCTTTAACCGAGTCACTAAAATCTTCACTTCCTCTGACATCAGTGGTTTTCAAACTAGGTCTGAGATGCTGTAATGGGTGATGATCAGGGTATACTTTATGTTAGGCAAGAAAGTTGATTGAAAATGATAATCAGAAAAAAAAAAGTTATGTTTTTTTTGGTGATGCCATAAACGGGAGATTTTTTAAACTACATTTAAAAATAAAGTCATTCTCTTATTAGCTATTTGTCCTGTTCATCATCTACTCTGCTGCAGGAGTCTGTGTTGCCAGATCTTTGACAGGAACCAACTCAATGAAAAACACCCTAAAATAAAACAAGCAATTGGGTCATAAAAATAAATAAATAAATAAGGCTGAAGTTGATCATGACAAGTTGACTTGGCAGAAAACAGTGGATGTCGCCAAATGACATGGAGTGACATGTTTTTCGACAACTCCTCAAATCAAAATGTCATATTTGTACCCTAAAATATGACCCATAATAGTGACCTGTGAAGTACCACTACAGGCTGATATGGAGGAAGGTGGGGGTTTGGATGGTGCAGCTACGAGCAGCATTCTATACCACGTGCCCTCATGTTTCCTGAGATTGAGACCAACTTTTAAGAAATATGATAACACTGTACCAAAACCTTTTTGCTTTAGTTTAGACCGTAACATTAGGCTAGTTGGTCAATCGAAACTACTAGCGTTAAAAAATTGACCATGGTTGGAGCTTAAACGCATTCATTTTACATTATTTTCACCTTTCACAGATGCCATTTTTAGGCTGAGCATATACTTGTGTTAGAGTAAGCAACCGGCTCCGTTGTGAGGGAAATTGTACATGTACTTACTTGTATACTACACTTGTTACCAGAAGATTCCACCAGGGGGCGTATTAGAAAACTCAGACCAGAAAGTTGACAAATTTGTAGGGTGAAAACAAAACTAAAAACATGATGACAATAGAGAATATAAAATTTGGTTAATTTTGAGATCACGGCAGAAAAGACGAGCCCTTAACCAAACACTTTTTTTAAACTTTATTTTTACAGCTGTCGACCCTGTGATCTTACATCAGATCAATGTTAAAAGCAAGTGTATCCTCACCTGTAGACTTTGCATGCAGTTCCTCGCATGACCACTAGAAGTCAAATATTCTACAAAGGCAATGAAAAGATTGTTCCTGTCTGAATTAACAAACAACTGCTTGGTACAATTTGGTGAAGAGAGTCTTCGGACTTTAGTTTTCAAGCCTGAAGCAACATTAAAAAAAAAAAAAAAAAAAAAACTATTGTGATTCTTAAAGAAATATCAATAAACCTAAGGTAAAAACAGCAATTCAGTTCAAATATTTTTTAAATTTAATTTCTGTATTTCTTTTCAGACGTAGAGAAATACAGACCATTGGATCATTTTAAGTTTTCCAGAAATACTTAAAGTATGAGAAAGCTATTTTCAAATAAAGTCACAGGTTTTAGTAATCTGATTAAGAGTCTGATTAGAGTACGGTTAGTAATGTTGACTTGAAATAGAAGATGAATGGTGAACTTGTTTACTTGTGACTTCTTGCAAAAATCAGGATTCAGTCTGGATTCCCTTGTATCCAGAAGTTGTTAAAAGTTCTGCTTTCCCTTCTAAACTTTTCAGATGGTTTCATAAAAATAATGCCCTGAGTCCCTAATTATTCAAACAATTATACATTTCAGAACATTTTAATTGAAACAGTTTGCATTCTTTTCATCCCAATACATTAAAATCACCTCACACTAGTCACCACTGTTTTTGTAAGCTGACCACTAGCTCCATCTAAGACACCAGCATCCACTATTAACTAATAATGCACATAACGAGTTCTCCTTACTTTAGATTATCAATGTAGACAGTGCAGGAAATGTCAAAATCAGTAAAGGGTTATCATTGTTTAGTGTTCAAAAACTTCTCTTACAACTTGGATTGAAAGTGGAACAAAGTATTGCATAATAATGTAAAAGAAAAACGTGGGGGTAAGTTACACTAAGTGTAGGCTTTGAACTTAACACGAAACAACCATCATGTTTTAACAGCGTTCTGCAGACTGCAGTCCAAATCAGATATAGCATTTACCAGAAATACAGCCAGACATTCCACATGCACACCTCAAAAGATAAAGTGGCTCGTTCACTGAATGTAGCATTACATAAAAACTTTTTCGGCTTCTGACTTATTACAAAAAAAGATTTCCCGACAACTCTTGATGGTCCAATCTCTCACAAAATGTCAAAGCTATAGAAAGACGCGAGAACTGATTCGTCACATCTGCTGTGTCTCTAAGTAGCTCAAACCAGCTTCACCTGCCGCTGCTCACACGCTGATCCTTCATTATCTAATCATGCTATATATGAAGATATATTCAGTCAAAGGGACCAAAACAGGACTTTTACTTTAATATTTTAACATTTAGCTCCTATGGTAGACCACTTGTGAAATCATCGGTAGGCTGGAGGATTTTTCTTGCACTTCTTCCCCTGGAAGTCTTGAAATATTTAGATCTGATAGAGTTCACGTGGAGCTATTCAGCTTCATCTGAATTTTGATATCTTATCATTCGTGTTTCTACCAGGATCGTCTCCATAACTGACACAATGGGATGTGCACCAATTGCTTGTCATTCACCTGCGCGGAGCAACACTGTGAATTAAAAGCAGTGTATGATTTGTTCACCGTCAAGGCCCGACGTTTGACACATGAGCAAATTACAAACAAAACGCCACAGACGTGTGCGCCGTAAAGTTTATCTCTCATGCGCGCGCAACGTACACATTCATACAGTTCTCAACGCTACCTCCCCCAATATAGACACACACACACAATGGCATTAGTGTTCAGGTGAACACGTCCCGCATCCTTCCAGATAATCAGGAAATTAGTGAGCTCAGAGACTACAGCGTCCCTGCCGTTGACCTTGTTGGGAGTCTGTTCCGCGGACACAGCACTATTATCGGTAACACTTCAGCTGGAAGTGGCGGCCGAGGGGGGGCTGTGATAACACACACACACATTGCATGGCCAGTCCGACGGAGCACCACTCCCAGGGAATCTCCTCCATCACCAAAGCCATTATCTGCCGCTGCAAGGTCCTCCAGACACGACTTTAGAACACACACAAAAGAGAAAAAGCTGGCCACGCAATCCTGACTGCCTGAATAAAAACAAAAAGAAAAGAAAAGAGAGAAAAAAGGGCTCAAAGAGGGAAGATATTGTGGAGCAGCCGCTACTTACCGTAACGAAGGTTCGTGTGGCAGTCACTACCTCTCGTCTTGTTTTCACAGCCTGACGGGAGACCTTATATTTTCCAAACGGATAGGTAACTCAAGTCAACCTCATCCGAGTGGTTAACTCAGGCGGCTCAAGCGAAGGAAATAAGCTCAAATATCGCCGACGTTTCCCCCACTCCACTCGAGGGAAAGCCCTTCTAATAGAGCCCAACACTTAACTCTCCTCTCACAAGAGGAGGAGGCAGCAGCACTCCTTTCGGAGCAGATCTCGTCCAAGCTATTTTTCTATCCCGTCCAGGCCAAGACGGCCACTAAACTTGTGCGTTGCGGTTGTAGAGACGACCAGCAGCCCGCACCTACGTCGCTTATATCCGTCTCTTCGCATTAACGCTGCACGCAGCTTTCAGTTTGCGCACCAGCTACTGAACAACAACTAGCAGCACAACACGACTGACTGACTGCAGCGCTGACAGACTGGGTGGGCTGGGCCCCCCCTCCCTCATGCCGTGTAAAGCTAAGAAACCCCTCAGCAATTTTTTTTAAAAAAGTATCTCCGCTCTCTTTTAAAATATAAGTAACAAATATGCTTTACATAACAAAAACAAGCTCGTCGTCATCCTACTTTTGTGCCGGAGCATGTGATGGCAACATGGTGAGCCTTTTAAAGGGGTATCAACGCGTAGCTGCAGGGGCATGGGTTCTATTATTGGATCCATACCTTTTAACTTTCCTAGATGGATGCGCCGTGGCATTAATTGGACGCGGTGATAAGTGGGAAGCAGCCTGGAAGCACCTGTACACCCAGTGTGTTTAAAAGTGCAGTCAGGCCGGGAAAGCTCTTCATGTGCTGCTTGCAAAGACTGTACAGATAGAGTTGCGAGTCATGGGGTCAATTCCCCGAAAATGGTTTTCAAATTGCTATATTAGAGCTTATAGGTGCTAAATCTGGAGTTTATAGAGTACTTATTGTAGATGCACTGGGGGGAAAAAATCTGTAATAACCAGTTCTGTGAGGCTTATGCTTGGCTGATTGGGCTGTAAACTTGTTTTCATGACTTTATCATCGGCCGGTCAACGTGGGTGATAGCAGGTCCATCTGGAGAGGGAATTCACCATTAAATTGGATTGAATTATAATAACCAAACACATTTCACGCTAAAGAAAAAGAAAAGGGGAATTTGAAACAAAAGTGTAGCAAAGGATGCCCCTGAAATAATTTCACACTTTTGGCATGGCTTGTGAAGGAGCTGTGCCAAAATCTTCCATTTTCAGACTTTGCTTAAATTTCTATCTCGGTTCAAGAAGTTGGGTTCACTTTAATGAAACTCTTTGAAATGGACACAGATTTGTAGCATAGGAAAAGTACACAAAGGTTTGGGGCGGTTTGGAGGTCAACAAACAAACAAGCAAAAAGATCCCCCTATGGTCTGGGAATGAATCTGGTTGTTTTTGTAATAATGTGGTGTCTGTAATAACTCTCATAGAGATTTAACTTTTCATTTTCTGAGTCACCAGAGAGCAGGCTTTTTGCACATGGACAGGAATGTTTGTGTTTTATGCCTGTAACCTGCTTTTTCAGTATTCCTCCATGAGCTCAATGAGATGTAGGCTCACTTTAAAAGGTTTTTTCAGGTTTAGCTTTAACATCATGTTTTGTATATATGGTAGTAAAGAAAGCTTTTTCTCTCATGGTCTTCCTTATGGAATTTCCATATTTCCAAGATATATATATATATATATATTTCTATTTGTCTGCTTTCTCCACATAATTCTATTTAATAGTTTTAATTAACTCCAGTGATAAGACTCTTTTAATACCTGAGAGTTTAACACAAGTGTCAACCACATATTTTATTTTAATTAACTGGTAATTAAATGTAATTCTTCCCGCCAACCAATTACTTCTTGTACAGTGACTGATTAGCAAGCAATACACATTAGCATTTTAATGACTAATTCAATGCAACTGAGACAAAAGAGCTCAAGTCCAAGCTGAGCCCTATAGTCTGGCATTTTTCAGACTGTTAAAATATAAATGCTGTCTGCAACGTTAGTCCTCAACCAAGTGCACATATGCCCTGTTTGTTAGCATTTTGGTATCTATAAAAGCACAAACTTAATACATTGACAAAAACTGAAAAGATATTTATGCAAAGCTAAATGTCTTACAGAGAATACGATGTTATCGAGTCTTTCTTGCAGCAAGGCTACAGCTTCACAAAGCATCTTGTGAGGTTCTACGTATTTTGTCTTTGTCGACAGCTAAAATGTGTTTTTTATCGCTGCCAACCCTGAAAAAAAAATAGTTTCAGGCTAATTGTACTTGAAGATTTCTGTCAAAAGTGAGCATCTGGACAAGTTTTTTATTTATTTATTCATTTTTAAGAAAAGCAATAAATCATTTTATTTGGAAAATTCTGTAGCTACAGCCCTTTGTTGTAACCGCTGTTCATGATGGACATTTCTCTTTTTAAGAAAAAAAGAAAGAAAGATACAAGTCTTTGATTAATAATCACTGAAAGTTTACTTCCGACACTTTCCAGGCTCATTACGCAACACTGAGCTCACCCATTTGCTGCCAGTGTAGGGCTTATTCTTAATTACATACACACTGTGGGATACACAATTAAGCTGAATCAGGATGCAGGGCTTAGTTAAAAAGGAGACAAGTTGGAACATGAACTGGTTCTGTGCCAACAGGAGGGTCCAAAAGGCCCTGTCCCATTACACCTCTTCCTTTGTTTGTTGGTAGCACACACAAAGGTGCATACTGTATTTCAGCCATTATTTTTTCTTGATAACCCACTACATTAAAAGACATGGGATTAATTTAAATGTATTTTGGTTACTGAGAGAATTTAAGTCAAACTATCATTGGTTATGGGAATAACTGGCTACAAGGATGTAAAGATCTTAATTGTGTTCTGATTTGTTTACTCTGAAACAGGAAGTGCACCAGTGCATATTGTATGCTTAGGGCCATAAGTGTGCAGCAGTTACAGTAAATGAAAAATTTGCTTTCTGAACAATTGAAGTTTGTATAAATGATTGCATGTTACACTCACAAATACTTACATGCATATTATGAATATACAGCCTTGGGTGCTGTGTAAATAGGGGCTAAACCATATGTAGTGTATATGTTATGTCCCTTTAAAATAATAAAAAAAAAATTTCAGGTATGAAGTAAAGAACGTTGTGTCAAATGCTAAAATTGAGCCATAAGAGTGGATAAGTGGAAAAACATGATGCTGCTTTAATCGAGACACTGTGTTGGTCTCAAGATAAAGCTTCGAAAAGCTCAGAGGTAAAACTTTAATGACTCCCAGCCTTCGGTTTTTCCAGCACCCTCTTGTTTTCCTGTCTCTGTAATGAGCCAATCAACAGTCAAGACTCTTGTCATCTATGAACTTGATAACAAGTGTGGTCAGTGATACGGGAAAGTAGAGAGAGACAACTCATTTCATCACTCGCTCTGCTCCGGAAAGTAGTTTCTCCACCTCGTTCTTTGTTGAGAACACAGAAGTGTTGGATTTGATGGGATCCAGCTCATTTTGAACAATGGATACGTTTACTTTCTATTTCCTGGGCTTGAAAGTTTTTATTTCCTGCATTGGATTTGTGGGTAACATCCTTCTCATTCTCTCCATCATCCAGACCAAGTTCTCCCAAATCAAATCATTTGAGTTTTTTCTCATGGGATTGGCTGCAGCCAACTTAGAGGAAATTATCATTATTAATATTTATGATATTATCATCTTGCAGACTTTCCTCACTACTGCTGCTTGGTCGTGTGATTTACTTAAATTCTTGACTGTGTTTGGTGAAATCTGCAGTATTTTCTTCACAGTCATCATCAGCATCTTCCGCTACCAGAAGCTGAGAGATGTCACCAAGAGGCTCAACCTCCCAATTTACCTGGATAGCGTTAGATCAGCCTGGACACTAAGCGGGGTTTGTGTGACGATGTCCTTGCTCCTCGGCCTTCCCATTTTTGCCATTAACCCTCAAGGCTCGGTGGAAAACATTACAAGAAACGGTAGTAGTGGCTGCCCTCCAGACTTTTTTCACTGTGGTACAAATCACTGTCCCAAACTCCACCGCATCTACAAATACCTGTTCATCCTGATGTGCCACTTGCTGCCCCTGATCATTGTCACGGTCACCAGCTGCCTCATCATCGCAGTGCTGCTGAGTCAGAGGAAGATGGTGACGCCCGTGGTTAGTGTGAGCCAGCTCAACAGGAAAAGTAAAGATCTGAGGCCTAATCGAAGCACGACTGCTGTAGTGGCAGCTATGGGGTTATTCCAGATAGACTGGACCCTCTACCTTATCTTCCAATGGTTTTTTAGCCCAACTGACTTTCCTTTTATAGCTGAAGCTAAGTTCTTTATTTCAACTTCCTACACATCCATATCTCCATATGTTTACGGGATAGGGCAAAACCTGTTCTCTCTGAAGAACTTGAAAAAGATCTTTTCTAAATCTTCACTTTAAGCCAGACTTGTTCTAACTTACTAGGATTGATATATTATACTTCCATCTATCCATTTTCTGTACCGCTTAATCCACGCAGGGTCACGGGTGGGCTGGAGCCAGTCTATCACAGGGCCACACAGAGAGACAGACGCACACACTCACTCCTAGGGAGAATTTAGAGTGACCAATTAACCTATCATGCATGTCTTTGGACAGTGGGAGGAAGCCGGAGTACCCGGGGAGAACCCACGCGAACACGGAGAGAACATGCAAACTCCACACAGAAAGACTACTGTTTCAAACCCCTGCCGAGCCCGAGCCAGCAACCCCCTCAGGCTCCACCCGCGGCTCGAACCAGTGACCTTCTTGCTGTGAGGCTGCGGTGCTAACCACCACACCACCGTGCAGCCTATATTATACTCATGGCAGCCTTATAAAAATGTTTTTTTTTATGATGTTTAGGTTATAAACTATAATTAATAAATTATCACATTTTATTTTTAAAAAGAGCAAAGGTGAAAAATCTTAAACTTGTTGAGTCGTTTATCTGGAACAAATCATCCATCTTTTATCATTAGGCTGATAACAGCAATATGTTGCAGTTTTACAGTTAATATGTAAAATCCTGCCACTGCTTTGATCCAATTTTTCTCTGTCAAATTACTTTTAATATTAAGCAGTTTTCAATCCCACCATATGATATCTCCAACAGCTTCATGCCATTTTTCATGCCAATTTTAAAAGCCATAATTGTTTGAGAAAATGCCTTTAACAGTCCAATGAGTGGATCTCATGATTTAAACGGTAAAATAAATTGACTCTGCTTCACTCTGAGAGATGCTAACTCACACAACGCCTCACTACTTCATTAAATGTCCACATTTTAAAGCTTTGAATCTTGCGCACACAACAGTGTGGCTCGCCTTGACAGCATAAAGTATGGGAAGAAGCATCAAAGACCCAAAACAAGCAGCTGGAGCTAGCTCAGCTGTTACACTGCATTTATGAAATCTCAACACGTGTATTGATTATGTTTTTAAATGAGGGAAAGACTCACTTGCTTCTGCTGAGAAGGAATATTCCTCCACATATTACTCAGAACAGAAAGGGTTAAATAGGGTTCAATATCTTTGCAAACATTTTTTGTTTGTGACTTGGATAGTTTTATTTGAATCCAAGTGAAATTAATATTTTTTTTTACTGACATGGAAAAAAGTGTGTTAAAAGATAACTTATAAAACATATATTATACACAGAAATTGTATTTAAATGTGCTAAATTTTACCGTTGGCCACCCCTAAAATTTGACTGGTCCCCTATAGGTGCTACCTAAGGAACAGAGTGTAAACAGACTTTTTCCTATTCAGAAAAAGAGAACAAGAGCCGAATTACCAGGGCATTAACTAGAGATTGTAATATTATGTGCAATGGTTTCATCATTCAGAGGCACACAATCCTGGAATAAACTACCAGTAAC
>JAOXYM010000024.1:8069790-8089115 GCA_028567055.1 Leptatherina wallacei | reverse complement strand
AGATAGATAGATAGATAGATAGATAGATAGATAGATAGATAGATAGATAGATAGATAGATAGATAGATAGATAGCAAAAACTAGTATAATTGTATGAGATGGTCAAATAAAATATATTACATATTTCAAACATGTAATCATCTGCATTTATTGCAGCATGTTGATCTTGGCATCTTTAAATAAATCTTGAATTTGCACAGTTGGGTGTTTGTTAATGTGTGACGAAATGTCTGTTCCTGGTGGATTTATGGTAACTGTGTAAACTCAAGTGAAGTTGTGGCGATTTTACAGGTAATTTCCTGAGGGATTTTTCACTCAGGTGTGGGCTTCGTGCTGGCTGATTGACAAATGCACCGTCACAGTCGTGAAAACGTGCAGCCTCACTGAAATGCGTTTCAAAGTCCATCCCGCGCGTATAAAATGGCATGCATTCCGTTTCTAATCTGCCAATGCCCAAAAAGCGGCACGAGTTTTAGAGCAATTGAACACGGAGAGCTCCCTACCAGAAGAAAGGCTGCAGCATCACCACGAGATTTCCACGTGGAACACCATAGCCGCTCGTGCGGGGCTGTTTTCCCCACTTCCTAGTTTTAAGTAGACCCCGCCCTGCTCTCGTGCAGCAGCATGTTACTTTTCATGTTCATTTAATTTAAGCTTATATAGCAATTAAAAAATAAATAAAAATAAATCTGTGTTGAATGATATTATAGAAAACGTCAGCTGGAGGATGTCAAGCTGTTCTTTTGATGGTTTCAAGCCACAAGCAAGATACAGAGAAGCAACAGAAAATGACATTTAGAGGTTTTACATTTTTGCAAACAGCTGTGACCATTAGTCGCCATAATTATAGTTTATTTGGTAGTTAAGTCATTTTATAAGTCAAATTCTTTTTACTTAAACCATGAGATGGTTAAAGCCTTTGTTACTTCGCTGGAGCTGAATCCTTCAGTCACAGACAAGTAGTTTGGTTATATTTCTCTATGTCATTGGCTATTGGTTACATGGTACACGCAGAAGATGAAGGGTTAAGGACATGCACCAACAGGACATTTATTTCAAACTATACCTCAGTCCAACACACCAACAGCAAATACGGTTCATGGTTAATAATAATTTCTAAATACAGGCATTTTTTATTCATTTTTATGCGGTAGGCTACTCGGTCACTTACATCCCGGTGGAAGTTGTTGGGCAAAACAGGCTTGTCTTTGAAGTTTCTGCTTAAACAACTAAGCTACATCCCAATACAGTTCAACAATCATCCTACAGTTTCCATCATGAAAATTGAAGAGATAATTTTTTTTAACACCCCATAGTTAGAGCAAGCCTATCTGTTTTTGGTTGCAACCGTCTATGCTTACAACGCGCCACCATTTTACGCAAGAAAGTAGCCAATCAGCTTTTGCTTGTCTCGTGTACGCAAATTCTAAGTTGTAGCCTAATTGGTTTAACTGCCTAATGATAAACTGTCGCAGTGTCATCGCAACATTTGAATTTATTTTACTAAAAAATAACTACACAAAATGGTTTTATGACAGAAGCCGCTGTCACCGTGGTGAATTGACTGGCCGGTTGAGTTGTCACAGGGGCTTGCGCATTGGCTGTTGGACCTCTACTGCCTTGGCTAGCGTATTACGTCACAACCCAAGAGCAGGGATGTGTGTGTGCATATATACGTGTGTGTACCAGCGGCCCAGTAAAAAGAGTGTGTTTGTGGTTCACAGAGGGTGAGAATGGAGATGTGGTCGAAGAGACTGAAGAAGTAAAGGAAACAGACAGGAAGAGAGGCGAAGCCTCGCGCTCGCGCTGTCAGCCCGGGAATTATCTGAAACATTTTGCGCAACTTGCAGAGTTGTCTTCTCCGACTCGCGGACGGGGCTCGAGGTGGGAACAAGCTAAAAAAAAAAAAAGGGGGGTGGTGGGTGGGAAATCTTGGAGATGGATGTGGACTCCCGCTTCTCAGGCGCTGGCGGGTCGGGAATCACGCGCCATTGAAGGGGGTGATAGCGTGCATGCGCTTTTGGCTCAGTTGCGTGCACACACAGGTCGGTCGATGAGAGCACAGCGGCGTGGCTCTCGGCCTCCATTTCCCAGTTTGTGTTTATGTTCGGAGGATTCACCGAGGTATTTTTTTAAGCAACGACGACGTGCAACAGTTTGGAGTTTCACGCTGAGCGTTATTACTACGTCGCTGCCGGTGGCCACGAGGCTTTCAACCGACGGTGAGAGGTGAGGCTTTTAGTAAAACGTGCAACTTTTCCAACTTGCTGAGTGGTGGAGCTGGCGGCCTTCCTCCCGCGGTGTGTGAGGAAGAATGAGCCGTTGTTTTAACAAGAGATATCCAGAGGCTGACTTCTTTATTTCGGGGATGGAAATATTAACGCGGACAACAGCTTGGGAGTAAATGTTGTAAACATACCGGTAGTTACCCCGCAGATGCTGTCGTTGGGTTTATTAACACCTTTAGATCGCATCATCTGTATGGTGGAGTGAGTGCGTGATTACACCAGAGGGGGGGGACAGGAGAAGAAAACAGGTTACCTTTCTGGTTTGTCGCGTGGTGTTCACGAAGGGAATTTCATTATACTGAACCGTCTTGAGTATTTTTTTTCTTTCTTTTCTTTTTTCTTTTTTTATAGCCTACTGCTAATGAAAATATAAGCCCGTGTTTCAGTCTCAGCTGAGTGACATCAGGCACCCTATTGGTCAGTGTAAAAAAAAAAAAAATAGAAGGGGAAAATAGCGATCTCTTAGTCCACTTAAAAGTTCACCCTTATCAGTGTGCAAAGAAATTTCTTAAGCTACACTTAAACTGGTCAGGTGACAGCAATATGCACGTAGTGTTGATTTTACATGAGAAAAATGGTTGTCTAAGTGTTTGGCCTTACCTGACGCAGTAATTTGCTTTTGACATTTACTTTGTTTTTGTTTGTTTTTTTTAAAGATAATAATTGTTCTGAAAAATGGCACCACAAGCCCATTAATGGACCGATTGTAGTTCACTGTTGTAAATTGATAATTAATCTACTTGTAGTTAAATTTATTTTCTTTTTCAATTGGTTTATCCCAAAATTGTTGCTGGTTTGATTTATTATTGGTGTTTCAGATGTACACGAGTAGTTTTAAGAAGTGCATATTGCACACGTAGCAATCCAGGAAACCAAGAGTTCAGGGGTTTTGCATCATAAAATGTCAATTCTTTTAAGACTTTGGCCATCTAATTAGACATTTTATCAGTACTCTGACATGTCTTGGAAATTTTTGTTTGCTGATGCTCAAATTGGGTCAATTATTGTTTTGTGTTTTTGAATAGAGCTGGGTTTTTTGTTTTTTTTGGTTTTGTTTTTTTTTTTTTTTTGGGGGGGGGGGGTGATGCTTTGAAACTGTAGTTTTACATTTCCTGGTGAATTTTCCTTACCCGTTTCCTTACTTCCAATGTTCGTCCTGCTTTGATACGTTCATTTTCTGTCTCATGCTTTTTTTCCAGGTTTTTTTAAAAAAAAGATTGTATCTGTGTAATATGTTTAGAACTTATGAACCTTGCTTTATTATTTGAATCAGCTCATTAATTAATTTTTAATTTTTTTTTTTTAAATCTTTCTTTCTCTCTCAGGAGCCAGATGCAGTGTGATGATCAGAGCCACTAGTGATGTCTACCTCAGCCTCTCAACCCACATCCATGGAGGATAACCAGGAGGTGGAGGATGAGAAGGGGAGCTTGCTTAATGGCCCCCAATCAGCTCCTCCTTCTTCCGTCCCTTCTTCCTTTCCCCTTTTTCCAACCATTCCAAGACCTACTTTCTCCAGTGAGACTGTAATCGAGAATAAAGTCTTCTCCATGTTAAGTAATGACTGCAGCTTTGCTCTCTCTTCACCTGCTGAAGCAAGCCCAGCCAAGCCTGCTGTTACCTCCACATCTCCCTTTGAAGGGACTTTTGAAACAAGCCCAGCTACCTCGCATATAGCGTCTGTATCAGACTCCCTAACATGCACAGGGATGAGTCTTATCGATGTATCAGAAACGCCACCGTGGTCTTCTACATTGTCATCTACCACGTTTGGCAATCCAGACCTGGAAAATGATTTTCCTCCTGTGCTGACCTTCAAAGGTGTCAGCGTGTCCTTGGAGAATAACAGCGTGTGGAAGCAGTTTTACAGCTGTGGAACTGAGATGATTCTCACTAAGCAGGGCCGCCGCATGTTCCCCTATTGCCGATATCGCCTGTCTGGTCTAGACCCTGAGCAGAAGTACAGTCTGGTCTTGTCTATTGTTCCGTCGGGTCAGTACAGGTACCGCTGGAGCACATCCAAATGGGAAGTCATGGGGCCAGCAGAGCACCAGGTGCAGGGTCTTATCAGAGCCTTTCCCCACCATTACTCACCCTGCCGAGGCGCGGATTGGATGAATTGCTTGGTGTCTTTCTATAAACTCAAACTAACCAATCACAACCAAGACCAGGATGGTCAAATCATCCTCCACTCTATGCATCGCTACATTCCTAGGCTACACGTTATTCCCATTCCAGATGGGGATATGCCCAGCGTTGATCAACCTGTGGTCATGGGACCCGAAAGCATGACCTTTACTTTTCCACAGACGGAATTTATGGCTGTGACGACCTATCAGAACTTTCGTATCACTCAGCTGAAAATTAATCACAACCCGTTTGCAAAGGGCTTCAGAGAAGACGGGAACAATCCCCGTCTGCACAGGATTAATTCAGAAGCTCGAGCCGTGGTGGAGACGGAAACCCAGCCAGTTGCTTTAAAAGCTGCTGAAGCCAGTGAAGACACGGAGGAGGTGCTGGATCTGAGGTAAGCTGATGTGGTTCACTTTTGATCTACTCGCACTGACATTTCTTATGCTGTTTGATATTAGTGAGAAATTATGGAGACATGTTTTTATGATCATGTAAATTTCCCCTTGTATATCTGTGCTGTTGACGTTGAAAATGTTGGCTTTCATTGGATTATATTTACAGTGATTATTAAGCAAAAACTTACATTTACTACAAATCCAAGCAATCTACACATGATTAAGAAGGAAATACATAAAATTTTCATATAACTTAATCAAATTGTGCATTTCAGTGTAAAATTATTGGGGCAAATTATTTAAGGGGAAGGGTACATTCAGAGGATGGACGTAACAGGGGCAACTCATGCTGTAGTATGCAAAAGGTTTCAATTTCTTTTTGCAATGTAACATGTAATCTAAATGGACTTTTCGTAGAGATTTTCCACCGTAGTTGAACAGATTCTTTCGCTGTACAGCAATGTTGCAGTCATGCCACAGATTCTCGATTTCAGATCGAGGTGTGCGCTTTCTCTGGATCATTTTCTGTCAGTTCTGACCTTGTTGATGTAAACCATCCCCACAGCATGAGGCTGCCACCACCATGCTTCACTGTGGGGACTGTGTCCTTGGGGTGATGGGAAGTTGATTTTTGCTCAGTGGGGTTTTCAGGGGTTTGGTTATTTTGTTTTTGTCAAATTTTGCTGTAAAATTCACTTGCTTACATCAGAAATTTTAAGACTTGAGGAATAAATGGCAGGAATTGTTGACTTCCAACAAAGACCAAAGTATTAAACACAGGAGTTTTTCACAGCATGTGTTATTTGGTAGGTTACAACAGTTTCTGTACACCAGGCTCGATAGCAGCAGATATATCCGTTTTCCATAACGGTGTGACTTAAAGCTTGTAGATTAAGTTAATCCTAGGCTCGAAGCTGCCACTCAGCTGGAACTGATATCCACACATGCTTTCACACCAACTATATCTGTCCAGATAATCCACCTGTATTTATTACCACTGTTGAACTGGTGCTGATGCACTTAATCACTTTAGTTGTGATGTTACTGGAAACATGTGACTGTTGCAGCAGCTTTCTGTTGCCAAACCCTCAGTTTCAGGCTTGTGCTTGTATTTAAAAATCCCGCTTCAGCTTCAGCACAGGCCTCTTGAAATGAAAAATACTTTATTTATTACACTTATACTTTAAATACTTTATTTACACTCTTACTTTATAAACCAACTTTTAGCTCCATGGTTCATCAGTACAACTGACAGTTAGTCCCACAAATAACTCGTTTCTTATTCCAACAGCAGGAAGTTGTGCTTAAACTGTAATTTAGGTGATCGTTATTGGCAAACTTACTGGCAAGTTTAGTCACATTTTGCTCAAGATGACATGTTATTAGACCTGCACCTGGTGCTGCTCAGACACAGGGGTTGAGTTTGATGGAGGCTGCTCTTGTTTTCTGGAGAGAAGCGATGAAAATGCATTCAACTCTCAACTAGCTTTCCTCATTCACTTCTCCAAGGCACTGTTTAACCCCCCCCCCAAAAAAAACCTCTTAAATTTCCATCGATTTCAGTGTCCTTGTCAAATTCCGCAATTCTTTCCATGTTTTCCACATCATAGAAATCCTAGACCGCCAACTGGGGCGCGTAGGAGTGTATTGTTATTGTATGATGCTTTCATTGCATGATCTTGTGGTCGACTGTCCCCGTGTGCTTCAGACTGATGCTGTGTTTTGTACCTTCCTCAGATCGGCTTTGCTTTAAATTGATCTTTTTTAATTTGACTAATGCTTCATTTACTAGTTGATGGCCTTGCATTCCAGAAACAAAGTACGATAAAATGTACTGACAGAAGACTTGAAAGTTTTAAATTGGATTTGAATTTTGAATCAAGTCACGTCTTTTATTCGAGACCAAAAAGAGGCTCCTAGCTGCTACTTTCTTGTCTGTGCTGACTATGATTATGTTGTTTATGTGGGTGCTTCCACAATGTTTGCATTCATGACACACAGTCCATTGTGGATCTCTGCGGTTTATAACAAATCTTCAACATTTAACTCGCTATTGTTTGTTTGTTTGTTTGCTTACACGTGAAATCAATTATTGATTTTATTTTGCCCCCCCCATTAGTCGGAAAGGAAAAAAGGAAGCAGCAGCAGTTATTTTCTTCATACTCAGTCAGGACTACTAAATTGGAAAAGGGGCATTTGATTATTCATTTCCATGAAAGCAACTTTAAAATCAGTTTAAAAAGAAGCTGATCTCACTAAATGAACTCAATATAATTTTCTACGATTTAGAGGACGGAGCTTTAAGATTATTACATTTATATCTTGGCATTTTTGACTTGAGATGTTTGTCCTGTGGTTTAATCAAGGCTCTGTAATTTCATGTTTGGCTTTATTTAAACATGATTAAGCTCGTGTCAAATGTCTGCAGGTTTAGTGTGTTGTTACTGCTGCTGTTGCTGCTGTCTCAGTCAGGACTGTTGCAAAATACACTTTTGTTTGGTAAAATTCCTGCAGATATAACTTTCCCAACTCTGCCACAATCATATTTTCAAACATGTTTTGGTAACGTGTAACGTAATGAATTAATTGATCTCTTGCCTTAATAAGTTTGGGCACATATTCCAACATTTAAACATGTTGCATGATGGGAACAGCATGGAGAAGAGACACGGGTGGTATTTTGCACATTAAACTTGTGGAATTTGCTCATTAATATACTTTTGTCAAATGCAATGACGTCTTTGTCGTCTAATATTTATTCTTACGAGACCATCATGTAATCACTTATTTTGTTTTTGTGTTAATGAGCTTTTTGTTTGTTTGTTTTGCAGGACAAAGGATCCCAGTGAAGCCGGTTCGTTGTCAGAAGCTGCTTCAGTGCAAGAAAACAGACCGGTGCTAAAGCCCATAATGTCAATCTCTGCTGGTACAGGTGAACAATATGTCCCCTGTATACGGGGCAAACATGCCCTGGGTGAACTTGTGCTGGTCAGAAAACGTCAGTGTCCTGAAAATACTTCCTGTGTAACGCATGAGGAACAGCCAGGCTCAAAAGTGTGGAGCCCCCCCAAAGCAAGCTCCACGACTCCTCCTTCCTCATCGCCTTCTGCAAGATCTTTGCCTCGGTATCGCAAGAGGAGAAAGAAGATCTGCCGACGTTGGGGTACTTCCCAGGGAAGACTTTGGAAAGCTGCTTCTGCCCCCTCCCCCGTCGTCCACAGCCCATCACTGACTGCCGCTATGCAACCAGAACTGGATGATATAGAAGGCCTGCTGTTTGTGTCATTTACTTCAAAGGTGAAATAGAAGGGGGGGGGGACTGTAACTGGAATTAAAAATGATCAGTCAAGGGTGAAGTGACTTCCACAATGATCCGTCGATGGTGATGTTAAATATGTGTCTTTACATGCGACAGGAAGCCCTTGACATTCATGTCGGGGAGAAGTCAGCCATCACCTCTGCGTCAGAATCTCCCGTTTGCTTAACAACACCAACAGAGTTGGAGCGAAGAAGTAAGCAATAGAGTGTTTTTTGTTTGTTTGGTTTTTTTTTTTTCCTCTTTTCACTCGATCAAACCACGTAACAAATATTTATTTTTCATTTGTTGGTGTCTCAGTGGAGGTGAATCGAGAACCGGTGGAGGAGAAGATGGCTCGCTTGGAGCCCATCCTGCTGAATGACCTCAGAGATCTCAAACACAGACAGGTCATCCATCCTGTGCTGCAGGAGGGTGAGTTCATGCAAACGCTCTCTCAAACATCCCAGTCATTAAATCGGCTGCACAAAGTGAGATAATGCCAATGTATTCTCTGTTGACCCCACATCCAGTGGGCTTAAAGCTGAGCTCCTTAGACTCCAGTATGCCCATTGACCTGCAGTATCTGGGGGTTCATCTGCCACTGCCTCCTCCAAACCTGCCAGAAAAAATCAACACTGCAACTTCCTCTCCTGCTGGTAAGCTGGACTTATTTTTGACTATTAATGCACCACTGAAGTGTTGTTTGGATTTTCAAGTCACTTGATTGGGTTTTTTATTTAATGCCGTTTTCAGCTCAGCTTTGAACAATATCTATTGTCTGTGATGAGTTATTTGTGATTGCAAGTCTTCTCAAAAAGCACATTTTGAACAAAAGCACATTGAATTAAACGATGTGGGGCTTTTTTCCCCTCCAGGAACTATTATATCCCTATGTCTTCTGTATTTCCACAGAGGTGTAAAGTACAGGTTAAAGCTAGCTGAGTGTCAGCACCAGTCAAACCAGTCTATTCACAGTTTGAAACCTTGAAATTTTACCAATTTAAAAGATTTCGACATTTTAAATGTGTTTTTTGAGCTGCTATGGAGATGAAATGCAGGAAGTGAGACAGAAATGCGAGAACAAGACGCTTGGACTGCTGAACCAATCAAAGTAACACAATGTGATGTTTACAAGTAATCTGAAAAGTACTACCTCCACACCAGAGCAATTTTTGGGGTTTAAAATATCTCCTGAACATTGTTCAACTCTGCAAGTAAAAATTGTGTAGTTCAGGTCTCATGGAAAATGTAGGTGGGTGAATTGTTGCAAAAACAGTTTGTGCCTTCGTCTCCCCTCTAAGCACTGACCTTTGGGTTCAGCTTGAAGACTGAGCTGAGTTCATCCTTCACACCCTTCATAAGGTGACAGTTACCTTAACCTTTTGAGTAGTTTTGCATCACAGTGAGGGCAGGTGAGGGATAATGTCTGGCTCGTTTTTACACACGAGGTTAGGTGTTGATCAGATTGGATCTGATTGCGGCACTTGGAATTCCGCACCTGAACCAGAGGCAGACACTCACTCGGCCACTGAAATTGCGACGCTAACCTCACCCAAGAAAAAAGAAAGAAGCCTGACAACAACTTAACAACGATGACATTGTTGATGCTGTGACTATAGTAAATAAAAAAATGTTAGATATTCATTTTTCTTTAATAATTAGAAACACTTTGTGTTTGAGTAACTGTCTGAGGTTAGATGTGCTACCAGACTGTTCACTAATATGAATGTGGAATCTATGCAAGTGTGATTTTTTTTTTTTAACTGAAGGCTATCACTGTGTGTCCTTCACAGATGAGGGCATTCCCTTTATTTCCCGAACAGGAAAGACTAGTGACATGACAAAGATAAAGGGATGGAAAAACAAGTTTATAAGAAGCAAAGCGGCTTCTCCTAACTGTGAAGGTATGGTTGGTTCATCGTATTGTAGCTTCAAGGTCCCTTTTTATCAAACAGTGGGATTAGTGTAGTAATTGTAATTACTAACAGATTAACTGAAGGAAAAAGCAGCTGAATGTCCTTGTGACTGATTTATTATTCTTTTTTTATTATTCTGTAAATTGAAGGCTCTTTATTCTCTTCCTTCCAAAAGGATTACAAAAGAACTTATCTGCCTTCTGCAGCAACATGTTGGATGAGTACTTGGAAAGCGAAGCTCAGCAAATCAGTGAGCGTGCTGCCACCTTCTCCATGAACCCAGAGGGCTCCGTGGCCTATCAGCTGCCCGCTACAAGTTCCAGCTACGTAAAGACCTTGGACAGTGTACTCAAACACAGAAACTCTTCTAATATCCCTGTATGGACCAACAAACCATGCCCGCTTTCCCACAAACCCCTCCTCTACTTGGCGATGATGTCATCTGCTCCCAGTCAGGCAGAGGCTCTGTCTGGATATCAGTCTGCATCCTCACATGCACACCCAGACACTGCTTCTGGGTCTAATGATGTTTCACAAAGGTGAGGAAGAAATGAGGTGCATCCTCTCCAGCAGGGGTGTTGTAGAAAGATGAATGAACTGCTGCATACAACTACTTTCAGTGGCACACCTTTATCAGGTCTAGTGCTCTGAGAAAATCAGTTGTTGTGCTTTTTTTTTTTTTCTTTCTTTCTTTACCATTTGTTTTTCTTTGTCTCAGAAATTCAGGATTCAAAAGTGGCATGATTATTCAAAGTTAAAAAAAAAAACAAACAAACTATAATGCCGCTCCGTCTTTTTTGCCATTTCAGGTCATCATACCTCCCAGGAGTCGATCAGAGACCTGCGGTGGGCTCTGGGCAGAGCCCAGGGTCACCACACAAACCTTCAGGCCTCACCAAGATCCAGCTCAAACTGTTGCAGTTGGAGAATGAAGCTTTGAATGAGGGCCTGAGCAGAACACAGCTGACCCCGGATAGGCTGAAAATGGCTCTGTCTGCATTACTGACTAAAGAGGTATGTCTGTAGTTTGATGAGCTGTGTCAATGATGTCTCTACATTTTATTTTACTTTAAAAAAAAAAAAAAAATCACTCTGATTTCCTTTTACTCAGACGCTGCCGGGTCAGATCTTGAAAAGGGCCGCGAGTCCAAAAATCCCAGCTGTGGGAGCTGAATGTGGCAAAGAGTTCTGCAGACTGGGTTGTGTGTGTTCAAGTTTAAAGCATCTGAACAGGGTTCTCCTCCACTGCAGACGGCCTGAGTGCATGCTGGGCTGTGCTTGCTTTAAACGTAAGATCATCAGGCACTTGAATGCAGGGGAAAGTGAGGAACAGACCGATCTTGTTTACTGTAAGATCAAATGATGGTGGTATCACTTCTCTATGTTGTTTTTAGTAATATTGTTCTAACTAAAAATCCCTGCTGGAGAGTCACGTTTTATTCTCTTCCAGAAATGGAAGAAAGGCCAAACTTTGTAAAATTGTGGTATTTTTCTTCCCCCCCCCCCCTCTCTCTCCAGCTTTGACTAATATAGAACGTGCAATCCAGGTTCACCCGGGCTCCCTTGTCGATAAACTGTGGAACCGGGACAACCTTGACGAGGACCCAGAACCGCTCTTTGCTCCAAAAACTTTCTCCGTCTCTGAGTCTTCGGTTCCACCAAAGTTCACGAAACGAGTCGTATTTAACCCAACACCACCGGTAAGATGAAAATCTCTCTAGAACTGGATTTATTGTACGTTTTGTAAAGACATGATAAATGAGTCTCAAGCCAAACAAGTTGTCTTTCTATATTTCATGAAGCTGATGGATAAGGGAGTGAGCTTCACAGAGGGTCTTCTCTTTGCCATCTGTGAAAACTTTTTCTCTCTGTCCCAGTATTTATAGTATAGCACACAGTAAAATTATCTCACACGTACTTCTCAGTGTACACAAACGGTTAATAGTCCAATTTAGCTGGCTGCATGTTGCTACTTTCTATCTACTACAAGGTAATCTAGTATTAATCAGTCTGATGTAAGATTGAAAGACCTCTGTGATGACAACGCATCACATCATGTGAGCAGAACAAAGGTATAAGAAGGAAAAAAAAGGCATCGTATGATGTAAAGTTACATTGTGCCTCTTTACCGTGACTCGGCTGGAGAAATAACAGTTGGTGGGAAAATGAAACGTAATTTTTTTTCTGCTGTTTATCTCCTATTCAAGATGAAATTAAATTCATGTGCGCAGATTCGAGAGGAAGATAAAGATCCGGTGTACAGATATCTGGAGAGCATGATGACATGTGCTCGCGTAAGAGAGGTCAACAGCAAGCCTCCACCCAAAGTCACATTGGATATTTACATCCCCGGTGCAGCTTCGACACCAGACAACACGCCAAAACAACAGAAGTCTGCTCGCAACAACAACCACCACTACACTCCACCAACTGCCCAAAAAGCAGGTAAAACTCCGTGTTATTTGTGCTGGAGATATTTCAGCATCTACTGGAAATTAGCTTATGGCTTCTTGTATTTTTAAGATACTCATCAGTGTACATGACATTGTTTCCTCAGAAGAAAAGCCACCTCGGCCGTCTACATGCAATGAATCAGAAGCAAAGAAGCAGATCCAGATCCAGTCATTGTGTCAGTGGAAGAAGGACCGCAACATGATCCTGGAAGCTTTATGTGAACGCATGAATCAGAATCGGTTATTCCGGCGGTTCTACATCGGACCTTACTGCGTAATCCTTGTCGCCAAGATCTTAATACGGAAACCCAGTGGCTCCATGGTCACCTACAGGGTAGGTCACTGGGTGTTCACTGTAATTTCAGCCCCAAAAATATTTAGTTTGAACACAGTTGTTCTTCAGAAAGTGATATGTCATGTTAGAATATTTCTAAATCTGGTTCAATGATAAATGCCCCGCTTTATCCGTACAGATACAAATTAGTAAACCAGCAAAAGTCAGCACCGTTGATGAGGAGGAATCTGACGGTGGCGACAAAGAGAAGCGTTCCAACGAAAGCTGTGAAGAGAGCAACGATGAACAGGTGGAAGACAAGCAAATCGAAGACTTGGAAAATTGTTTCGGGGTCACACCTTTCCTGAGTGGAGTCATGCCTGCAGGCAGACTGAGAGCCAGAAGAAAACCTGCTGGCCGCGAAGCCTCCGGGCTTATCCAGGTATCACTAACAACCAGGAACAGAAAGTTTACTTTTGGTGACATCGGCTGAAAATCTTTATATTTGACAAACTTACCAACATATTTTCTTTGTTTTTCAGGTAAACGGCAAGTACTACAATCAGGCCAGATTGTTGCTTGGACACATGGGATCTCTGCATCCAGCAAACCGCCTTGCAGCCTACGTCACAGGCCGGTTACATACTCTTGGTAACAGTTTTAATAAAACCTCCCAGAAATCAGAATCCAAGCCGAAAAGCAGCACTTCAGCTTCCCTTCACGTGAACGCTGCAGGCACAGCCGCTCCTTCAGGGCTTCGCGAAAGGAAAATAACCTATCTTAAGACAACAACACAACCACCAGGTAAGATCATAACAATAGCACGACCATTGTAACATTGAGGTATAATCATCAGCTACGATACATTCTGTGTTTTCCTCAGCTCAGTCAAGCCAGCCAGACTCTTGGATTAAGGGATTGCAACAGCATTCAAAAAACTCCTCGACCCTCAACCCCGCTCAATCATTCGCCCCGGTCCACAGCAGTTCCACATCATCGCCCGTCTCGCTCACTGTCTCGCCATCACTGAAAAGCCCCAGCTTCCTGGCACAAAGCGGAACCTACTCGTTCAGGATCTGCCCTCCGTCCAACCAGGCCACCGTAGACCATAAGCTCCCCGGCGTCATCCTGCCTGGTGGCTTCACCCTCATTCAACTCCCACAGCCTGAAGCTGATGGAGCCACACAGAAGCCACAACCTCGTAACACTAAAAACACGGCCAGCACAGGCGACGCCTCGGCACAAAAAAGCAGAGCCACTAACCTGAGCCATTTAGCGTCAGGTTGGCTTAGTCTGAACACCCTTGATAAAATGAAGAACTTATTAAGTAGCAATCCAGCTGTGCCTGGCCCCTCCTTCGCACTGATGGGTGGAGAAAAGAATCCAGCTGAAGAGATCGATGAAGCCAACAGCAGGCAGCTGGAAACAAACCCGGATGTCACTTCAGAAGACTTGAGTTCAGATTTCTCCGACTACGGAGACTACGATGAAGACGTAAGTTTGTTTTGATGTAGAGTTTGTTTCTTTAGCTTATTTGGTTTTAAAGAGCAAATCTGAATTCAATCAATGTTGAAAAAAAAAATAGAAAAATAAAACAAACTGATGTCATTTTTCCACAACTTTCCAAAAAATCCCCGTAAATGTTTTTTCAGGACGAGATGATAGACATTGAAACTATTGAAGAAGAGCAAGAAGAAGCCATCGCTCGAATGAAGGAAGCTGCTCTGAAGACTTTACAGGAATCAGGGTAATGATTTCAATCCTGTGTCTATAAATAAAGTCCTACTCATGGATGCAGGGATATTTTATGTAATTGTATTGGCAGGATAGATATTTCTGTCCAGCCTAATATGATTTGTTTTCTACATGCAGGGGTCCTGCTGATGGTTTCGGATCTTTCGATGAGCTCAATGTCCAGGTACGGCCTGTTTTTACTACAGAAAACTGTAGAAAACATCCACTACGAACCTCGTATTTGTTTTTCTTACTAGGATCATCCAAATGATGTCATTTAAAGCGAGGTGTTTTGTTTATGCTGTCGGTATCCTTTGCATTTTTAACCCATTTTGTCTCTCCAAGAAGGACCACAATGACTCTAGGAAGGGCAAAAAGCGCAAGAACCATACAACACTAGAAAGGATGAGACGCGGCGAACAGCGAGCCCGCTTTGACCGACTTCACACCATCCTGAAGAGTCATCCCAGAACACCAAGGCTCCATCTCCTCTCTCTGGTCAGTTTCACAGCCTGTTGTAACAGATTGTGTCGCTACTGGTTTGAAATAATTCTCGTGTTTTCGTTTAGTCTTGCTCACAGCCTGTGATCTGTTTGCACAAATATAGAGAATTTTTGTAGTCAAGACTAAGCAACACCCTGCAGTGTTTCAGCATCATTGTACCAGAGTATAGGAAGAAGTGCTGAACTGATACCATGCAGTGCGGTAGCCTGTCACAGAAAATCAGCAAAACTTACCTTTCAGCATTAATTTCAGCAAAATTCAGATTTTTAGGACTGAATCATTTATTTTCCTGAATCCTTTGACAACATTGTACCGTAAATGATTGCTGAACCCCTTCCCGCTTTTACTTCTGAAGGACTGCCTCTCCATGGTGCCCTTTTTATGCCCAATCATGTTGCAGACCTGTTGCCAGTTAACTTAGTTGCAACATGTTCCTATAGTCGGTCAATTTTAGTCATTTTTTGTCCTTTTTTTTGTTTGTTTTTTGTTTTAAGGCTACAAACGAAATTGAAGATCTGATCAAGACCTCCATACGTCTGGAGGAGGAAAAAGAGCGGCTGCTTCAAAAACAGTCCTTGTATGTGAGGAATCTGGCCCGTTTGTCAGGTATGTACAGTATTCCTACATGATGGTGCAGTTTATACTAATGCTATATACTAAGTGTTTATTGTGGATTTTATTGCCATAAGGTTACAGAGCAGACCAGTAAAACTTGCTTGCAAATCCAATCATGGTACCAGTTTGATTTGATGTATGCCTTCATTCAAATCTGAAATGCCTCACATTGTCATAGAAATGTAGAGATGCAGCTGATCAGGAGTAGAAAAGATGTGCTCATGTTGCATAGCTCTACCTTTTTTTTAAATGCAGTGGTTCTCAAACTTGAAAACCATAGCTTTAATGGAAACTATGGTGTGAAATGTCATTGTTTTTAGGGAAGTCGGAGATCCTGATACAACACAAGCTGAAGGAGATCAGTGAGCGGCAGAAACAACGAGAGAAGGCCATGAAATGGAAGCCTATCTTTTCCCAGCTTCTACAGACCAAAGCTGCTCTTTTTCAAGCCACTGCTTCCCAATCCGATCTCCAACCCTCAGCGCCACAGCCCACGCTCAGGCCCCTGCCCCTGCCCCAACGAGACTACAAGCTTCCATCTCAAACCAACCAGCCTCCAACATTCAAAAACAATTTGGAACATTTGCTAACTTTGCTTCATCCTACTAAAATCGTGGAAAAACCTCCAGCCCCACAATCCCTCCAAATAAAATCTTTGCCTCAAGCTGTGTTCCTCCCACTCCAGGCTGTGGCCAGTACATCCACATCACAGATGGTGGCACAATGTGAACCTGCAGCCTCAACCCTAGTCGGTCATCCTCCTCCAAAGCTAGAAAAGAACCAGGAAGCCCCTGGAGATCCAGGCCAGGAGACTGTGCCTAATTCACAACCAACAGACCAGCCTCAAACCCTTACAGATAAAAGTGATCCTCAGGCCACTGCAGCATCAAGTGGAGCCTCATCAGCACCCAATCCCAACAGCTCCAATGTTCAATCTCCACTGCCCGTCACTGCTCTTCCTCTGATTCGCTCCAAAACAGGCAGACTCATACTACCTTCATCTCTTAAACCAAGTAAGCTAATAGGAACCTTCTTTTGTTCTCTTTATGTTCAGGGTGGTTATTCAGTGTTGTTAATTACATTTTTCTTTTTATCTTCTCACAGTTGGTCAGGGCTTCTATACGCTCATGGTCATGCACCCCAAAGAGAAGGGAGAAAAAGATGAGCGTACATCTCCAGCTAAAACGCAGCCTTCTGATGTGGACTCCTCTAAATGTGCAGAAAAAAATATGTCTTCGCCAGACCAGCCTTCAGATCCAGAACCCGGGCGTATTTTGGAAAACGCAGCATCCACAGATTCTGACCCGAAAAGTGTAGTCCCCCCCTTTACCCAGCTTGCCTTCCTCAACAAAGCAATCATTGTGCCTTCACTGGATCTCAAAGCTATAGACAACAACCAAGAAGCAGTGGTGGGAGTGAACTGTGTCCCCTCCTCGGCACGTTTGTGCTTTAATCCTGTGAAGTCAAAGTCCCGTTCTTCTGATCCCAGTTCCCATGTGGACAAGGGCAGGCCTTCAATAAAAGGAGCTCCCACTATTTGTATAAAGCCAGTTGAGGTAGAAAATTCCAGGATAAGTTTTATTAAAGTCAAAATGTCTCCTCGCATCAATGAGAGTCAAACTGATAAAAACAACAAGAAAGCAACTAAGATGCCAGCAGACAACACTCCAGGCATGGCCGATGAAGTAGCTTCTAACCCTGCGCCAATCAAACGGCCCAGAGGAAGACCCCCTAAATGTAAATTGTCACCACTACAAGGTCCTCCAGTAAAGCGAGCCGTTAGAAGCTGGTCTGCATCCGACAAGGACAGCTCAGTCAGATTTTCTGCCAGTAGTTTAAAAAGCCCCGATTTGAGAAACTTGCCTGCAGACGGCAGCGCATCACGGCCATTAACACGCGGTTCTCTGGGAAAGGACTTCCCAAGCGCCAAGAAACGCTCCTGGATAGATGTCGAAAGGGAACTGGAACCTGACGTAGAGTCCGAGTGATGAACATGAACAGATGTGTTTTGACCTCTGTCATCTCACTCGTCTGAGACAACAACACGAGACCTCATCCTCACGGTGGGAACTGCATCTATGTCTGCAACCAGTTTGTTGGTCTTCACGATAAACAACGATGGCAAACTTTACCAAATGTGCCTGTCTCAAAAGCCAAAGGACCAGGGCCGCAGTCAAATACTTAATGTTGCCTCTTTCTGGAAAAATAAAACAACTTGATAAAAGTCTTTTTCTGCTGTGGACAGACAGGCGATGAAGTAGCATTTAGTGACCTGCTGAATGTATGAGCGAAGTCTGATATCTGTCACTGTAATGCTTGATATGGATGTTTTCTAAATGAAATATTGTCTCCAAATGCTAACTTTCATGTTTGCATTTTGTTTTATAAACGCATTAACTGATATTCACTCAAATTATGTCATACTTGAAGTCAGTTTGTTAGTGATCCATCTTATGCAAAAAGAGAATTAAACTGTTAATCCATGGCGTAAACCTTGCAGTGTATGCTAAATGTCTCCTGAACAGGACTTGGCATACAGTGCTTTAATTCATTTTTATTGAGAACTAAACTCATCTTTTTTTTTTTTTCCATAGTAAAATCATTTAAAATCATCTTTAGCTGCACTTTAAACTTCATGTTGAAATCTCCTGATATCTTTTTTTCTTCACATGTGTATAGTAACATAACTGATCAACTATCAGCTGAGTGTACTAACCAAATTATGTGTGTATGAAATTAACCTGTGTGATTATTTTCGCTACCTTGTTGTTTTATATGCAATACATTTTCTTTGTGGGTGATTTTCAAACACTGGTTGTCAACTTTATTCAGATACATTTTTGTTTGGACTACAACATGTCTAAAAATAGTTTATTATGATACCCATTAATTGCTCCGAAATAAAGCTATTTTTTTCCTCCATCTTTTTCTGTTTTTGGGTGTATTTTATCTGGAGAGTAGTTATCTATTTTAAGCTAATCTCATCTTGCTGTGCAGCCATGACGGACACTTTCATGTGAACAAAAAATAAGAAATTGTGAACTTATCAGTATATTCCATTGTAGTTGCTTCGTAAAGCCAACGCAACCTTAGTATCCCGTAGCCCACTCGGTACTGAGTGAAGCATACATGTTGTGCAATTTTAAAGGAGTGGCTCATTTCTTCATCTTGTAGGCATGTTTTGATAAAGGAGGAACAGGGATGGGTTTTTAATGTGTTTAAACTGATACAGGATTTGGGCTGCTGAGCAATTAGGTGGCGATAAGGGGCCCCCACCTTATCGTGGTGGAGGGGTTTGAGCGTTCTGTCGATCCTAGCGGCTATGTTGTCTGGGGCTTTATTCCCCTGGTAGGGCCACCCATGACAAACAGGTGTCTAGGGGAGGAACCAGACAAAGAGCGGCCCAAAGGCTCTTATGATGGAGACTAATATTGGACCCAGGTTTCCCTTGACCGGATGCGGGTCACCGGGGCCCCCTCCTGGAGCCAGGCCTGGGGGTGGGGAACGGGGGCGAGCGCCTGGTGACCGGGCTTTCGCCCGTGGGGCCCGTTCGGGCCCAGCCCAAAGAGGAAACATGGGCCCCCCCTCCTGTGGACCCACCACCCACAGGAGGGGCCATAGGGGTCGGGTGAGAAGCAAGCTGGGCGGCAGCCAAAGGCGGGGACCCTGGCGGTCCGATCCGCGGCTGCAGAAGCTAGCTCTAGGGACGTGGAAC
>JAOXYM010000024.1:8052913-8069690 GCA_028567055.1 Leptatherina wallacei | reverse complement strand
AAGTCTGGGCGTCCCTGCTCAAGCTGCTGCCCCCGCGACCCGACCCCGGATAAGCGGAAGAGGACGGTACGGTACGGAAATGTCGGGATGCAAGAAGGCCAGATCAGTACCTGGACTCTTATAGTTTGTAATTAAACTCACCAGCCCTTTTATCAGGTTGCTCGTTCTGTGTTGGACCCCCCTTTTTCGTTCAGAACTTATTCTTTGAGGCATAGATTCAACAAGGTGTTGGAAACATTCTTCAGAAATGTTGCCCCATATTGATATGATGGCATCACACAGATGCTGCACATCCATGATAAGAATGTTCTGTTCCATCACATACAAAAGATGCTCTATTGGATTAACATCTGAAGATGGTGCAAGCTATTGGAGTAGAGTGAACTCATTGTCATGTTTTAAACACCATTGGAGAGGATTCGAGCTTTGTGACATAGGGCATTATTCTGATGGAAGTAGCCATCAGAAAAATGAGCACATGGTCAACAACAATACTCAGGTGGGTTGTGGTATGTAAATAAGCTCTGTTGGTATGAGCCTGTAAGAATTATACCCACAGTTTCTTGTTCTTTGCTAACAGGAAATCCACCCTAGAAATGGTTGTGTATGAAATCCTATCATATTGGCAGTTTTTGAAGAGGTCAGACCAACCTGTCTGGGACTGTTCAAAGTCACTTAAATCGCCTTTCTTCACCCATTCTGATGCTTGTGTGACGGTGAGAGTCCTGTCACTATGCCTCCGATTGATCATGTGCCCTGGCTACTTGGCCACAATGATATCCCTTTGGCTGACTGGTCAGCGCGCATGACTCTCACCTGGGAGGTTGTGGGTTCAATCCCTGCCCAGGCCCTCCTACGTCCTGCCACATTCTGGCGCTTGCAAGTAGGGTCCATGTATCATGGATTCCAAATAGGTGGCTACATGCGTAAAGCACGAGGACGTGCTTGTGGAAAGAGGGGGAGAGATGTGACAGTGTGGGTCCTGTCACTATGCCTCCGATTGATGATGTGCCCTGGCTACTTGGCCACAGGGATATCCCTTTGACTGACTGGTCAGCGCGCATGACTCTCACCCAGGAGGTTGTGGGTTCAATCTCTGCACGGGCCCTCCTACGTCCTGCCACACTTGGTTTCAACTTCAGCAAGTCTTCTATTTTATGTCTACATGACTAAATGTTTTGGTTGCTGCTATTGTCCCATTAACTGTTTGTGTTACCAAGCAGTATTATTAAGCGGTACTGAAAATGGATGGATGTTACCAAGCAGTTGGCCGGATGTTCCTGTCAGTGTCAGGCGAGTGTAAAACACAAGACCTTGTTGGGAAAAAAAGTTGTGGGACCACAATCTGTATTTGTAATTGTACATCACAAGAGTTGCCTTCATAGATGTGTGAAAAACCTTTTCCATAGGTTTGCAACGTTTACATTCCAAAGAGCCAATTTTTCCCCTCAGTCTAGCTAATTAAAACTCGTTTAGAGCTGCAAATGTTACATGACCTTATGAAAAAAGACAACTTATAATTTTTTGATAAATAGCTGCAATAAGAATTTTTTTAATTTTGAGAAAACACGATTTTATTTGATAGTTTTAGGTTTTAAAATAAAGAAAAACAAAACTTTGCAAAAAGAGGGTTAGGGAAAATGTTTGTTTTTTTCTTTTAAAAAGTCCATAGTTTCCAAACTAATGACAAGAAAAACAGATCTAACAGAATATTACTGGTACTTTTAGCGACATATGTTTTAGAAATTCAATGCAATTATTTCATGAAAAAAACGCGGCTAAAACCTGCATTCGTCACAATATCTATATTCAAGAATATTAGTTGGTTCCTTATCATTTTTAGCCACTGTTAATAAAAGCCACTGTGGAAGGTCCAAAGAGCCACTTGTGGCTCCGGAGCCGCAGGTTGCAGACCCCTGACCGATTCCATGCCCACTAATAGACCTTCCACAGTCTCCAATGCTGGCTTTTGAACTGTGTCGGTGACTCTTTATTTTCTGTCCATGTGCAAACTCACGTGCATAATCTCCAAATTGTTTCAACTAAAGCAAACACGCCCATTAAAACCAAATTGACATCTCCCAGATAAGAAAACCTCTGTCACAAAATCACAGATGTGGCATCCAAACATCCGCCCACCCAGCTGCAAGACGGGCCCTCCCCCCTTTTTCTTTTTAATCCTATTAAATAAACAACCACAACAGAAACAAAAGCAATCATTGATGCAATCATGAGACCGGTTCACGTTCAGATTTAAATACCGGTGACATGCCAGGCCCACGTTTTCTTTCCTCGTTGGCGCAGAGGCTGCAGCGGCGCAGCAGGGGAGCGCGATTGATGTTAGGCGACAGGGCGGCCATTGCAGAGGAGGACAGCACTAAACCCACTCAAGAGATTACTGTCCACATGTCCCGGCAGCAGAAGAGCTGGCTGACTTTGTAAAAGCTGTGTAGTTTGTCTCTGGAAGAGGGTTTTGGTGGAGGGAGGAGGATCACTTGGTCAGCCTGTGTGCCACGTTTGGCTGCTTGGTGGCTTATTTGTCTCAGTGGACGGCAGCGGTCCTCCTGTTAGTGCCTCGAGGCTGAATACAAGATGCCAGGCGATGGATTCACCATTAAAAATCGAATCAGGAATTTGCTGCGCTCGCCATCAATCAAGAACAAGAAGAGCAACAAAGAAAACCTCACCAGCAAGGTAGGGATTCCCTTAAAAAAACTAAAATAAAACAAACAAAACCTGTAATCTATATTATCCATCATGTTGTGCAGACTATTACATTTTCATATGGTAAATGGTAGAGGTACAACAAAGTGATTTCTACAAAAAGTTCAGTTTTTCCAACCTGACAACCCCAAGTTTGTTTACTCCCACGACTTATAACTGCCCTATAAACACTCGCAAATGATTTCTTTCTGACTTAGAGACACTTTGGGTTTATTAGGGCATCTTTCTAATCTTAATCAGCCTTTCATTGTTAGCCATTATGATGCATGTGTGTTAGTAGGACATCACAGACTCTACATTCACGCTCTTCTAATTCAACCACAGCAGCTGTTTTATAATTCCTCAGACAGACAGACAGACTTGTCAAGCCAGCTGTCACATATTCTGTTTTAGGTTAAACCTGATCTTGAGAATGCTTCATGGAAAACCCTTGATATGATTTAAGTCAAAATAAAACATTTAAGTTGGTTTTCTGAGTTGAGATGTCAGGGAAGTGTTATGTTGATGTCAACAATGAAAGACATAGAACATGTGCTTCTGCACCAACAAAATAACTGACAAGTGTTATGTCATTCCTGATTGTGTTTCTGTCTGTTGACCAACTCTTTCCCCCCCTTCTTACTGTAATAAAATCCTCAAACAAAATCCCCATGTTGTGTCCCTACAGGTGACATTGGAAAAGGTGCTGGGCATCACCGCTTCTGGAAAAAGTGGACTGGCTTGTGATCCCCGATCTGGACTTGTGGCCTATCCTGCAGGGTAAGATGAATGAGACCATTTATGCATCATTATCACATCATCTGCCCTTTGACTTTATCAGCATTTCACACACTCCTGGCTCCCTTATCATAGCTACCTCCTGCTGACAGTTTAGTGTGCAAATTTCTGTGTGTGAGTCTTATCTGTGCACTATCTCAGAGGAGCTGAGGAGGGGAGTTCTGAGGGCTTCCTCATCAGAGAAACTCCAAATCTTTTTTTTTCAATTTTTTTTTATCCCATCCTCAGGGAGGCTTTCTTTGCTTCTCCCTGTGATGTAGCGAGCTGCAGAGTGTTCTGTAGTATTATTAATCTGTGCAAACAGCGACACTAGCTGTGCCAACCTACTTAGTGTAGAATATGTCTACAGCAGTAATGCTCAGGACCTGCAGCAGCACCACTGGGGTGCAGACATAATTTAATAACAAGAACAGTGGGTCCTGTAAGGCTGTAACACAATCCATGCACTTGAGCCGCTTTTGTGCTGCTTTCAAATCTTCTAACAAAGCTGTATTAATACTAAGAGGGTCAATAGTTGAAAAGAAAGCAGGAGACTGCGAGCTGTACTCCTAGCTTATGTTCAAGTGTGGACTGTATGTGTAAGCATTAGCCCTTCTCTTTACATGTGGCATATATCTCATTGTGTCTGTCATTTTTAGAAAGCTTTACACTTCCTTAGTTGCGTACAGTCTGGCAATCCATCTGCTGTCCCAGTTTAAATCTTTACAAGCTTTGGTAGAAGGAATGTTGTTCCCTGGCACAGACCTCAAGAAAACAGTTAGGCAACAGGTGGACCATGGATCTGTGTGCTTCATGTTAACAAGGTGCAAAGAGGAAGTTCCATTGACAGAAAACAGTATTATAAGTGGATGATTTGAATATGTTTGGAAGATGAAAGTAGAAATCTCCTTTGCAGTTTGTTTTCTTTTAAAATCATTTTCAGATGTTCATTTTAAACTGATGAAAAAGTATTTAACCCATCGGGTTTCATTACTGACATTTTGTGCATATTTTTCCTCTTAATCTGCCCATCATGTTGGACTTTCACACATTTTTTTCCTTTTTTAAAAAAAAAATCTTTCTTTACAAATACAACCTTAAAACTTCTCTAATAGAACAAGAGCATAGTGTGAAAACACTCAAATGTCATAATGGACAAAAATATCCACTTCCAAAAAATTTACAGATAAATATTTTCCTACCTTCTTACCTTTTTTATGACTAATTATTTTAAACAACTTGCACAAAACAAAAGCTAAAGAATCTTGAAGATTTTCATCTTTTTTTGGGGATAAATTCATCTCACAGCTGTTTATTGGCTCAAATAGCTGATTTAAGTGGTGAACTGTAACAATGACTATTTATACTTATTTCTCAAAAATGTAAATTGACATAACATAATGTAGGATTATATTTTGCAATGTCTATGAGATTGAAACGTGGTAAAAATTGGACTTAATGGGACAATTTTTTCCTTAAATGATGTCAAAGAACAGGAAATTTGAAATCTGATGCCACACAAAAACTAATGATGCATCAGTCAATATTTACGGAGCCTAAATATTGACTTTGATGCATTAGTAGTTTTTGTTAATTAGTTATTAGCCTAATCTATGCTTTTTTTTATAGATATATCCAAGACTGATTAAAAATAAATTTTAAAAAGTTACCATGTCTGTAGCGAATGCTAACCAGTTGTACCTTCATAAATGTTTTTTTTTAATGTATTTAATATTTATGCCCCCTTAAATTAAGTGATTTTCTTTTTTAAAGCACATAAATTATGCACTTCTCATTGTGCAAACCTGCAACAACAATTTTAATGAATGTGTATCACAAGGTGTTGCTTACACTTAAAAAAATACACTTTTTCACTAAAAAGTTCTCTTTAATTAGATCTACCTAATGTCAAATCTTATTTCCATTTTGTTCTGATTTAAACGTCCATTCCAAAGCATTTCAGGGGAAATATTGTACTTTTTGATTATGTCCCATTCATTTGAAAGCTACTTATTCCTTTTATAATGACGATTCTATTAAGTATCAAACCAACAGTATCTAAACTTTGCTTCAAATATCTTTAAAAAGGTATAGCCTTTCTTTATCTGAACATCTCCCTGAGTTTCATTTTAGATAAAAGTGAAAAAGGTGAAAACAGATTTGTGTATCAGAACTTTGTGTCTATACTCACATTAATCTTAACACGTTTTTTTGCTGTCCTTGTATGAACTGTGACAATCAGCTGTGCTGCAGTAAGGAAACATCTTAAACCTGCAGGACACGGCCCAAGAGGTCCAGGGTTGGTGTTCCCTGATCTATATGATCAATACCAGTAATGGAAGTATCCAATTGATTGACCTCAATCCCTCTGTTACATAACAACTAAAAGCTTAAAGGGTGATGAATCAGTTCAAATCACTAAATGGAATATTTCCACTTACTTTAAATACTTAGCTCAGTTTTTATATGTTTCCTTTTTTTTTTTGACAAATTGTAACTTATAATGTTTCTAGACATGTTTCCATCTTTGTTATTGTAATGTTTCCCTTTCTTTCTGTAGATGTGTGGTGGTCTTGCTAAACCCCAAAAAGAACAGACAGTTCCACATTATTAACACATCAAGGTGAGTCATTTACAAATCTCTGTCAGAACAGAGCACAATAAAACAGGTTGCCAGACTCTTAATCATACTGAGGCACTATTCTCTGTCTGTCTCACAATAACAGAAAAACTATCACAGCTCTGTCCTTCTCCCCTGATGGAAAGTACTTGGTGACAGGAGAGGTGAGTGTCCATACTCCCATTCCTTCCATTATTTGAACCTCTCCCGAGTATCTTTATATGGTTAATGTTTCAGAAGATTGGTGATCAGTATGATAAATGTTTACATGTTTGCTGAAGCATTTAGCCTATTAGATTAAATTATATTGTAAGGTTAAAGTTATATGCAGGATGAAAATTAGTTAGCGTGTTTTGCTTCTTGCAGAATGCTGAGACTTGCGCTCTCAGCTTGTTACACCCTCACCCTTTGATCTGTCCACATTTTGTCGTGTCACAGCCTCACATGTCCTGTCATTGAATGGTCTTTGCTCAGTTGTGTTGTGGTTACAACATGAACCTCGACACAACACTCTAGCTTAATCCAACCCAGCCAATCAAAGCCGATTTAAGATTTCTCTGTTGAAGCGGGCACGCAGTGGTTGCCATGACTGCGGAGAGGACAGTTTAAAAGACCAAACACAGCAGCTGAATGCCAAAGTTTGTGGCCTCCTTCCAGAGATGCTTGAAGTCATGAAACTGGTCACAACTTTATTTGGAAATCTGCAGCGATACATGGAAGTTTTCCAGTTGGATTGGCTACCAGGACTATCAAAGTTCTCTGTGTACCTGCTGTGCTCTATGATCAAAGCTAAGAACATCACAGCTCCGTTAGAGGATTTCATTTAAGCCTTTAAAGAGTTGAAGATATTCCTGAGTGAATTATCTGATCCCCCTCTCACACACTCATTCATTAAATGCTGGCTGATTTGCATACAGGGACAGCAGACATGCTATCTGTTTGGTCTCACATAATTATTTTTTTTCTAACGCTTGTATGAAGCTTTATCTGAAACTGACAGACATTCATTATAATAAGAGACTACACAAATAGTCTGTTGACCTTTTGATCCTGAGGAGGGAATAATGAGAGCAGGTCTAAGTAACTGTTTACCATAGACTGGAAGTCCTGGTTGTTGCCAGTTCCAGTTGATTTCTATTCTGGACACAGATATAGGAATGCACACAATTTCTTCTGAGTTCACTTTTTCACCTTTCATCTCTTTTTCCTCATCATCAGAGCGGTCACCTGCCAGCAGTGAGGCTGTGGGACGTTGCAGAGCGAAGGCAGGTGGCCGAGCTGCAGAAGCACAAATATGGCGTCTCCTGCGTAGCTTTTTCTCCCAACGGCAAATACATAGTCAGTGTGGGAAACCAGTATGACATGATGGTGAACGTCTGGGCATGGAAGGTTTGTCTATATACAAAGTTTTTTTTTTTTTTAAAGATCAACTTGCTGATGTTCTCTCTTTGCCATGTGAACACCAGATACAGATGGGAAACTGGATTAATTCCACCTGGGTGTTTGTCCACCTTAATTTTTTTCTTTTCAGAGATCAGATCAGATTATCACTTTTTAGTCTATTGAACACAGTTTATATGGGGAGATATGTACTTGGTCTACAAGGCTGTGGTCCGTTTAATTCCAAAGAAAATATTTTTGTAGTGCTGTAAATAGTCACAAGTGGTTCTTTGCAAAAGTTCTAAATCTGTGTAAAGTTTTCAAGATTTTGAGGGTAGCTGCAGTTTTAAGGAAGAAAATGTTAATCTAACTGACTGGTAACACAGATAGTAATAGTTAATTAATATCTGCGAATTATCATTAAATCCTCAGTTGTATTTAGTGCTTATTTATATTTTGTTTTATATATACTGTATATAAAAAACAAAATATAAATTAGCATTAAAGTTTAAGTTTATATACTTAAACTTGAAAAACTGCTGTGTAAATAAAATGTGAATGTGTGATTGATTGGGCTGTCTTTAACTGTCTTGCAGAAAGATGTAATCGTGGCCGCTAACAAAGTGTCCAGTAAAGTGACGAGTGTGTCTTTCTCTGAGGACAGCTCCTACTTTGTCACCGCTGGGAACCGGCATGTCAAGTTCTGGTATCTGGACCACTGCAAGGCCAGCAAGGTATGGAAGGATGCTGAAGATGTGGCTTTGATAAAGTTTAAAAAGCATTAAAACAAAGGTCCTGATGTAACCACCCGAGACTTACCAGCTAACCCTCTCTCCTCTGTGTACGCAGGCCAGCGCTCCTGTTCCTCTGCTGGGCCGCTCCGGTCTGCTGGGAGATCTGAGGAACAACTTCTTCTGCGATGTGGCTTGTGGGCGTGGCTCTAAATCCGACTGCACCTTCTGCATAACCTCCTCTGGGTTGTTGTGTGAGTTCAACAGCAAGAGGATGCTGGACAAGTGGGTGGATCTACGGGTGAGTGATAGGGATGTCTTCAACATCAGTGGAGGTGTGTTTGGACTCATTATCAGTCATAAAATGTTATGAGCTGACAGGTCTGATTCAACCCTCTTAATCATTCATTCAGTCCTTATTGTAGTTCTGTTTTACGGCCACGCTTTAGATTAGCATCCATCTGTGATGCTTAGTCAAGAGGTGGAGATAAAGGTGTACAGGTCCTACTCCGGCCTTCTGCCAGAGGATCAAAGACGAATTAGCAGAAAGGACAAGTACAGGATGTTTCTGGAAGAATTCCACTGACGAGGCTTTTTATATTCCTCTGTAACTCAAACTCCCCTAAACTATTCTGTAATATTTGCAGGAATCAAAATGAATGTAGTTCTTTTCTACCATCACAGTATTATGAATGTTTTATAAAGATGTTCCCGCTGTCACGCCTCACCTTGCAGACTGGAGTGGCCCAATCCTTGTGTCTGTCTGAAGATATGATCTTCTGTGGCTGTGCTGATGGGCTGGTGCGAGCTTTCAGTCCGGCTGACCTGCACTTTGTCTGCACGCTTCCACAGCCGCACCCTCTCGGCTCTAACGTCTCTGCCATCACAGAAGCCAGGTGAGGTGTAGCCGAAGAGTAACGTGGCCTTTTTCTTGGCAGCGATCCACCGCAGGATCAGATCTACTACTATTTATAGAGCCACCTGTCTCAAGTGGCTTCAGTTCACAGACTAAATCTCTCCTAATGTTTTATTCTTTAAGGAGGATTGAGTTTAAATATATTCCTGACTTTATTGTTCCATCTTAAATCTATTCTCCCCCCTTCAGCCACCTATTTAACGCCAAGCCGGAAGCCCGTTACCCAGATGCAATCGCTATTACTTTCGACCCTGTCAGCCGCTGGCTCAGCTGTGTGTACAATGACCACAGCCTGTATGTGTGGGATGCGAGGGATGTGCACAGGGTGGGGAAGGTGAACTCTGCCCTCTTCCATGCTGCCTGTGTCTGGGACCTGGAGGTAAGCACTCATAGCAGCAAGCGATTGTGTAACATCTCTTTAAGAGCCGGGACACATGCAGTGCACACTAAATCACCCTGGCTCAGTAAAGACTTAACAACAATGTAGAAGATTGAATGATTAAGTGAAAGATGCAACACGGGTGAATTGATCCATCCCAGTACACTTTTAGAACCGGGCTTCTTTAGGCAAATCATTAACTACAGAAGATTAGAGATGGGAACAGACTGATGGTTATTGTAATTTGTGACAGGTCAGGACATGTACTAAGTTTATAATCTTACTTTTGTGGATCAGAATTGGTTTGGAAGTTTTGATTTCTAATGAAAAAGAAAGGAATGAGTGCTACATATTAAATTGCATCTTACATGCACAATGGTAGGAGCTGTGCAGCTTAGAATTAACATTATTAAGCTTCAGGGATGCAGTAAGGGTATTTCTGCAATGTTTTTCTTACCAAGAACAGTTACACAAATAGAAGATGATCTGATTTCCAAAGGCCTGATTTCCAGGAGATGTAATGTACTCAAGAGTCTGCTTGGTGCTAAGCTAACTGAATGCTGACTTGCTTTCATGTTGTAAATCCATACTGCCTCACCAAATGTGATTCATTTCCCCTGAACTCTTTCCTCATCCTTCCTCAGATGTTTCCAGATGTTCCCGGAGAATTTGTTGCCGGCCTGTCATCCGGCACATTCCTGACTTGTTCAGCTGATAACACCGTGAGATTGTGGTGCACAGACGACTGGACAAAAACTCATGCTCGTTCTCAGAATATCCTCAGCAACGTGAGTTTAAAGCCCCCATTTTTCTTTTCTTCAAAGAAAACTGTGGACAAATAAAGTACAAATTCTTTCTTCCTCTGCTTTGCAGGATCTCCTGAATATAATCTACATCGATGGGAATACTGGCACCCTGCAGGATCCAGAAAGTACAGCAAATGTGAACGCAGACAAATCAGGGGATGCACAGACAGCAGAAATCAGGACAGGCATCAGGACCATCTGTGTCAGTCCAGACGGCAAACACCTGGCATCTGGAGATCGCAACGGGATGCTGAGGTAATGGAAGAAGCCTGAAATACAGACCGATGACTGAATTGGGTGACCTCCTTTATAAAATGTGAACTGGTGTTGCGCAGGGTTCATGACCTCAGCAGCATGGAGGAGATTCTGAAAGTGGAAGCCCACGACGCTGAGATCCTCTGTCTCGAATACAGCAAACCAGAAACAGGTTAGCGTGTGTGTTAGTGGCTTTATTTATAGCGTGCTTTAAGAATATCTGTGTGTTTGGCTGTACATTCTCATGGTCGTCTTCATCGCGACAGGTCTGAAGCTGCTGGCCACAGCCAGCCGGGACCGTCTGATCCACGTCCTGGATGCAGATAAGAACTACAGTCTGGTGCAGACGCTGGACCAGCACTCTTCATCCATAACAGCCGTCCGCTTCGCTGGTGAGCCACTTGAGATGCTGTAGACATCTGACGGCTAATCTTTTCTTAATCCCTGCTGTCATCTCCACTCAGTCCCATGCAAAGCCTCTCTTTTTATTTGCTCTCAGTGCTGCTTGTTTAGATAATTAATAACTAGCCTTTTTAAATTCAGCTTGTATTAACTGAGAAAAGCTTTTTCATGTTGCACTTTGTTTACTCTCTTTTAATCATCAAGTTGCTGATTTCTAATGTAGTCTATAATTTGCAAAGCCTCTAAAGTCTACTTTTTTTGGACATGGTTTTTAAATGATCATTAAACACAAGTGATATTGTTTTGATGAGACATAGCAGGTTGTCTGTTTGCCTCAGGCCTTATTTGTTAGAGTTCACCAGATTTGACTAAGTAGACCATGATTAAATTGCTGTTTTGTTTTTTTGGTTTGTTTTTTTAGCCAATGACAACAAAGTGAGAATGATCAGCTGTGGGGCAGACAAGAGCATCTACTTCCACACAGCGCATAAGGTAACGTCTGAGAAATGTCCTGTATGTGTGCCGTGATGGCAAACAAAGTGACTCAACTGAAGCTGAGGTCAGCTTGCAGTAAAATTACGACCAAAGTAAATCGAAACCAGTTAAATAAAAGTCCTTCAGAATATTTATTTTCCCAGGAATTTTCCTTTGATGCCGTGTAAAAAAGCCTTCTGGGTTCACTAAAAAGTCCTTCAATTAAAAAAACAAACCTGGATCTAATCTGATAGCATTTCTTGCCACTTTAAAAATCTTTATTGCTTCCTCCAATTTAGGACTCGCTGTTCAGCTCAGCAGTAAAACTACGATCTGTACTAGAGAAGGAGTATTTGACAAGGCATCATGTTCCGTTCTTTCCTCTGAGATTGCTTCTGCTTACAGGGGCTAATTTGTGCTCAGTTAGAGTTGCATAAGTTACAGCATTCTTTCAAACTTAAGTTGTAAATCAGGCTGCTGCTGGGATTCGGAGAGTTTTGTCGAGCACAATAAACAATGGCTTGTTAGCCTTGTTAGTAAAACTTTTCCACAGCAGCCGCGCTCGTTCTCGAAGGTTGTTGTGATAGGTTTAAACTCAAACGGAAAATAAATGAGCATCTTCTGTGCTGCTTTCCAGTGAACTCTAGCTGTACGACCATGTCTACCAAATGATGATGATATTTGATGATGATGGCACATAGACGCTGAGTTTCTATGATCTGAACTTAATAAATGAGGCTTGGAGTCTTCCACACTTTAAAAAACTTTGATAAAGGCTAAAACTTTGATTTGTACATTTATGCAACGCTCAGATGTTTAAATGCATAGACTGAGTTTGCTTTTGTAAACCATATAAATGAATGCAGTCCTATGGATCCTTATGCACGCAAGTGATCTGGGCCCTTAACTATCAGTCATGCTTATGCACAAATATGTGCGCAATGAGTGTGCGAGAACATTTCCACAAAATGTGTGGAATTTACTAACTTGTGCTCAGGAATGTGTGTAAATGTGAGCACAGCTCTGAGCAGGCTTTTGCACCGAATCTAGATGTGCAACTGAAAATAGAAAAACATTTCTGGTGTCGCAGCATGCAAACCTCAACATCCACATACAATCTGTGTTTCCATGAATCAATAACTTGTAATTATGTTTAATTAGAGAGAGACTTGGGCCAAAATTGGAATCAGAACTTTGAAAGGAAGCCTGTCACATACAGGTATTTGAAAACATGACAGCTCATAAGGTGCTGTTAGAAGGTAAGAGGTTAGTATATGATATGAGCGTACTGTTGAATATCATCAACTACTTACATAAAATTAAGGATATTCATCTTTCGAGTGTAATTGATAGAAAATGTAAAAGGTTGATCCTACCATATTATATAAAAAATGAAAGGTATTAAGTAGAATCATGCAATGGTAAATCGAGCAAACGCTAACAAAAGCTAATCTTGCGTTAGGTGTCATCTTGATCCGATGATGTCAATATAGGACCAGTATGATTAGTGGTCGGTTCATGGTTCAGACACTTCTCTCTGTGCTTTTTGTGGGTAATCACCTTGTTAGAGAACATCATGTTATGCATTAAATCGTAAGAAGTTGTACGTCTCCATTAACAAGTTTAGAGAAGGTCAAATCAATTTAGCCTGTAAAGGTTGTAGAGCATTCTAGTTTCATTCTGACATCATACAAGAAGCTAAATATCCTTAACTTTTTGTAAGTAGTGTATCTTTGCTCCAAATGTATGTTTTGAATTTGCGTAAAACGCTTTGTTTTGTTTTTTTCTTTCATGCATGAAAGGTGCGATATGAGTAAATGTTGACTTGACTGAGTAAGCTAAGCAGGGATATTTGACTGATCTCAACTGCAGCAACAAGCAACTCACTTTACATTTCAGTAAAGATAGTATTTACTCTCCTTACCATTATGCCAGGGAGGGTGTTTGTTTTCCTTCTTTCTTCTTTTTTTTGGTTATATTCTGCATTATACAGACATGGGAAAAAAGGAGAACAACCTCTTTCTATGCTAAGGTTTTACTTTTCTAGAGAGTCTAGACCTGTAAATGCAAAAGAAGCCCAAATCATCACCCCTCCACTAAACTGCTTGACAGTTGGTAAGAGGTGTTTGTGCTGATATGCTGTGTTTGGTTTGGTTTTTTTTCTAAATGTGATGGAGTGGATTGCTCTCATCTGTCTAAAAGATACTGTTCCAGTCTTGCAGTTTATTTAGATGCAACTTTGCAAACCTAATCTGTGTTGTCATCCTCTTTTCAGAGAGAAGAGGTTTTCTCTTGGCAGCTCAAACAAGCCAAATGTAGTCTTTTTCTAATTGTATTGTCAAAAATGTCCACTTTAAACATGCTAGATCCTGACACGTGTACGGGCTGCATGATCTGACTTTGTGATGAACTTGCAAGGACATCCAACCTTGGAAAGATTACTTATAAATAAACTCGCTCTCAATGGCACGATTGATTCTGAATTGTTTTTAAATGCCCTTCCCAAATTGATGTGAAGCAACAGTTTCTTTTCCAAGATAATTGCTGATGTCTTTCCTCCTTGGCATTGTTTTAATGTGGAGCTGAATTATTTAGACAAGCAAATATAAAGCTTCTGCTTTTAAAAATGTACTCAGATTGTTGATGATGAAATAATCAAGTAAATTAGATTGCACACCCTGGCTTCTACTTACCCTCTTTGCAGCTTGGCTTTGTTTTTTGTTAATGAGAAAGTGTAATACAACATATGTTGTTATTAATCGGAGGTTGTATTTATCTCATTTTAAGATCTGAAAAGGACCAGATGTTTGTTTTTTTTCAATTATTTTATAAAATGTAAAACTTAGTATTGAACTTGTTTTTTTCACATGACTGAAAGCTACTTTAAAAGCAATCTGTGTTTTAGTTAGCACCTCTGTATAACGCTGGCGGTGTCACTTTCTGTTTCGCAGACCGACAGAGGAACAGAGTTCAGGCGTTCTCACCACATGGTGAGGAAAACCACACTTTATGACATGGGGGTAGACGCCACCTGCAAGTACGCAGCTGTCGGCTGTCAGGACCGCTGCATCAGGTGAGTGTGTAGGCGTGTGTGTGTTTCTCTAAAAGTTCACAAGGTTAGCAGTTTGAAGTAATTTCCTACATGTTTATTTTCTCAATGCAGGATTTTTAACATCAGCAGCGGCAAACAGAAAAAGCTCTACAAAGGATCACTGAGTGAAGATGGGAGTCTGCTCAGGGTAACATTTCCCTCCACACTCAACACTCCCAAGACCTTTTTCGATCTAAATATACACTTCAGCAACTAAAGAACACCATTTTATTCATTCCGACAGGTTCAGATCGATCCTTCGGGTCAATATGTGGCTACAAGCTGCTCCGATAAAAACATCAGCATCTTTGACTTCTACACCGGGGAGTGTGTCGCCACTATGTTTGGACATTCTGGTAAAAAATAGAAATAACAGCAGCCACACCCATCGTGTTTTCATGCAATCAAACTGAGCTATGGATTAACTTCACTTGCATAACAGAACGAAAATATTTTCATGACGCAAGCCAAAATGTTTTGCAGAAATTGTCACTGGGATGAAGTTTACCAACGACTGCAAGCATTTGATCTCTGTATCAGGAGACAGGTGAGAGGCTGTCCTGTCTTCGAACTGGCATTAGCATGGATCTTAATTGATTTTGGTCACAACCAAAATCTGAACAGTCTTGAAACATGAATGCCACAGTCACTCAGCTTTAAGTGCTTTATTTTTACTCTTGCAATTACCCAACAGCCCTATGCAATAAAAAAAATGACTAGTGTTAGCTACCTCTATCGGCGAACATACTGTTAATGCATAAATGTTTTAATATGCAAATGTACAGCGTAATACATTCTTATTATCAACTAGTATTGCTAATAATAGCTAGCCTGGTCTGTGAGCCAATTTCCATCACTTTTTCTGACATGTACCTTGGTGTGACATCATTACCATTTCTGAGTTGCAACTTCAGATGTAAAAGTGATCGCTTATGTTAATTCCAGCTTTGAAGAGGTCCTTAGGAATGAATACCAAAGAAATACAGCATTAGATATTAATATGAAATTACATGTATTTCTGCTACAATAAAAATATAAGTTACATTTTTTAGATAATTTATTTATATTTGAATTATTTTTGTCTTTTTATTTAATTTCCTTTTACAAAAAGACAAACCTTTTTTTTTCCTTTTTTTTTTTTTTTACAAAACTCACTTAACATTGATTTATTTCCTCTTCATCTTAATGATTGTATGTATGTGTGTGTATATATTTTTCTTATATCTTTTTTAAAATATATAAAATAATCTTTACCTGTACTTCTTTTACTTGGATTTGTTTTTGTTTTTTTGTTTTTTTGAGGGGGGTGGGGGTGGTATCTTGTCTTCTTTCTGCAAGTGTACACTATCACAGTAAAAAATAAATGAATACAATTTTTTAGAAAAATCTTTGACTGGAGAGCACTCTTGTGAAAGTGATCATTAACTTCTTTTTTAATGAACTGAAATTAAATCTTAAATATTTATTTTTGTGTGCTTTTATGTCCCAGCTGTATCTTTGTGTGGCGACTTGCTCCAGAACTGACAATCACAATGAGAGAGAGGCTGTACCAACTCCAGCAAAGCCCAAACACACCACTCTGCAAAGCACCAAGACTCAGGTGATGACACACAATTGCATATTCACAACATTCACCAAAGAACCCAGAACCGATGATGAAAATCCAATTTACATGCTAATGCTCACAGAATACTCATCAGTTTGATTTTCTCACTGTTTTGTTGCAGGCGGGAGGTGTATAGTGCTCCAGCTCTGAGTGGTCTCTCTTCTGAGAGTGACCGGGAGCCTGAGGAGGAGGAAGAGGAGGAGGAGGAGGACCGAGTGGTAAACAATGATGCCAATGATCAAGATGACAATACAAGCATCACTTCCTCTGACAGCAGCCATGGAGAGGAGGACACAGGTACCATCTGATCAGTAACAACAAGATAACATAGATAAAGTGGAGGGTAGTGGAAGCATGTTTTTTTGCAATCAATATGAGCATCTGCTCTATGTGGAAAACGACCAAATCCAAACAAAGCCCACATAAGAATCATAATTCCTTTCTGTTATTGTGAACAAACTTTTTATTGTGCACTTTTGTCTCACAGGATGCTCAGATGAAGGACAGGACTGGGACATGAGGAAGGTAGGACTCTTAGAAGATTAAATAAAATAACAATCAACTATAATATAATATAATATAATATAATATAATATAATATAATATAATATAATATAATATAATATAATATAATATA